>CAUYUJ010009258.1:281680-292307 GCA_963575745.1 Prorocentrum cordatum
TTCTTTCCTCATCTTCCCCCTCCTCCTCTTTTTGCTCCCCCATGCGTTCCCCGAAGTCTTTCCAAACCGACTCGGGGAACAACTGGCCCGATGGCTTGGCCAAGCTCTGGCCTAGCTGTCGGCCACAGAGGCACTTCCAAAGGGGCAGGGGGCGGCGATGATTCGCCGCAGGCGTCTTCGATAAGGAGGCTCCACCTCTGGCCCCGGTGGCCGTCCTCGCATGCGGCCCCCCGCCTCACTTCGGCGCACCCCTTCACGCGCTTCGTGGCCCCGCAGGAAGGTCCACCGGTGCCCGTGCTGGAATGTGGCTCCCCGCTATGTTCAGCACAACTCTCACACGCTTCATGGCCCCATATAGGAAGCTCCACCTGAAGCTCCAATGGCCGTCCTCACATGCGGTTCCCCGCCTGCTGCGGCACACTCCTCAGAGGCTTCATGGCCCAAAACGGAGCTCCACTTGAGGCCTCCGTGCCCGTCCTCGCATGCGGCCCCTCACACGCTGCGTGGCCCCGTAAGGAGCTCCACCTAAGCTACGAGTGGCCGTCCTCGCATGCGGCCCCCCGCCCATTTCGGAACACCCCTCACACGCTTCGTGGCCCCATAGGAGGCTCCACCGAATACCCCAGTGGCAGGGTTCGCAGGCGCCCCCCCGCCCATTTCGACACACCCCTGTCGCCCCACAGGGAGCTCCACCGAAGACGATCCACAGAATTGCGGCACCCACAGCCATTATTTTTTTTCGGCGCAAAGGGAACCATATAATGAGCCAGGTCAAGGCGTGGCCATAGTTAGATCAACGGTGCTTAAAGGCTTGCTCGATGCCATAGCCGATCGCCACGGGACCAAGTATCCGGAACGCGTAAACACCGACCCAGAATGCAAACACCCAAAAGGGCTTTTCTATCACTCTGGATCGCGACTGGTGGCTTCCCAATTCCTTCATCAATCTGGCGAACAGTCGCTGGTCGACTACAATGAGCCCGCTGGTTGCCCGAGCAAGGTGAGCGACTTGCTCCACCGCTAACGCAAGCGAGTCACTGTCCACACCGTCGCGCAACGAAGCCATGAAGATCTGGGTCGGGAATATCCTCGGGTCCTTTATCATGTCATCGCCCTGTGCCGCGGTCTTGTCGGAACGCATTAGGCCTGAGCGACCATGCTTCTTGACTGAACTGGCAACGACTGAGCCGTCTGCGCCGACGGCCGTTTGAAGGAGGCCTTCACCCACACGGACTTGTTCCAACGTCCCTGGCTTGTCTGTCTGGTAGCAATTTGCCGAGGCTAGCTGGCTCACATTGGGCAGGTGCCCTTGGCAGCACCAGTGCCCGACCTTATGGCCGCTCTTGGAAGATACAACCCCCGTCTTGTTGCCAGAAAAAATCGCTGCTGACAATTGAAAGATCTCTTCATCTCCATCTTGCTCTGCAGGATTCGTGTCATTCAGAACAGTGAAACAGAATGCGCTGCTGCTTGAGACATGGTTCAACTTGAAGAAATCTTCATCTTCCCATAGCTCATCATCCGCCGCGGCGGTGCTTTTGATCCGCCACCGTGCCCCCCTGGCACGCTTAGGCGTGGTAGAAGCCAGGACGCGGATTCCGTCGGCGTCTGAGTAGGCGAGGACTGCCACCACGGCCGCGAATATGGCCCAGCATTGCCGCAAGAGGCACCCCACAGCTCCCAAGACGCACCGAATAATCCCAAGATGCCTCAAACCCGCCGATCCGGCGTGTGAGTTTTATAAGGCTAGAGCCTGAGCTTCAGTTCTACTGAAGGGGTTGCCAGGGTCGCTTCGCCGGGGAAGGGGCAAGGGGCGGGGGGGACTGCAACTTTTGTCCGGATCGACGAGCGCGTTCCACTACTCGCAAGGTAGCTACTAGCAAATGGCCTGAATCCGCCGCGGGGACGTATGCTCCACTTCATAAGAGGAAGACTCGTATTTTTCCGACGTTTGCGAGTCAGTACTTTGCGAGTCGTGAACGCGCTCGGTGACTGGAGCTGAGCCCAGGGCCCGGGCCGGGGGCCGGGCCAGGGCCGGGGCTGGGGCTTCGGTTCGCCCGGCTCGAGCCGGGGACTCGGTTCGCTGGGGCTCGATTCGCCCGACTCGCTTCGCCAGGGCTCGTTGCGCCGCGGCTCGTCGCGCCGCGGCTCTTTTCGCCAGGGCTTGCTTCGCCGGGGCTCGCTTCGCTGGGCGGGCGGGCCCTGACGGGCGGGTCGGGTCGGGCGGACGGACTGGGCGGGTCGGAGCGGGCGGGCGGGACATCAAATGTATGAGGCGCCATCGAGGTAGCACGCGCGAGCCCTCACGGGCGGCTCGGTCGGGCGGGCGGACCCTGGCGGGCGGGTCGCGTCGGGCGGGTGGACTCTCACGGGCGGGTCCGCGGGTGGGCGGCCATCGCCTCGTCTAGGGCCGGAGCCGTGCGAACCTATAGCTAGACGAAACGAGCCGGGCAGGGCGATTCGTGTCCCGGGCGAATCGAGCCGGGCGAATCAAGCCTGGGTGAATCGAGACTCGGGCGAATCGAGCCGGGCGAATCGACGAATCGAGACTCGGGCGAATCAAGCCTGGGCGAATCGAGCCGGGCGAATCGAGCCAGGGGATTCGAGCCTCGGGCGAATCGAGTTCGGCGATGCGAGCCGGCGAATCGAGCCCGGGCGAATCGAGTTCGGCGATTCGAGCCGAGCGAGCCTACGCTGGGCCAGGGCCGAGACCGAGGCCAGGGCCGGCGCCGGGGGGCTGCGTGTGGCCGCCTGGGCCCGGGCCGCGGCCGCGGCCGGGGCCGGGACTGGGGCTGGAGCCTGGGACGGAGCCGGAGCCGGGCCCCAGGCCGGCGGGGCCGAGGCCGGGGAGGCTGGGGCTGGGGCTGGGGCCTGGGGCGGGGGCTGGGGCTGGGGCTGGGGCCTGGGGCCTGGAGCGGGGGCTGGGGCTGGGGCTGGGGCTGGGGCTGGTGCTGGGGCCTGGGGCCTGGGGCGGGGGCTGAGGCTGGGGCCTGGGGCCGGGGCTGGGGCTGGGGCTCCCAAGCCCAACAAGCCACCATAAACGAGCCAACCTGTCAGGGAACTAGCCCGCCATCAAGCTCGACAGATGGACACGGCGCGAACATTCCATTCAACACATACTGCCTAAGGCGCCATCCAAAACCCTCCTCCTCCTCCTGCTCCTCCTCCTCCTCCTCCTCCTCCTCCTCCTCCTCCTCCTCCTTCTCCTCCTCCTCCTCCTCCTCCTCCTTTCTCCCTCCTCCTCATCGAGGTATAACTCAAAAAACATAAAACAAGTGTTCGCACGGAGCGTCCCGAAGCGGCGGCACATGCCAGAGGCCTCTTCAGTAGACCCCAATACACCCCCAATGTGCTCTCCAAGAGTCCTTTCGAAGTCCCAAAACATGGCTGCGTTGTTCTCAAATGTGCTTCGCTTCCCAGACTCTTCGGCCGAAGATGGATCCACTTGCGGTCATCGAAGGGCCTGAGGAAACCGCTGACACCCCCAAGAGAGCCGCTAGACGACCCCAAGAGAGTCCCAAGCTGCCTCGAGGGAGCCTCTCGAGGGCCCGAGGCTCCCAGAGACGCCTCAGACGGTCAAGAGGGCCCGAGGACGGTCAAGACGGCACAGGAGGGAGGGCCCCAAAAGGGCCCAAGCGGGCCTCGAGGGACCCCCGAGACTGCCCGACAGGGAGTCCTGGACAGCCCCGAGACGGCCCGACGAACCATGAGAGCTCCTCAACAAGTGGAGACGCGCAGCAGCACACATGACGGCCTTCCGAGCAGTGCTTGAAGGTTCGCCACACAGAAGGCTTCGCTGGCACGGTGGCGGATGTGCCGCAAGCTCCCGGATATGCTTCGCAATGTCGCTTGTGAAGAGATTCAGGCCTTCAAGTAAACTTGGCGTCAACACGTTGCCAACATGATCCTGCAATGGGAATGTGACATGGAATTCCCGGGCAGCATCTGAACTTTGGCCGTGAGCATCCACGGCAACCAGAGCAATGGCAAGGAGAATGACTGCCATGTTCGTGGAATTTGTCATACCGCACGGGGCGGACGGTCTTCTTGTAGAGAAAACACTGGGCAAATGACCGAAGTGGATCAACCCGAACGTGCTTGAACCACAATGGCAAGGACGTGGAAGCCTGGGAGGCCGGAAGGCTGGGAGTCAACGGTTCGAGGAAGATATGCACAGAATGGCAGATGGGTTTGGGGGGCTGGGGGGCGTGGGCACGTGGGACTCTGAGAGCCCCCCAAACAGCCCAAGGAGGCATCAAAAAACGGTCCATGAGGGCCCCGAGACCGTCCAAGAGGTCGCCAATAGAGGCCCGCGCTGGCTTCGTGACTGCACAAGAGGCCGCCAAGTCGCCCGAGCCCCCCCAGGTATGGAACGGAGTCTCTGCTGGCTCCCACTAGGGGCCTTACTACGGATCCTACTGCTGCGAGCGCTCTTGCAAGCCCGAATCTGGGCCGTGTTGCAGGTATTCTTGCAGGCCCTGCTACAGACGATGCAGGTCCTGCTGCAGGCCCGACATCGGATCCGGCAACAGGCCCTACAAAGGATCCAACTACAGGCCCGACAGCAGATTCCGCTGCAGGCCCCAATACAGGCACTACGCTACAGATCCTACAATGTCGGCTTGTGCTAAACGATCAATCACACCACGGACGTGACTAGCCTGTAGTGTAGGGGTAGATTAGGGATCGTTCTGGAGCGTTTAGGGGCTGTAGTGGGGCTACTCAGGAGGCGTGTTGGGGGCGTTTGGGTGGCTCTTCGGAGGCTCTTGGGGACTGCTTGAGTTGTGTGTTGGACCTCTTGGGCGCCTTGGCGCTCTCTCAGACCTTTTTGGGGCTCTCTCGGACCCCTCTGGAGGCTATCTTGGGCTGTCTCAGGATCATACTGGGGCGTTATGGGGCCATCTTGGGGACTCACTCGGCCGTTGCGGGGCCGTCTTTAGAGGCTGGCTGAACCGCTCCCGAAGCCCGTTGGATAACCAAACAATATTGAACAACCTCAGGTTTTGTAAGTTGACGCTTGGTGTCTCATGCCTCTCTGGGTATCTCTCGCATCGTCTCTTGAGGAATCTTGCGGTCCCTCGGGACTGTCCTGAAAACAGGTTGGAGTGTCTTGGGCCATTCTGGGCAATCTTGGCGGCCTGGGACGTCCTCCTGCACAGAAGTTTGAGACGCATTCAAGCCGAACCAGCCTCCGAAAAACAACAAAGTCCCCTGGCCTCCTAGGACTAAGAAATGGTCACGGGGGGCAGGATCAATCAACATCGAATCGGCACATCTGATCACATCGAACTGTGTATCGGCGATACACGGAATCGTGCTCCAAGGCGCCCAAGATGGTCACAAGACGGCCCAAGAGACCCCCACGAGGCCCCCAAGAGCGTTCCAAGAGCACCCCGAAGAGGGGCCCAAGAGGCCAGCATCTGCGATTCGCCTTAGGTTGTTGATGGATTCTGGCACAGTCATATCTCCAGCGGACCCCGTTCGGAGTTCCAACGCTGCTTCACGACGGCGCCCAGGCCTCACAACACATATCTCTTGCATACCCATTATCCGAGAAAGGGGGCCGGCGGCATGGGGGCGAAGCCCTTACGGATAACCTTTCAAAGAGCCCTGGGTCAAGGGTCGATGTCCGACCCTAGTCTGATATATGGGGGGACGCCTCTGGAGGGAAGAATCCAGGAGACAGCTGATTCCGTCGAGTTGGTGTAGCTGTTGCTTCATGTCGTTCACCCGCTCCTGTTGCAGTGCGTGCCTTAGTGTCTAGAGGGCTTCCAGGTCCTCGGCAGTCGGTCCCATGTGGTGAGCTGCTGGCATGTGAGCTGGCTCTCAGGACGACTCGCGGTCACATGTTTATGCGACTGGCAACGACTCTGCCATCACTGCATTCTGGGTCGGAGATACCTGGAACCATCTTGGATCGGTTCGGACCTCTGGCTGAGCATCGGGACGGAGGAGGCTACGATGAATTATGCCAACCCTCGTCTGTCATCGGTTGAGGCTGGGGCAAGAAACCTTTGTTTTACGCCGAGGCGCGGCAGAGGCAGTCCGCACACGCGTCCAGGCAACCCGGGCTACGGTGAAGCGAAGTGGCCCGCATGCCAGAGGAGGGGAACAGCAGAGGGGCGGCCGCAGCGGCAGGAGGCGGGAGAAGAGGGCGCACCTCACGCGGCAGGGCCGCGGGGGGCGCGCGGGGCGGCCAAGCCACAGGGTGGCCCCTGGCAGCGAGCGCGGGGCGGCTGGTGCAGGAGACCATGCAGCTGGATCGTCTCGCCTCGGAGGCGGCGACCCGTGCCCAGATGCCGCGGGGAGCTGGACACGACGTGCTTGGAGACACAGCCATTTTTATTTTTTCGGCGCAAAGGGAACCATGCAGCAATGAGCAAAAGGTCAAGGCGTGGCCATAGTTAGATCAACGGTGCTTAAAGGCTTGCTCGATGCCATAGCCGATCGCCACGGGACCAAGTATCCGGAACGCGTAAACACCGACCCAGAATGCAAACACCCAAAAGGGCTTTTCTATCACTCTGAATCGCGACTGGTGGCTTCCCAATTCCTTCATCAATCTGGCGAACAGTCGCTGGTCGACTACAATGAGCCCGCTGGTTGCCCGAGCAAGGTGAGCGACTTGCTCCACCGCTAACGCAAGCGAGTCACTGTCCACACCGTCGCGCAACGAAGCCATGAAGATCTGGGTCGGGAATATCCTCGGGTCCTTTATCATGTCATCGCCCTGTGCCGCGGTCTTGTCGGAACGCATCAGGCCTGAGCGACCATGCTTCTTGACTGAACTGGCAACGACTGAGCCGTCTGCGCCGACGGCCGTTTGGAGGAGGCCTTCACCCACACGGACTTGTTCCAACGTCCCTGGCTTGTCTGTCTGGTAGCAATTTGCCGAGGCTAGCTGGCTCACATTGGGCAGGTGCCCTTGGCAGCACCAGTGCCCGACCTTATGGCCGCTCTTGGAAGTTACAACCCCCGTCTTGTTGCCAGAAAAAATCGCTGCTGACAATTGAAAGATCTCTTCATCTCCATCTTGCTCTGCAGGATTCGTGTCATTCAGAACAGTGAAACAGAATGCGCTGCTGCTTGACACACTATTAAACTTGAAGAAATCTTCATCTTCCCATAGCTCATCATCCGCCGCGGCGGTGCTTTTGATCCGCCGCCGTGCCCCCCTGGCACGCTTGGGCGTGGTAGAAGCCAGGGTGCTGATTCCGTCGGCGTCTGAGTAGGCGAGGACTGCCACCACGGCCGCGAATATGGCCCAGCGTTGCCGCAAGAGGCACCCGACAGCTCCCAAGACGCACCGAACACATCCCAAGATGCCTCAAACCCGCCGATCCGGCGTGTGAGTTGTACGAGGCTAGAGCATGAGCTTCAGTTCTACTGAAGGGGTTGCCAGGGTCGCTTCGCCAGGGAAGGGGCAAGGGGCGGGGGAGGGGGACTGCAACTTTTGTCCGGATCGACGAGCGCGCTCCACTACTCGCACGGTAGCTACTAGCAAATGGCCTGAATCCGCCGCGCGGGGGACGCATGCTCCACTTCACAAGAGGAAGACTCGTATTTGTCCGACGTTTGCGAGTCGGCACTTTGCGAGTCGTGGAACGCGCTCGGTGACTGGAGCTGAGCCCGGGGCCCGGGCCGGGGCCCGGGCCGGGGCCGCGGGGCCGGGGCCAGGGCACGGACTCGGTTCGCCGCAGTCTCGGCTCGCCAGGGCTCGGTTCGCCGCGCCTTCGGTTCGTCGGGGCCAGGCTCGCCAGAGCTCGCTGCGCCGGGGCCTCGGTTCGCCCGGCTCGACCCAGCTCGGCTCGCCGGGGACTCGGTTCGCTGGGGCTCGATTCGCCCGACTCGCTTCGCCAGGGCTCGTCGCGCCGCGGCTCGTCGCGCCGCGGCTCTTTTCGCCAGGGCTTGCTTCGCCGGGGCTCGCTTCGCCGGGCGGGCGGGCCCTGACGGGCGGGTCGGGTCGGGCGGACGGACTGGGCGGGTCGGGGCGGGCGGGCGGGACATCAAATGTATGAGGCGCCATCGAGGTAGCACGCGCGAGCCCTCACGGTCGGCTCGGTCGGGCGGGCGGACCCTGGCGGGCGGGTCGCGTCGGGCGGGTGGACTCTCACGGGCGGGTCCGCGGGTGGGCGGCCGTCGCCTCGTCGAAGCCCGGAGCCGTGCGAACCTATAGCTAGACGAAACGAGCCGGGCAGGGCGATTCGAGTCCCGGGCGAATCGAGCCGGGCGAATCAAGCCTGGGTGAATCGAGACTCGGGCGAATCGAGCCGGGCGAATCGAGCCAGGGGATTCGAGCCTCGGGCGAATCGAGTTCGGCGATGCGAGCCGGCGAATCGAGCCCGGGCGAATCGAGTTCGGCGATTCGAGCCGAGCGAGCCTACGCTGGGCCAGGGCCGAGACCGAGGCCAGGGCCGGCGCCGGGGGGCTGCGTGTGGCCGCCTGGGCCCGGGCCGCGGCCGCGGCCGCGGCCGGGGCCGGGACTGGGGCCGGAGCCTGGGACGGAGCCGGAGCCGGGCCCGAGGCCGGGGGGGCCGAGGCCGGGGCTGGGGCCGAGGCTGGGGCTGGGGCTGGGGCCTGGGGCGGGGGCTGGGGCTGGGGCTGGGGCCTGGGGCCTGGAGCGGGGGCTGGGGCTGGGGCTGGGGCTGGGGCTGGGGCCTGGGGCCTGGGGCGGGGGCTGGGGCTGGGGCCTGGGGCGGGGGCTGGGGCTGGGGCTCCCAAGCCCAACAAGCCACCATAAACGAGCCAACCTGTCAGGGAACTAGCCCGCCATCAAGCTCGACAGATGGACACGGCGCGAACATTCCATTCAACACATACTGCCTAAGGCGCCATACAAAACCCTCCTCCTCCTGCTCCTCCTCCTCCTCCTCCTCCTCCTCCTCCTCCTTCTCCTCCTCCTCCTCCTCCTTTCTCCCTCCTCCTCATCGAGGTATAACTCAAAAAAACATAAAACAAGTGTTCGCACGGAGCGTCCCGAAGCGGCGGCACATGCCAGAGGCCTCTGCAGTAGACCCCAACACACCCCCAATGTGCTCTCCAAGAGTCCTTTCGAAGTCCCAAAACATGGCTGCGTTGTTCTCAAATGTGCTTCCCTTCCCAGACTCTTCGGCCGAAGATGGATCCACTTGCGGTCATCGAAGGGCCTGAGAAACCCGCTGACACCCCCAAGAGAGCCGCTAGACGACCCCAAGAGAGTCCCAAGCTGCCTGAAGGGCCTCTCGAGGGCCCGAGGCTCCCAGAGACGCCTCAGACGGTCAAGAGGGCCCGAGGACGGTCAAGACGGCACAGGAGGGAGGGCCCCAAAAGGTCCCAAGCGGGCCTCGAGGGACCCCCGAGACTGCCCGACAGGGAGTCCTGGACAGCCCCGAGACGGCCCGACGAACCATGAGAGCTCCTCAACAAGTGGAGACGCGCAGCAGCACACATGACGGCCTTCCGAGCAGTGCTTGAAGGTTCGCCACACAGAAGGCTTCGCTGGCACGGTGGCGGATGTGCCGCAAGCTCCCGGATATGCTTCGCAATGTCGCTTGTGAAGAGATTCAGGCCTTCAAGTAAACTTGGCGTCAACACGTTGCCAACATGATCCTGCAATGGGAATGTGACATGGAATTCCCGGGCAGCATCTGAACTTTGGCCGTGAGCATCCACGGCAACCAGAGCAATGGCAAGGAGAATGACTGCCATGTTCGTGGAATTTGTCATACCGCACGGGGCGGACGGTCTTCTTGTAGAGAAAACACTGGGCAAATGACCGAAGTGGATCAACCCGAACGTGCTTGAACCACAATGGCAAGGACGTGGAAGCCTGGGAGGCCGGAAGGCTGGGAGTCAACGGTTCGAGGAAGATATGCACAGAATGGCAGATGGGTTTGGGGGGCTGGGGGGCGTGGGCACGTGGGACTCTGAGAGCCCCCCAAACAGCCCAAGGAGGCATCAAAAAACGGTCCATGAGGGCCCCGAGACCGTCCAAGAGGTCGCCAATAGAGGCCCGCGCTGGCTTCGTGACTGCACAAGAGGCCGCCAAGTCGCCCGAGCCCCCCCGGGTATGGAACGGAGTCTCCGCTGGCTCCCATTAGGGGCCTTACTACGGATCCTACTGCTGCGAGCGCTCTTGCAAGCCCGAATCCGGGCCGTGTTGCAGGTATTCTTGCAGGCCCTGCTACAGACGATGCAGGTCCTGCTGCAGGCCCGACATCGGATCCGGCAACAGGCCCTACAAAGGATCCAACTACAGGCCCGACAGCAGATTCCGCTGCAGGCCCCAATACAGGCACTACGCTACAGATCCTCCAATGTCGGCTTGTGCTAAACGATCAATCACACCACGGACGTGACTAGCCTGTAGTGTAGGGGTAGATTAGGGATCGTTCTGGAGCGTTTAGGGGCTGTAGTGGGGCTACTCAGGAGGCGTGTTGGGGGCGTTTGGGTGGCTCTTCGGAGGCTCTTGGTGACTGCTTGAGTTGTGTGTTGGACCTCTTGGGCCGCCTTGGCGCTCTCTCAGACCTTGTTGGGGCTCTCTCGGACCCCTCTGGAGGCTATCTTGGGCTGTCTCAGGATCATACTGGGGCGTTATGGGGCCATCTTGGGGACTCACTCGGCCGTTGCGGGGCCGTCTTTAGAGGCT
>CAUYUJ010009258.1:292407-294907 GCA_963575745.1 Prorocentrum cordatum
GGGCTCGAGCAATCCAGAGACCCCGCCAAGCACCGAACTTACGATTGCCGTCTGTCATGCGCCATCAGTTTTCTTATACTGCGCTTTCGCGCGCATGCGCGCGCAAAAAGAAATGGCATGATGCCCCACAGTCTCTCATTTCATTTTGAGCCCCGTGATGCAAGTGAACCTGTTGGTTTCGAAGGCGGGGGGGGCCATTTGCGGTTACCAAACTCATAGAGTGCGGCTTACTCGCGCGCGCGAGCGTAATGAACGCACAAAGTTCTTCACTATCGGTCATCTCGTGTTGAACCCTGGGACATGCTTTGTGCATTTTGTTATCGAAGTTAAGTTGGCCATGCTCCTTCGTTTGTTTTGTCGTTTTTACCTAACAGCTTTTGCTGATAGGTTTCTAGCAGGGTCAAAAGAGAGCATCTGGACTCCACAGGGGGGTCTGGGCGGGTGCCGGGGAGGAGGGCCGGGAACAGAGCCGGGCTCGTTTTAAGCCAACAGTCACACACTTCGTGCTCTTCGACCTCCCAGAACTCCATTCCCGGGCCACATTTTGAATAACCGGAGCCAACAGTCACACACTTCGTGCTCTTCGACCTCCCAGAACTCCATTCCCGGGCCGCATTTTGGATGCCTGGAGCCAACTGTAGGCCACTTCGTGCTCTTCGAGTTCCCAGAACTCCATTCCCGGGCCACATTTTGGATACCCGGAGCCAACTGTAGGCCACTTCGTGCTCTTCGAGTTCCCAGAACTCCATTCCCGGGCCACATTTTGAATGCCCGGAGCCAACTGTAGGCCACTTCGTGCTCTTCGAGTTCCCAGAACTCCATTCCCGGGCCACATTTTGAATGCCCCGAGCCAACTGTAGGCCACTTCGTGATCTTCGAGTTCCCAGAATTCCATTCCTGGGCATGATTTTGAATGCCCGGAGCCAACTGTAGGCCACTTCGTGTTCTTCTAGTTCCCAGAATTGCATTCCTGGGCAACATTTTGACTGCTGAGGCAGGCTGATGCTGCGGCCGAGGCAGGCTGAGGCTGAGGCAGGCTGAGGCCGAGGCCGAGGCTGAAGGATGACTGAGGCTGAGGCAGACTGAGCTGAGCTTGAGGCTGAGGATGAGGGCCGTGAGGCTGAGGCAGGCCGAGGCTGAGGCCGAGGCGGGCTGAGGCTGAGGCTGAGGCAGGCTGAGGCTGAGGCAGGCTGAGGCTGAGGCCGAGGCTGAAGGCAGACTGAGGCTGAGGCTGAAGCAGGCTGAGGCTGAGGCTGAGGCAGGCTGAGGCTGAGGCAGTGTGAGGCTGAGGCTGAGGCAGGCTGAGGCTGAGGCTGTGACTGCGACTGCCGTTGCCACTGCGACTGTCATCGCGACTGACGAACTACGACTGCGAGAACAACAGAATTCTACAACTGGATTCTCATCTGAATCTTAAGGGGAATGCTTCCAGATATGCTCCTACACATCGCTGTTAGGTTGCTTTGCCGGGATAATTTGTTTGCGTAGCGCGCGCAGCCTCGCGTCCCACAGTCGATCATCTCATGTGGAGCCCCCCAATGCGGAGCTCCCCAATGCCAGTTGGTCATTTGCTATTGGTTTGCATGTAGCGTGGTCTGCTCGGGTACGCGCGTGCGTGCAACGTGAAAACCACAGCGCTTCACAGTCGACCACCTTATGATGAGCCTCATATGATGAGGGTGGCGATGGTGAGAGCGAGAATTGCGTCCTAAAACTTTGTTTACCCTCCCCCGCCGCGCCCACAGGATAATTGCATGATAGTTCTTAGGGCCGATGCGTTACTCACGGTTGTTCGCGACTCGTCGTTTACTTGCACTATTCGGCAGCATCGGATTCCAGCATCGTGTGCGTAGCGCCGTTCCGCGAGCATTATTAGTTCGTTTTAGGGCCGTGCTCGGGACCGTGCGTCATCGGTCCGGGTGATTTGCTACCTCTGGTGGGCGGTGGTAATTCGAGGGCCAGGTCTCGCGGCAAGGTGCCGACGTCGTTCGGCTATGCATTCGAGCTCAAAGTCGCGCGTTTCATTGTTTCGAAGGTATAACTTTGTGTTTTCGAGCCTCAAATTTTCATTGCTAACTCGTGTCGCAACTGTCCCCTTCAAAAACATAGGGTTCCAAATTGAATGTATGGTTTTTACCTAACAGCTTTTGCTGATAGGTTTCTAGTAGGGTCAAAAGAGAGCATCTGGACTCCACAGGGGGGTCTGGGCGGGTGCCGGGGAGGAGGGCCGGGAACAGAGCCGGGCTCGTTTTAAGCCAACAGTCACACACTTCGTGCTCTTCGACCTCCCGAACTCCATTCCCTGTGCCACATTTTTTGAATAACGAGCCACCGTCCCACCTTCGTGCTCTTCGGACCTCCCAGAACTCCAGTCCCGGGCCGCATTTTGGATGCCCGGAGCCAACTGTAGGCCACTTCGTGCTCTTCGAGTTCCCAGAACTCCATTCCCGGCCAACATTTTCCATGTCCGGAGCCAGTAGTAGTCGTAGTAGTAGTAGTA
>CAUYUJ010009258.1:299907-318879 GCA_963575745.1 Prorocentrum cordatum
CTCTCACACGCTTCATGGCCCCATATAGGAAGCTCCACCTGAAGCTCCAATGGCCGTCCTCACATGCGGTTCCCCGCCTGCTGCGGCACACTCCTCAGAGGCTTCATGGCCCAAAACGGAGCTCCACTTGAGGCCTCCGTGCCCGTCCTCGCATGCGGCCCCTCACACGCTGCGTGGCCCCGTAAGGAGCTCCACCTAAGCTACGAGTGGCCGTCCTCGCATGCGGCCCCCCGCCCATTTCGGAACACCCCTCACACGCTTCGTGGCCCCATAGGAGGCTCCACCGAATACCCCAGTGGCAGGGTTCGCAGGCGCCCCCCCGCCCATTTCGACACACCCCTGTCGCCCCACAGGGAGCTCCACCGAAGACGATCCACAGAATTGCGGCACCCACAGCCATTATTTTTTTTCGGCGCAAAGGGAACCATATAATGAGCCAGGTCAAGGCGTGGCCATAGTTAGATCAACGGTGCTTAAAGGCTTGCTCGATGCCATAGCCGATCGCCACGGGACCAAGTATCCGGAACGCGTAAACACCGACCCAGAATGCAAACACCCAAAAGGGCTTTTCTATCACTCTGGATCGCGACTGGTGGCTTCCCAATTCCTTCATCAATCTGGCGAACAGTCGCTGGTCGACTACAATGAGCCCGCTGGTTGCCCGAGCAAGGTGAGCGACTTGCTCCACCGCTAACGCAAGCGAGTCACTGTCCACACCGTCGCGCAACGAAGCCATGAAGATCTGGGTCGGGAATATCCTCGGGTCCTTTATCATGTCATCGCCCTGTGCCGCGGTCTTGTCGGAACGCATTAGGCCTGAGCGACCATGCTTCTTGACTGAACTGGCAACGACTGAGCCGTCTGCGCCGACGGCCGTTTGAAGGAGGCCTTCACCCACACGGACTTGTTCCAACGTCCCTGGCTTGTCTGTCTGGTAGCAATTTGCCGAGGCTAGCTGGCTCACATTGGGCAGGTGCCCTTGGCAGCACCAGTGCCCGACCTTATGGCCGCTCTTGGAAGATACAACCCCCGTCTTGTTGCCAGAAAAAATCGCTGCTGACAATTGAAAGATCTCTTCATCTCCATCTTGCTCTGCAGGATTCGTGTCATTCAGAACAGTGAAACAGAATGCGCTGCTGCTTGAGACATGGTTCAACTTGAAGAAATCTTCATCTTCCCATAGCTCATCATCCGCCGCGGCGGTGCTTTTGATCCGCCACCGTGCCCCCCTGGCACGCTTAGGCGTGGTAGAAGCCAGGACGCGGATTCCGTCGGCGTCTGAGTAGGCGAGGACTGCCACCACGGCCGCGAATATGGCCCAGCATTGCCGCAAGAGGCACCCCACAGCTCCCAAGACGCACCGAATAATCCCAAGATGCCTCAAACCCGCCGATCCGGCGTGTGAGTTTTATAAGGCTAGAGCCTGAGCTTCAGTTCTACTGAAGGGGTTGCCAGGGTCGCTTCGCCGGGGAAGGGGCAAGGGGCGGGGGGGACTGCAACTTTTGTCCGGATCGACGAGCGCGTTCCACTACTCGCAAGGTAGCTACTAGCAAATGGCCTGAATCCGCCGCGGGGACGTATGCTCCACTTCATAAGAGGAAGACTCGTATTTTTCCGACGTTTGCGAGTCAGTACTTTGCGAGTCGTGAACGCGCTCGGTGACTGGAGCTGAGCCCAGGGCCCGGGCCGGGGGCCGGGCCAGGGCCGGGGCTGGGGCTTCGGTTCGCCCGGCTCGAGCCGGGGACTCGGTTCGCTGGGGCTCGATTCGCCCGACTCGCTTCGCCAGGGCTCGTTGCGCCGCGGCTCGTCGCGCCGCGGCTCTTTTCGCCAGGGCTTGCTTCGCCGGGGCTCGCTTCGCTGGGCGGGCGGGCCCTGACGGGCGGGTCGGGTCGGGCGGACGGACTGGGCGGGTCGGAGCGGGCGGGCGGGACATCAAATGTATGAGGCGCCATCGAGGTAGCACGCGCGAGCCCTCACGGGCGGCTCGGTCGGGCGGGCGGACCCTGGCGGGCGGGTCGCGTCGGGCGGGTGGACTCTCACGGGCGGGTCCGCGGGTGGGCGGCCATCGCCTCGTCTAGGGCCGGAGCCGTGCGAACCTATAGCTAGACGAAACGAGCCGGGCAGGGCGATTCGTGTCCCGGGCGAATCGAGCCGGGCGAATCAAGCCTGGGTGAATCGAGACTCGGGCGAATCGAGCCGGGCGAATCGACGAATCGAGACTCGGGCGAATCAAGCCTGGGCGAATCGAGCCGGGCGAATCGAGCCAGGGGATTCGAGCCTCGGGCGAATCGAGTTCGGCGATGCGAGCCGGCGAATCGAGCCCGGGCGAATCGAGTTCGGCGATTCGAGCCGAGCGAGCCTACGCTGGGCCAGGGCCGAGACCGAGGCCAGGGCCGGCGCCGGGGGGCTGCGTGTGGCCGCCTGGGCCCGGGCCGCGGCCGCGGCCGGGGCCGGGACTGGGGCTGGAGCCTGGGACGGAGCCGGAGCCGGGCCCCAGGCCGGCGGGGCCGAGGCCGGGGAGGCTGGGGCTGGGGCTGGGGCCTGGGGCGGGGGCTGGGGCTGGGGCTGGGGCCTGGGGCCTGGAGCGGGGGCTGGGGCTGGGGCTGGGGCTGGGGCTGGTGCTGGGGCCTGGGGCCTGGGGCGGGGGCTGAGGCTGGGGCCTGGGGCCGGGGCTGGGGCTGGGGCTCCCAAGCCCAACAAGCCACCATAAACGAGCCAACCTGTCAGGGAACTAGCCCGCCATCAAGCTCGACAGATGGACACGGCGCGAACATTCCATTCAACACATACTGCCTAAGGCGCCATCCAAAACCCTCCTCCTCCTCCTGCTCCTCCTCCTCCTCCTCCTCCTCCTCCTCCTCCTCCTCCTCCTTCTCCTCCTCCTCCTCCTCCTCCTCCTTTCTCCCTCCTCCTCATCGAGGTATAACTCAAAAAACATAAAACAAGTGTTCGCACGGAGCGTCCCGAAGCGGCGGCACATGCCAGAGGCCTCTTCAGTAGACCCCAATACACCCCCAATGTGCTCTCCAAGAGTCCTTTCGAAGTCCCAAAACATGGCTGCGTTGTTCTCAAATGTGCTTCGCTTCCCAGACTCTTCGGCCGAAGATGGATCCACTTGCGGTCATCGAAGGGCCTGAGGAAACCGCTGACACCCCCAAGAGAGCCGCTAGACGACCCCAAGAGAGTCCCAAGCTGCCTCGAGGGAGCCTCTCGAGGGCCCGAGGCTCCCAGAGACGCCTCAGACGGTCAAGAGGGCCCGAGGACGGTCAAGACGGCACAGGAGGGAGGGCCCCAAAAGGGCCCAAGCGGGCCTCGAGGGACCCCCGAGACTGCCCGACAGGGAGTCCTGGACAGCCCCGAGACGGCCCGACGAACCATGAGAGCTCCTCAACAAGTGGAGACGCGCAGCAGCACACATGACGGCCTTCCGAGCAGTGCTTGAAGGTTCGCCACACAGAAGGCTTCGCTGGCACGGTGGCGGATGTGCCGCAAGCTCCCGGATATGCTTCGCAATGTCGCTTGTGAAGAGATTCAGGCCTTCAAGTAAACTTGGCGTCAACACGTTGCCAACATGATCCTGCAATGGGAATGTGACATGGAATTCCCGGGCAGCATCTGAACTTTGGCCGTGAGCATCCACGGCAACCAGAGCAATGGCAAGGAGAATGACTGCCATGTTCGTGGAATTTGTCATACCGCACGGGGCGGACGGTCTTCTTGTAGAGAAAACACTGGGCAAATGACCGAAGTGGATCAACCCGAACGTGCTTGAACCACAATGGCAAGGACGTGGAAGCCTGGGAGGCCGGAAGGCTGGGAGTCAACGGTTCGAGGAAGATATGCACAGAATGGCAGATGGGTTTGGGGGGCTGGGGGGCGTGGGCACGTGGGACTCTGAGAGCCCCCCAAACAGCCCAAGGAGGCATCAAAAAACGGTCCATGAGGGCCCCGAGACCGTCCAAGAGGTCGCCAATAGAGGCCCGCGCTGGCTTCGTGACTGCACAAGAGGCCGCCAAGTCGCCCGAGCCCCCCCAGGTATGGAACGGAGTCTCTGCTGGCTCCCACTAGGGGCCTTACTACGGATCCTACTGCTGCGAGCGCTCTTGCAAGCCCGAATCTGGGCCGTGTTGCAGGTATTCTTGCAGGCCCTGCTACAGACGATGCAGGTCCTGCTGCAGGCCCGACATCGGATCCGGCAACAGGCCCTACAAAGGATCCAACTACAGGCCCGACAGCAGATTCCGCTGCAGGCCCCAATACAGGCACTACGCTACAGATCCTACAATGTCGGCTTGTGCTAAACGATCAATCACACCACGGACGTGACTAGCCTGTAGTGTAGGGGTAGATTAGGGATCGTTCTGGAGCGTTTAGGGGCTGTAGTGGGGCTACTCAGGAGGCGTGTTGGGGGCGTTTGGGTGGCTCTTCGGAGGCTCTTGGGGACTGCTTGAGTTGTGTGTTGGACCTCTTGGGCGCCTTGGCGCTCTCTCAGACCTTTTTGGGGCTCTCTCGGACCCCTCTGGAGGCTATCTTGGGCTGTCTCAGGATCATACTGGGGCGTTATGGGGCCATCTTGGGGACTCACTCGGCCGTTGCGGGGCCGTCTTTAGAGGCTGGCTGAACCGCTCCCGAAGCCCGTTGGATAACCAAACAATATTGAACAACCTCAGGTTTTGTAAGTTGACGCTTGGTGTCTCATGCCTCTCTGGGTATCTCTCGCATCGTCTCTTGAGGAATCTTGCGGTCCCTCGGGACTGTCCTGAAAACAGGTTGGAGTGTCTTGGGCCATTCTGGGCAATCTTGGCGGCCTGGGACGTCCTCCTGCACAGAAGTTTGAGACGCATTCAAGCCGAACCAGCCTCCGAAAAACAACAAAGTCCCCTGGCCTCCTAGGACTAAGAAATGGTCACGGGGGGCAGGATCAATCAACATCGAATCGGCACATCTGATCACATCGAACTGTGTATCGGCGATACACGGAATCGTGCTCCAAGGCGCCCAAGATGGTCACAAGACGGCCCAAGAGACCCCCACGAGGCCCCCAAGAGCGTTCCAAGAGCACCCCGAAGAGGGGCCCAAGAGGCCAGCATCTGCGATTCGCCTTAGGTTGTTGATGGATTCTGGCACAGTCATATCTCCAGCGGACCCCGTTCGGAGTTCCAACGCTGCTTCACGACGGCGCCC
Source organism: Prorocentrum cordatum (assembly GCA_963575745.1). Classification (NCBI taxonomy): domain Eukaryota; class Dinophyceae; order Prorocentrales; family Prorocentraceae; genus Prorocentrum; species Prorocentrum cordatum. Next base: position 305,092 of record CAUYUJ010009258.1, read on the forward strand.
AGGCCTCACAACACATATCTCTTGCATACCCATTATCCGAGAAAGGGGGCCGGCGGCATGGGGGCGAAGCCCTTACGGATAACCTTTCAAAGAGCCCTGGGTCAAGGGTCGATGTCCGACCCTAGTCTGATATATGGGGGGACGCCTCTGGAGGGAAGAATCCAGGAGACAGCTGATTCCGTCGAGTTGGTGTAGCTGTTGCTTCATGTCGTTCACCCGCTCCTGTTGCAGTGCGTGCCTTAGTGTCTAGAGGGCTTCCAGGTCCTCGGCAGTCGGTCCCATGTGGTGAGCTGCTGGCATGTGAGCTGGCTCTCAGGACGACTCGCGGTCACATGTTTATGCGACTGGCAACGACTCTGCCATCACTGCATTCTGGGTCGGAGATACCTGGAACCATCTTGGATCGGTTCGGACCTCTGGCTGAGCATCGGGACGGAGGAGGCTACGATGAATTATGCCAACCCTCGTCTGTCATCGGTTGAGGCTGGGGCAAGAAACCTTTGTTTTACGCCGAGGCGCGGCAGAGGCAGTCCGCACACGCGTCCAGGCAACCCGGGCTACGGTGAAGCGAAGTGGCCCGCATGCCAGAGGAGGGGAACAGCAGAGGGGCGGCCGCAGCGGCAGGAGGCGGGAGAAGAGGGCGCACCTCACGCGGCAGGGCCGCGGGGGGCGCGCGGGGCGGCCAAGCCACAGGGTGGCCCCTGGCAGCGAGCGCGGGGCGGCTGGTGCAGGAGACCATGCAGCTGGATCGTCTCGCCTCGGAGGCGGCGACCCGTGCCCAGATGCCGCGGGGAGCTGGACACGACGTGCTTGGAGACACAGCCATTTTTATTTTTTCGGCGCAAAGGGAACCATGCAGCAATGAGCAAAAGGTCAAGGCGTGGCCATAGTTAGATCAACGGTGCTTAAAGGCTTGCTCGATGCCATAGCCGATCGCCACGGGACCAAGTATCCGGAACGCGTAAACACCGACCCAGAATGCAAACACCCAAAAGGGCTTTTCTATCACTCTGAATCGCGACTGGTGGCTTCCCAATTCCTTCATCAATCTGGCGAACAGTCGCTGGTCGACTACAATGAGCCCGCTGGTTGCCCGAGCAAGGTGAGCGACTTGCTCCACCGCTAACGCAAGCGAGTCACTGTCCACACCGTCGCGCAACGAAGCCATGAAGATCTGGGTCGGGAATATCCTCGGGTCCTTTATCATGTCATCGCCCTGTGCCGCGGTCTTGTCGGAACGCATCAGGCCTGAGCGACCATGCTTCTTGACTGAACTGGCAACGACTGAGCCGTCTGCGCCGACGGCCGTTTGGAGGAGGCCTTCACCCACACGGACTTGTTCCAACGTCCCTGGCTTGTCTGTCTGGTAGCAATTTGCCGAGGCTAGCTGGCTCACATTGGGCAGGTGCCCTTGGCAGCACCAGTGCCCGACCTTATGGCCGCTCTTGGAAGTTACAACCCCCGTCTTGTTGCCAGAAAAAATCGCTGCTGACAATTGAAAGATCTCTTCATCTCCATCTTGCTCTGCAGGATTCGTGTCATTCAGAACAGTGAAACAGAATGCGCTGCTGCTTGACACACTATTAAACTTGAAGAAATCTTCATCTTCCCATAGCTCATCATCCGCCGCGGCGGTGCTTTTGATCCGCCGCCGTGCCCCCCTGGCACGCTTGGGCGTGGTAGAAGCCAGGGTGCTGATTCCGTCGGCGTCTGAGTAGGCGAGGACTGCCACCACGGCCGCGAATATGGCCCAGCGTTGCCGCAAGAGGCACCCGACAGCTCCCAAGACGCACCGAACACATCCCAAGATGCCTCAAACCCGCCGATCCGGCGTGTGAGTTGTACGAGGCTAGAGCATGAGCTTCAGTTCTACTGAAGGGGTTGCCAGGGTCGCTTCGCCAGGGAAGGGGCAAGGGGCGGGGGAGGGGGACTGCAACTTTTGTCCGGATCGACGAGCGCGCTCCACTACTCGCACGGTAGCTACTAGCAAATGGCCTGAATCCGCCGCGCGGGGGACGCATGCTCCACTTCACAAGAGGAAGACTCGTATTTGTCCGACGTTTGCGAGTCGGCACTTTGCGAGTCGTGGAACGCGCTCGGTGACTGGAGCTGAGCCCGGGGCCCGGGCCGGGGCCCGGGCCGGGGCCGCGGGGCCGGGGCCAGGGCACGGACTCGGTTCGCCGCAGTCTCGGCTCGCCAGGGCTCGGTTCGCCGCGCCTTCGGTTCGTCGGGGCCAGGCTCGCCAGAGCTCGCTGCGCCGGGGCCTCGGTTCGCCCGGCTCGACCCAGCTCGGCTCGCCGGGGACTCGGTTCGCTGGGGCTCGATTCGCCCGACTCGCTTCGCCAGGGCTCGTCGCGCCGCGGCTCGTCGCGCCGCGGCTCTTTTCGCCAGGGCTTGCTTCGCCGGGGCTCGCTTCGCCGGGCGGGCGGGCCCTGACGGGCGGGTCGGGTCGGGCGGACGGACTGGGCGGGTCGGGGCGGGCGGGCGGGACATCAAATGTATGAGGCGCCATCGAGGTAGCACGCGCGAGCCCTCACGGTCGGCTCGGTCGGGCGGGCGGACCCTGGCGGGCGGGTCGCGTCGGGCGGGTGGACTCTCACGGGCGGGTCCGCGGGTGGGCGGCCGTCGCCTCGTCGAAGCCCGGAGCCGTGCGAACCTATAGCTAGACGAAACGAGCCGGGCAGGGCGATTCGAGTCCCGGGCGAATCGAGCCGGGCGAATCAAGCCTGGGTGAATCGAGACTCGGGCGAATCGAGCCGGGCGAATCGAGCCAGGGGATTCGAGCCTCGGGCGAATCGAGTTCGGCGATGCGAGCCGGCGAATCGAGCCCGGGCGAATCGAGTTCGGCGATTCGAGCCGAGCGAGCCTACGCTGGGCCAGGGCCGAGACCGAGGCCAGGGCCGGCGCCGGGGGGCTGCGTGTGGCCGCCTGGGCCCGGGCCGCGGCCGCGGCCGCGGCCGGGGCCGGGACTGGGGCCGGAGCCTGGGACGGAGCCGGAGCCGGGCCCGAGGCCGGGGGGGCCGAGGCCGGGGCTGGGGCCGAGGCTGGGGCTGGGGCTGGGGCCTGGGGCGGGGGCTGGGGCTGGGGCTGGGGCCTGGGGCCTGGAGCGGGGGCTGGGGCTGGGGCTGGGGCTGGGGCTGGGGCCTGGGGCCTGGGGCGGGGGCTGGGGCTGGGGCCTGGGGCGGGGGCTGGGGCTGGGGCTCCCAAGCCCAACAAGCCACCATAAACGAGCCAACCTGTCAGGGAACTAGCCCGCCATCAAGCTCGACAGATGGACACGGCGCGAACATTCCATTCAACACATACTGCCTAAGGCGCCATACAAAACCCTCCTCCTCCTGCTCCTCCTCCTCCTCCTCCTCCTCCTCCTCCTCCTTCTCCTCCTCCTCCTCCTCCTTTCTCCCTCCTCCTCATCGAGGTATAACTCAAAAAAACATAAAACAAGTGTTCGCACGGAGCGTCCCGAAGCGGCGGCACATGCCAGAGGCCTCTGCAGTAGACCCCAACACACCCCCAATGTGCTCTCCAAGAGTCCTTTCGAAGTCCCAAAACATGGCTGCGTTGTTCTCAAATGTGCTTCCCTTCCCAGACTCTTCGGCCGAAGATGGATCCACTTGCGGTCATCGAAGGGCCTGAGAAACCCGCTGACACCCCCAAGAGAGCCGCTAGACGACCCCAAGAGAGTCCCAAGCTGCCTGAAGGGCCTCTCGAGGGCCCGAGGCTCCCAGAGACGCCTCAGACGGTCAAGAGGGCCCGAGGACGGTCAAGACGGCACAGGAGGGAGGGCCCCAAAAGGTCCCAAGCGGGCCTCGAGGGACCCCCGAGACTGCCCGACAGGGAGTCCTGGACAGCCCCGAGACGGCCCGACGAACCATGAGAGCTCCTCAACAAGTGGAGACGCGCAGCAGCACACATGACGGCCTTCCGAGCAGTGCTTGAAGGTTCGCCACACAGAAGGCTTCGCTGGCACGGTGGCGGATGTGCCGCAAGCTCCCGGATATGCTTCGCAATGTCGCTTGTGAAGAGATTCAGGCCTTCAAGTAAACTTGGCGTCAACACGTTGCCAACATGATCCTGCAATGGGAATGTGACATGGAATTCCCGGGCAGCATCTGAACTTTGGCCGTGAGCATCCACGGCAACCAGAGCAATGGCAAGGAGAATGACTGCCATGTTCGTGGAATTTGTCATACCGCACGGGGCGGACGGTCTTCTTGTAGAGAAAACACTGGGCAAATGACCGAAGTGGATCAACCCGAACGTGCTTGAACCACAATGGCAAGGACGTGGAAGCCTGGGAGGCCGGAAGGCTGGGAGTCAACGGTTCGAGGAAGATATGCACAGAATGGCAGATGGGTTTGGGGGGCTGGGGGGCGTGGGCACGTGGGACTCTGAGAGCCCCCCAAACAGCCCAAGGAGGCATCAAAAAACGGTCCATGAGGGCCCCGAGACCGTCCAAGAGGTCGCCAATAGAGGCCCGCGCTGGCTTCGTGACTGCACAAGAGGCCGCCAAGTCGCCCGAGCCCCCCCGGGTATGGAACGGAGTCTCCGCTGGCTCCCATTAGGGGCCTTACTACGGATCCTACTGCTGCGAGCGCTCTTGCAAGCCCGAATCCGGGCCGTGTTGCAGGTATTCTTGCAGGCCCTGCTACAGACGATGCAGGTCCTGCTGCAGGCCCGACATCGGATCCGGCAACAGGCCCTACAAAGGATCCAACTACAGGCCCGACAGCAGATTCCGCTGCAGGCCCCAATACAGGCACTACGCTACAGATCCTCCAATGTCGGCTTGTGCTAAACGATCAATCACACCACGGACGTGACTAGCCTGTAGTGTAGGGGTAGATTAGGGATCGTTCTGGAGCGTTTAGGGGCTGTAGTGGGGCTACTCAGGAGGCGTGTTGGGGGCGTTTGGGTGGCTCTTCGGAGGCTCTTGGTGACTGCTTGAGTTGTGTGTTGGACCTCTTGGGCCGCCTTGGCGCTCTCTCAGACCTTGTTGGGGCTCTCTCGGACCCCTCTGGAGGCTATCTTGGGCTGTCTCAGGATCATACTGGGGCGTTATGGGGCCATCTTGGGGACTCACTCGGCCGTTGCGGGGCCGTCTTTAGAGGCTGCCTGAACCGCTCCCGAAGCCCGTTGGATAACCAAACAATATTGAACAACCTCAGGTTTTGTAAGTTGACGCTTGGTGTCTCATGCCTCTCTGGGTATCTCTCGCATCGTCTCTTGAGGAATCTTGCGGTCCCTCGGGACTGTCCTGAAAACAGGTTGGAGTGTCTTGGGCCATTCTGGGCAATCTTGGCGGCCTGGGGCGTCCTCCTGCACAGAAGTTTGAGACGCATTCAAGCAGAACCAGCCTCCGAAAAACAACAAAGTCCCCTGGCCTCCTAGGACTGAGAAATGGTCACGGGGGGCAGGATCAATCAACATCGAATCGGCACATCTGATCACATCGAACTGTGTATCGGCGATACACGGAATCGTGCTCCAAGGCGCCCAAGATGGTCACAAGACGGCCCAAGAGACCCCCACGAGGCCCCCAAGAGCGTTCCAAGAGCACCCCGAAGAGGGGCCCAAGAGGCCAGCATCTGCGATTCGCCTTAGGTTGTTGATGGATTCTGGCACAGTCATATTTCCAGCGGACCCCGTTCGGAGTTCCAACGCTGCTTCACGACGGCGCCCAGGCCTCACAACACATATCTCTTGCATACCCATTATTCGAGAAAGGGGGCCGGCGGCATGGGGGCGAAGCCCTTACGGATAACCTTTCAAAGAGCCCTGGGTCAAGGGTCGATGTCCGACCCTAGTCTGATATATGGGGGGACGCCTCTGGAGGGAAGAATCCAGGAGACAGCTGATTCCGTCGAGTTGGTGTAGCTGTTGCTTCATGTCGTTCACCCGCTCCTGTTGCAGTGCGTGCCTTAGTGTCTAGAGGGCTTCCAGGTCCTCGGCAGTCGGTCCCATGTGGTGAGCTGCTGGCATGTGAGCTGGCTCTCAGGACGACTCGCGGTCACATGTTTATGCGACTGGCAACGACTCTGCCATCACTGCATTCTGGGTCGGAGATACCTGGAACCATCTTGGATCGGTTCGGACCTCTGGCTGAGCATCGGGACGGAGGAGGCTACGATGAATTATGCCAACCCTCGTCTGTCATCGGTTGAGGCTGGGGCAAGAAACCTTTGTTTTACGCCGAGGCGCGGCAGAGGCAGTCCGCACACGCGTCCAGGCAACCCGGGCTACGGTGAAGCGAAGTGGCCCGCATGCCAGAGGAGGGGAACAGCAGAGGGGCGGCCGCAGCGGCAGGAGGCGGGAGAAGAGGGCGCACCTCACGCGGCAGGGCCGCGGGGGGCGCGCGGGGCGGCCAAGCCACAGGGTGGCCCCTGGCAGCGAGCGCGGGGCGGCTGGTGCAGGAGACCATGCAGCTGGATCGTCTCGCCTCGGAGGCGGCGACCCGTGCCCAGATGCCGCGGGGAGCTCGACACGACGTGCTTGGAGACAGGAGCGCCTCGGACGTCATCGTCTCGGAGGTGAGCGACGAGAAGGAAATGGCATAGCGACCTTACGCGGAGGCTTGAGCGGGCCGCCAGCGCGGCACGCTACGCTTGAAGCGAGGGCGCTTCCGCGAGACCTTACGCGGACAGCTTCACGCGCGAACGTCGGCGAAGCCGACCCCGCTTATGTTTGCGTCGCCCAAGTGGCGTCAGGAAGTCTGCCGTGCCTCGTCCCCCCCACTCGACCTCCTGCACCTCGGGCCGCCTCGGCCCTTTGCTCGGAGCATGTTCGCGACGACCATCAGAAAAGTGCCAGCGTTGCCACGGGTCGGCCACGGTCGCGGCCCGTCGTGGGTGGCATGACTCGTCGTGGCTTCACCCCCCTCCCTGTTAATGAGACGCAGTTGGCTCGTCCCTGTGGGGGTCGGCTTCATATCGCGGGGGGGGCACATGTGCCTGGCAAGATGCGGCTTCAACGAACCCATGATGCATGGTGTTGTCAAGCCCTGTGGCTTCTAAGATACTGCGTCCATGCGTGAGCTTGCGAAATCGTGTTCTCAGAACATCGAGCCGCGCAGACGAGAACACTCGAGTCGTGTGGAGGCTGGTGTCTGCTTCCCTGCGCCCTCCTCCCATCCCTGCACCTGCCCTCCGCGCGACCAGTTCGGCCGACACCTCACACGCGTTTGGTGGCCCCGTAGGCCGCAGAGAGCTCCACCTGAGACCCCAGACAGCGCCCGTCCTCGCATGGGGTTCCTTGCCCTTTTCGGAACACCCCTTGAACGCATCGTGGCCCAACAGGGAGTTCCACCTAAGGAACCAGTGGCCGTCCTCGCATGTGGTTCCCCACACCCCTCACACGCTGCGTGGCCCCATCCACCACCATGCCGCTGGGCACGGAGTGACGTGTCCCAGGTCATTTGCCTAATCCTGTGAGCCTCACTCCTCACTCCTGAGGATTCTGTAAGGGACCCAGACCCCTCGCTCTCAAACCTCCCGGGGCTTCCCGCGTGCACCCTGGGCTTTGCCAAGTGGTGGCGCATGAACTGCTCGGGCCCAAGAGGGCCCCAAGACGGACCAGGAGGGCCCCAAGCGCCCTGCAAGATGGCCCAAGAGGGCCCCGAGACCCCCAAAGATCGGCCCAAGACGCCCAAAATGGCCTCAAAATGGCCCAGGAGGCCTGTAAGACGCCGCAAGGGGTCTCCAAGAGCCCTCCCAAGAGGGCTTCCCAAGAGAGCCTCACGAGGCAAAAACCATTGATTTGCATTAGGTGTTTGATGGATTTGAGCGGTCTCGCCTTTTCAGCTTTCCGACACTCCAAGACGGCCCAAGAGGCCCCCAAGACAACCCCAAAACGGCCAAAGAGGCCTTCAAGAGGACCCCAGGACGGCCTGCGCTCCAAGACTCCCAAGAGGCGCCAAAGACAGCAAAAGAGAGCCCACAGACGGCCCCAAAAGGGGCCCAAGAGAGGGAACAAGAACCGAAAATCCGAGCCGTCCGCTCCAAGAGGCCCCCAGGAGGCCCCAAGAGGCGCCCAGGAGGTCCCAAGAGGCCCCCAAGAGGCTCCCAAGAGGCCCCCAAGAGACCCCGAGAAGCCTCCAAGAGGCCCAAAAGAGTTCCCCAAACGGCCACCTAGAGGCCTCCGAACTGCCTGCGAGAGGCCCCCGAGAGACCTCCCACGAGATCCCAACGAACATCCAGTAGGCTTCATGCCCACAACCCAGGCACAGTGGCGGGATGGGCCGAAGGCCATTAGATGCGCCGCCCCCTGTTGGCTTGCCACACGGGTGCCTGGCGTGCTGAATCCTTTCGCTTTTGGCTTTGCTTCTCCCAAAGGAACTCTCCCTGGGGCTTCGGTCCGTCCCGCCGGCCACCCGAAAGGGACCTCAACGACAGCAAAAAATCATCCAAGACGGCTCAAGATGGCCTCTAAGATGGTCACGTTGGTCCAAGATGGCCTCCAAGATGGCCCAAGATGGCCTCCAGGTCGCCAAAGATGGTCCAAGATGGCTTCCAAGACGGCCCGAGAGTCCAAGATGCCAGATGCCTTCAAGTTCGTCCAGGAAGCCTCCAAGACGGCCCAAGATGGCTCCAATATGGCCTCAGACTGGCCAAGAGGCCCCCAAGAGTCCTCCAAGACGTCCTCCAGGAAGGCCCGAAAGGGCAAAAATCATAGATTTCGATTTTTTTCTAAGGATTTTGGCTTTGTCTTCTTATCAGCTCTCCGACGGCCCAAGACGGCCCAAGAGGCCCCCAACATCGCCCCAAGAGCGCCCAAGAGGCCTCCAAGATGGCCCCATGACAGCCCAAGAGGCCCCCAAGAGGGCCCCAAGAAAAGCTCTTGGCCCCGAAGATGCCCAAGATGACCTCCAAGACGGCCAAGATGGCCTCCAAGATGCCTCCAAGACGGCCTCCAAGACGGCCACGAAGGCCTCCAAGACAGCGAAGATGGCCCCAAGATGCACCCAAGCCGGCCCCAGATGGCCTGAAGATGGCCTTAGACTGCCCAAAAGGCCCGCCAGAGGCCTCCAAGACGGCCCAAGACCCCTCCAAGACGTCCTCCAGGAAGGCCCGAAAGCTCGGAAACCACCTGGTCCGATAGCTCGCCCCACTGCGTGTTCCCCGAAGGCTTTCGAATCACACTCGGGGAACGCGTGGCCCGATAGCTTGGCAAAGCTCAAACCAAACTTTCGACCACGCAGGCGCTTCCAAAAAGGCAGGGGGCAGCGGTGATTCGCCGTAGGCGTCTTCGTTCCGCCGCCCCCTGTTGATTCATCACAGGGGTGCCCGGCATGCTCAATCCTTTCGCCTTTGGTTTTGGTTCTTTTTCCAAAAGAACTCCCCTTGGGGTTTCGGCCCCGCCCGCTGGGGTCCTGGAATGGTCGGAATGACCCGGAAAGGTGGTTCCAAAAGTTGCTCCTGCTCCAGTTGGCTCCAAGATGGCTTCCAAGATGGCCAAGATGGCCCAAGATGGCCTCCAGGTTCGCCCAAAATGGTCCAAGATGGCTTCCAAGTCGGCCCAGGAGATTCCAAGATGCCTCCAAGTTCGCACAAGAAACCTCTCAGACGGCCCAAGACGGCCCCAGATGCCTCCAAGAGGCCTCCAAGACGGCCCAAGAGGCCTCCAAGACGTGCTCCAGGAAGGCCCGAAGAGGTCAAAATCAATGTCTTCCTTCGGTTTTTGAAGGATTTGGGCTTTTGTTCTTTTCGAGCCTTCTGACAGCTCACGACGGCCCAAGGAGCCCGAAAGATCGCCCCAAGAGCGCCCAAGAGGCCTCCAAGATGGCGCCAAGAGGGCCCCCGAGAGGCCCCCAAGACGGCCCCAAGAGGGCGCCAAGACGGCTCCAGAGGCCTCCAAGACGCCCAAGACGGTCTCCAAAACGGCCAAGATGGCCTCCAAGATGCTTCCAACACGGTCAAGATGAGCTTCAAGACGGCCACGATGGCCGATAAGACGGCCAAGATGGCCTAAGATGTGCCCGAGAGGTTCCAAGATTGCCCCAGAGGAGTCCAAGAGCCAAAATCTGCAATGTTCCTTAGGTTTTTCAGGAATGTTTGATTTTCCTCGGTTTGGGTGTTCTGACCGCCTGAAGCGGCCCAAGGAGTCCCAAAACTAGTCCCAGAGGCCTCCCGGATGGCTCCAGAACGGCCCAAGAGGCCGTCAAGCCAGCCCCAAGAGGGCCCCAAGACGGCCCAAGAGGTCTCAAAAACAGCCAAGATGGTCTCCGGCATACCTAAAGAATGCCAAGATGACCTCCAAGACGACCAAGATGGCCCCAAGAGGGCCCCCAAGAGGCCCCCAAGAGGGCCCCGAAAAGAGCCCAAGACGGCCCAAGATGGCCTCCAAGACGACCAAGATGGCCTCCAAGACGGCCAAGATGGCCTCCAAGACGGCCTCCAAGACGGCGAAGGTGGCCCCAAGATGCACCCAAGACGGCCCCAGATGGCCTGAAGATGGCCTTAGACTGCCCAAAAGGCCCGCCAGAGGCCTCCAAGACGGCCCAAGACCCCTCCAAGACGTCCTCCAGGAAGGCCCGAAAGCTCGGAAACCACCTGGTCCGATAGCTCGCCCCACTGCGTGTTCCCCGAAGGCTTTCGAAACACACTCGGGGAACGCGAGGCCCGATAGCTTGTCCAAGCTCAAACCAAACTTTCGGCCACGCAGGCGCTTCCAAAAAGGCAGGGGGTGGCGGTGATTCGCCGTAGGCGTCTTCGATAAGGGGGCTCCACCTTTGGCCCCGGTGGCCGTCCTCGCACGCGGCCCCCCGCTCCACTTCGGCGAACCCCAGCACGCGCTTCGTGGCCCCGCAGGAAGCTCCACCTGAGGCCCCAGTGCCCGTCCTCGAATGTGGCTCCCCGCTATGTTCGGCACAACTTTCACACGCTTCATGGCCCCAGATAGGAAGCTCCACCTGAAGCTCCAGTGGCCTTCCTCACGTCCGGTTCCCCGCCCGCTGCGGCACTCTCCCCAGAGACTTCGTGGCCCAAGAGGGAGCTCCACTCGAGGCCCCCGTGCCCGTCCTCGCACGCGGCCCCTCACACGCTGCGGGGCCCCGCGAGGAGCGCCACCTGAGCCTCGAGCGGCCGTCTTCGCATGCGGCCCCCCGCCCAGTTCGGCACACCCCTCACGCGCTTCGTGGTCCCGTAGAGGGGGCCTCCACCGAAGGCCCCAGGTGGCAGGGATCGCCGACGCCCACCCCGCCCACTTCGATACACCCCTTGTCGCCCCACAGGGAGCTCCACCGAAGACGATCCACAGAATTGCGGCACCCACAGCCATTTTAATTTTTTCGGCGCAAAGGGAACCATGCAGCAATGAGCAAAAGGTCAAGGCGTAGTCAGCGTTAGATCACCGGTGCTTGAAAGCTTGCTCGATGCCGTAGCCGAGCGCCACGGAACCAAGTATCCGGAACGCGTAAACACCGACCCAGAACGCAAACACCAACCACTTTTCAATCACTCTGAATCGCGACTGGTGGCTTCCCAATTCCTTTATCAATCTGGCGAACAGTCGCTGGTCGACTACAATGAGCCCGCTGGTTGCCCGAGCAAGGTGAGCGACTTGCTCCACCGCTAACGCAAGCGAGTCACTGTCCACACCGTCGCGCAACGAAGCCATGAAGATCTGGGTCGGGAATATCCTCGGGTCCTTTATCATGTCATCGCCCTGTGCCGCGGTCTTGTCGGAACGCATCAGGCCTGAGCGACCATGCTTCTTGACTGAACTGGCAACGACTGAGCCGTCTGCGCCGACGGCCGTTTGGAGGAGGCCTTCACCCACACGGACTTGTTCCAACGTCCCTGGCTTGTCTGTCTGGTAGCAATTTGCCGAGGCTAGCTGGCTCACATTGGGCAGGTGCCCTTGGCAGCACCAGTGCCCGACCTTATGGCCGCTCTTGGAAGTTACAACCCCCGTCTTGTTGCCAGAAAAATTCGCTGCTGACAATTGAAAGATCTCTTCATCTCCATCTTGCTCTGCAGGATTCGTGTCATTCAGAACAGTGAAACAGAATGCGCTGCTGCTTGACACACTATTAAACTTGAAGAAATCTTCATCTTCCCATAGCTCATCATCCGCCGCGGCGGTGCTTTTGATCCGCCACCGTGCCCCCCTGGCACGCTTGGGCGTGGTAGAAGCCAGGGTGCTGATTCCGTCGGCGTCTGAGTAGGCGAGGACTGCCACCACGGCCGCGAATATGGCCCAGCGTTGCCGCAAGAGGCACCCGACAGCTCCCAAGACGCACCGAACACATCCCAAGATGCCTCAAACCCGCCGATCTGGCGAGTGAGTTGTACGAGGCTAGAGCATGAGCTTCAGTTCTACTGAAGAGGTTGCCAGGGTCGCTTCGCCAGGGAAGGGGCAAGGGGCGGGAGAGGGGGACTGCAACTTTTGTCCGGATCGACGAGCGCGCTCCACTACTCGCAAGGTAGCTACTAGCAAATGGCCTGAATCCGCCGCGCGGGGGCCGCATGCTCCACTTCACAAGAGGAAGACTCGTATCTGTCCGACGTTTGCGAGTCGGCACTTTGCGAGTCGTGGAACGCGCTCGGTGACTGGAGCTGAGCCCGGGGCCCGGGCCGGGGCCCCGGCCGGGGCCGCGGGGCCGGGGCCAGGGCACGGACTCGGTTCGCCGCAGTCTCGGCTCGCCAGGGCTCGGTTCGCCGCGCCTTCGGTTCGTCGGGGCCAGGCTCGCCAGAGCTCGCTGCGCCGGGGCCTCGGTTCGCCCGGCTCGACCCAGCTCGGCTCGCCGGGGACTCGGTTCGCTGGGGCTCGATTCGCCCGACTCGCTTCGCCAGCCGCGGCTCGTCGCGCCGCGGCTCTTTTCGCCAGGGCTTGCTTCGCCGGGGCTCGCTTCGCCGGGCGGGCGGGCCCTGACGGGCGGGTCGGGTCGGGCGGGCGGACCGGGCGGGTCGGGGCGGGCGGCGGGGCATCAAATGTATGAGGCGCCGTCGAGGTAGCACGCGCGAGCCCTCACGGGCGGCTCGGTCGGGCGGGCGGACCCTGGCGGGCGGGTCGCGTCGGGCGGGTGGACTCTCACGGGCGGGTCCGCGGGTGGGCGGCCATCGCCTCGTCTAGGGCCGGAGCCGTGCGAACCTATAGCTAGACGAAACGAGCCGGGCAGGGCGATTCGAGTCCCGGGCGAATCGAGCCGGGCGACTCGAGCCTGGGTGAATCGAGACTCGGGCGAATTGAGCCGGGCGAATCGAGACTGGGCGAATCGAGACTCGGGCGAATCAAGCCTGGGCGAATCGAGCCGGGCGAATCGAGCCGGGCGAATCGAGCCAGGGGATTCGAGCCCCTGGCGAATCGAGCCCGGCGATTCGAGCCAGGAAAATCGAGCCGGCGAATCGAGCCCAGGCGAATCGAGCCGGGCGAGTCAAGCCGAGCGAGATTCGAATGAATCAAGCATGCGCTGGGCCGGGGCCGAGAACGGGGCCAGGGCCGGCGCTGGGGGCCGGGGCCGCGGCCGCGGCCGCGCCTGGGGCCGGGGCCAGGGCCGAGGGCCAGAGCCAGGGCCGAGGCCGGGGCTGGGGCCGAGGCTGGGGCTGGGGCCTGGGCCTGGGGTCGGGGCCCCGGGGCTCCCAAGCTCAGTAAGCCACCATTAACGAGCCAATCTGTCGGGAAACTGGCCCGCCATCAAGCTCGACAGATGGAAACGCACGGCGCAAACATTCCATTCAACACATACTGCCTAATGCGCCATCCAAAACCCTCCTCCTCCTCCTCCTCCTCCTCCTCCTCCTCCTCCTCCTCCTCCTCCTCCACCTTCTCCTCCTCCTCCTCCTCCTCCTC
>CAUYUJ010009258.1:318979-386479 GCA_963575745.1 Prorocentrum cordatum
AGCATCATCATCATCATCATCATCATCATCATCATCATCATCATCATCGTCATCATCATCATCATCATCATCACCATCACCATCACCATCACCACCACCATGACCATCATCATCATCATCATAATCATCATCAGCATCAGCATCATCATCATCAGCAGCATCATCATCAGCAGCATCAGCATCATCATCAGCATCATCATCATCATCAGCATCATCATCAGCAGCAGCATCAGCATCAGCATCAGCATCATCATCATCATAATCAGCATCATCATCATCATCATCATCATCATCATCATCATCATCAGCGTCATCATCATCATCAGCATCATCATCCTCATCCTCATCCTCATCCTCATCCTCATCCTCATCATCATCATCATCAGCAGCACCATCATCATCATCATCATCATCATCATCATCAACATCCTCATCCTCATCATCATCCTCATCCTCATCATCATCATCATCGTCATCATCATCATCATCAGCAGCAGTATCATCAGCAGCAGCATCATCGTCATCATCGTCATCATCGTCAGCATCATCAGCATCATCATCATCGTTTGCATCGTCATCATCATCGTCATCATCGTCATCATCGTCATCATCATCATCAACATCATCGTCATCGTCATCATCGTCATCATCATCAGCATCATCATCATCCTTTCTCCCTCCTCCTCCTCATCGAGGTATAACTCACAAACCATAAAACATGAAGTATTCGCACGGAGCGTCCTGGAGCGTCCCGAAGCGGCGGCACATGCTGGAGGCCTCTACAGTAGACCCCAGTACACCCCCAATGTGCTCTCCAAGAGGCCCTTCTGAAGTCCCAAAGCATGGCTGCGTTGTTGTTCATGTGCTTCGCTTCCCAAACTCTTCGGTCAAAGGTCGACCCACTTGCGGTCATCGAAGGGCCTGAGAAACCCGCTGACACCCCAAGAGAGCCGCTAGACGACCCCAAGAGGGTCCCAAGCTGCCTCAAAGGGCCCAAGGCTCCCACAGACGCCTCAGACAGTCAAGAGGGCCCGAAGACGGTCAAGACGGCACAAGAGGGAGGGCCCCCAAAGGGCCCAAGGGGGCCTCGAGGGACCACCGAAACTGCCCGACAATAGTCCGAGACAGCCTCGAGACGGCCCGACTAACCATGAGAGCTCCTCAACAAGTGGAGACGCGCAGTAGCACACATAACGGCTTTCCGAGCAGTGCTTAAAGTTTCGCCACACAAAGAGCTTCGCTGGCACGGTGGCGGATGTGCCGCAAGCTCCTGAATATGCTTCGCAATATCGCTTGTGAAGAGATTCAGGCCTTCAAGTAAACTTGGCGTCAACACGTTGCCAACATGATCCTGCAATGGGAATGTGACATGGAATTCCCGGGCAGCATCTGAACCTTGGCCGTGAGCATCCACGGCAACCAGAGCACTGGCAAGGAGTATGACTGCCATGTTCGTGGAAGTTGTCATACCGCACGGGGCGGACGGTCTTCTTGTAGAGAAAACACTGGGCAAATGACCGAAGTGGATCAACCCGAACGTGCTTGAACCACAATGGCAAGGACGTGGAAGCCTGGGAGGCCGGAAGGCTGGGAGTCAACGGTTTGAGGAAGATACGCAAATAATGGCAGATGGGTTAGGGGGGTTGGGGGGCGTGGGTACGTGGGATTCTGAGAGCTCCCCAAACAGCCCAAGGAGGCATCAAGAAACGGTCCATGAGGGCCCCAAGACCGTCCAAGAGGTCGCCAATAGAGGCCCGTGCTGGCTTTGTGACTGCACAAGAGGCCGCCAAGTCGCCCGAACCCTCCCGGGTATGGAACGGAGTCTCTGCTGGCTCCCACTAGAGGCCTTACTACGGATCCTACTGCTGCGAGCGCTCTTGCAAGCCCGAATCCAGGCCGTGTTGCAGATCTTCTTGGAGGCCGTGCTACAGACGATGCAGGTCCTACTGCAGGCCCGACATCGGATCTGGCAACAGGCCCTACAAAGGATCCAACGACAGGCCCGACAGCAGATTCCGCTGCAGGCCCCAATGCAGGCACTACGCTACAGATCCTCCAAAGTCGGTTTGTGCTAAACGATCAATCACACCAGGGACGTGACTAGCCTGTAGTGTAGGGGTAGATTAGGGATCGTTCTGGAGCGTTTAGGGGCTGTAGTGGGGCTACTCAGGAGGCGTGTTGGGGGCGTTTGGGTGGCTCTTCGGAGGCTCTTGGGGACTGCTTGAGTTGTGTGGTAGACCTCTTGGGCCGCCTTGGCGCTCTCTCAGACCTTCTTGGGGCTCTCTCGGACCCCTCTGGAGGTTATCTTTGGCTGTCTCAGGATCATATTGGGTCGTTATGGGACCATCTTGGGGACTCACTCGGCCGTTGAAGGGCCGTCTTTAGAGGCTGCCTGAACCGCTCCCGTAGCCATTTGGATAACCAAACAATATTGAACAACCTCAGGTTTTTAATTTGACGCTTGGTGCCGCATGCCTCTCTGGGTATCTCTCGGATCGTCTCTTAAGGCATCTTGCGGTCCCTCGGGGCTGTCCTGAAAACAGGTTGGAGCGTCTTGGGCCATTCTGGGCAATCTTGACGGCCTGGGGCGTCCTCCTGCACAAAAGTTTGAAGCGCACTCAAGCCAAACTAGCCTGCGAAAAACAACAAAGTCCCCTGGCCTCCTGGGGCTAAGAAATGGTCACGGGGGGCACGATCACTCAACATCGAATCCGCACATCTGATCACATCGAACTGTGCATCGGGCTGCATCGGCACAGAGTCGACGTCGAATCGGACCGGCTGCGCCAGGATGCACAACAGCGCCAGGCAAGCATCGGGCCGCAGAATCTCGCCAAAACATCTGGGGAAACGAGCAGGTCCCGATACCGCTGATCCCCAGACCTCTCCCGGGGTGCGTTCTGACCAAGATTTCGAGGCGAATCCAGCCGTGGCGACTACCACCCCCTGGATTAAAAAGTTGAGATCGGAGCTACACCGAAAGAACCGCATCCTGGTATTCGTCCGTCGTTCGGCTTTCGAGCCGCGACTTTCGATCGGGACTGGATCCTGGGAAGTCGACGGTCGCTGTTCGACCGGACCTCTATCCTCGACCCTCGAAGTATCTGGGGCCCTCGATCCTCGATCCTCGAGCCTCGATCGAACCTCGATCATGGATGTTCGATCGGCCAGGCATTCTGGAGCCTGGAGTTTCGATCAAGCCTGGAACATCGGTTCTCGATCGTCGCTCTTCGATCGGCCATCCAGCGTCGAACTTCGACGGATCGTGGCCGCTCGATCCTGGCTCCTCGATGTCCGAACGGCCCTGGATCCTCGACCCTCGATCTCCGACCCTCAATCGCTAGGTGGTTGTCGAACTTTGATCGGCCGTGGAACCCAAAGCCTCGTTTCCGATCGATATGGGTTCGCTCTTCCACAGTCGGTCCTGGGTCATCGATCGTGTATCCTCGATCATCGATCCTGGATCGTCGATTCTGGACCGTACATCCTGGGTCAACCGCGTCGCCCCAAAATGACCCTGGGATCGAACCTCCCACAGGGGGGCCTGCGACCCGACGCGACCTCAAGATGGCCTCAAGATGACTCCAAGACAAACCTGTGAACCGAACGATGCAACGGCCATCCCTGCGGACATCCGCCCAGGCGCAGATAGGACCGCGCGCGCGAGGCTGTGGCAACTGGAATCTGACTTGCACGGAGAGCATGCGACACGGAACAATCCAATACTGTGATGATAAGAGGAGAGAGTGGGAAGAGGAATAGGTCCGCGGCGTCTGTGTGAGCGTACATGAGACCAGAAACTCGAATGTCAGGAAGTCTCAAGCGAAATCGTCGTTTTCTGGTGGCATGAGATGCGACAAAAAGTAATGTGTGAGGAAGTCCCACGCGAAATCGCCACTGTCTGGCGGCCTCAAAAGGGACCGGAATATTTGTTTGAGGAAATCCCACGCGGAATCGCCACTTTCCGGTGGCATGGCAGAATTTCCGGTCGCCCTGGAAGGCGACCGGAAACTTTTTTTGAAGAAGTCCTAGGCAGAATCCCACTTTCCGGTCGGAGCCCCATGTGGCCTTTATAATATTAAAAGGGATGATGGAGGCACCGGAAACTCCGGAATTGGCAACAACTCCAACATTGTCCCGGGGCCCCGCTGCCTAACGGGAGGCAAACCACGTCTACCTCGGCCCCTGCGGTCTCCACTTTTTAATCCAGGGGGTTGTAGGGGCCCCCCAGGAGGCCCCAAAGAGGAAGAACGAAGGAGGGGCAGCAATATCGGTACGGCAGGTTCGTGTCGTGACGACCCCGGCGTTGGTTTTTGACACCGCAGGGATCGTTCAACCTTGAACGATCGGCCGTCTCCGCAACGTCCGATCGTTCAACATCGATCGATTCTGGGTCGCCGGCGGCGTTCAACCTTGAACGCCGCTGGCGGGGTCGCCGCCGGTCGACACGACACAAACCTACCGTACTCCAGATGTCGTAATAAAAGGGAGGGGGTCAGGACCCTCCAAGACAAGCCATTTCAGACCTCCCCCGTGGGAGAACCCTCCAAAACATCGTCCCCAGACCCCCCCAGGCCCTCCAAGATAGCCTGGAAGAGACCCCCCCCGAAATGAGACCCCCCTCCCTTTATTACGAAATCTGGAGTACCTCCTTCTCCCCTGAGTGTCGGAATACAATCGGATCGGGCCACCTGGAATCGACATCGGGTCGGATCGATCGGATCGAAATGGACCCTGGGGGGGGAGCTTGGAAACAGCGGGTCGCCCCCGGGCACGGGCACCCAAACGTCGGCTATACCATGCACATGTCGGGGAATCCAAAAGTAAACAAGCGCGTTCCACTACTCGCAAAGTGACGACTACTCGCAAATGGCCTGGATTCGCCGCGGCGGTTTTACAGTCTATTATGTCGATGCGAACGCGTGCGTTTCGAACGTTTGCGAGTGGGCACTCTGCGAACAGCGGCACGCGCTACTCCCTGCGCCTCTCCTGGTGTGCGTTCTGACCACAACTCCGAGGCGAACCCGGCGGTGGCGACGAGGGCTTCCCAGGAGGCCCCGCACGAGGAAAACGGGGCAAAGGTACAGTGCGGACGCGGCCGCAAGAAACCCTCGCAAGAAACCAGACCCTGAGAACTCGTGCGCGAGGTGCACCTGAAGGGAAACCTGGAGCACCCTGAACGCAGCAGCTCCTCCTCCGGCTGCGGGAAGCCACCGCGCAGCGCGAGGAGCGAAGAAACCCACGGCCCCCCTGACGAAAAGCATACGGTTTCTTCATGCGCGCCCGAGAGCGTTTCTTTATGCTCGGCGATGACGGGCGTCATAGGGGGGGGGGGGGTGCGGGGGAGGGGGGGTATGACGTAACGCCCCCCCCCCCCCCGGCGTGTGGTTCCGGCACCACAGCCGCGCCCGCGCGCACGACGCGACGAGCGACGAGCGACGAGCGACGAGCGACGATGACGACGACGACGACGACGACGAGGACGACGCGAGCAAAATGTAGGTGGCGATATGCCCCACTGCGCTTTTGTACATATCGCTCGCGTGCACCAAAACGCGCGCGAACACCACAACACCTGCGTACACCGCAAGAACCGTGTGCAACGCAGCGCCTGTGTACACCACAGTGCATGCGTACAGCACAGCGCCGGTGTACATGTGTACACCGCAGCAACCATGTGCAACAGAGCGTCTGCGTACACCAAAGTGCTTGCGTGCACCGCAGCGCCTGTGCACGCCACAGCGCCTGTCTACACCGCAGCATCCGCGTGCAACGCAGCGCGACTGTACACCAGTGCCTGCGTGCAGGACACGGCTGATAACCGAATGCGACGGTATTCATGGGGGCGGTAGCGGGGGCCATGACGCCCGTCATGCCCCGAGCAATAAAGAAATGGTCTCCCCCCCTGTACCTGCTCCTCCTCCGACATGCAGGCCAGAGGAGAGGCTCCCAGGGGGTCGCGGCGCGAGCGAAAAGCGCAGGCTCCGCTCGCCGACGCGCGGCGCCCGCCTCGGGTCGCCAGAGTGGACGCCGGCGAGGAGTAGGAGGAGCAGGACGAGGAGCAGCAGGGACATAGACACCCTCTCCCAGAAGAGGAGGAGGAGCAGGAGGAGGTGGAGGAGGAGGATTTGTTCACTGCGTGCATCATCAAGCCGAACCCTGCCAGCAGGTAAAAGCTGAACGATGAAATACAATAGAGCTCCGCGGCGCAAGCTGCGCCCCAACAGAAGGCAGTTTGCTGAGGTGGCTTACCCTTCACTACTCGCTGGAGCGCCTGGAACTGCTTCGGGGAGACCTTGTGTGGGCCCTATAGGACCACAAGACAACCAATCAGGAGGTTGACTGGTCGCTTAGTAGCCCAGGACCCGCACCGACAACAAAAAACAAAGCGCCCCTTGAATCAGAGCTCGTGACTTGAATTCAATTGCCTGCCCGCTACAAGGGCAGGGTGGGCAAGTCTCTGGGACGGTTCCTACAAGCCCAAACGACGCCAAAAACACTCATCCACGGGGGCCTCGGGCTCCAGGGGCGGGACAACCCTGGGGAGCGGGACGGGAGGCCTGGGAGCCAGAGCGAGGCAAGCCGACAAAACAGAACCCCAAAAACCTCTCGATCTCTCACGGGCATGGAGGCCGCACCCAGCGCACCTCCAAGAGGTGTCAGCATCTTTAAAAATTGGCGCGACGAGGCTCGGATGAATTCAAGCCTGCGTTGCTTAGGGTTCTCTTTACGGTCCACAGGGCTCTTAGCGACAGACGCGCGAGCGATCCTTTGGACGAAAAGCTACAGCAACAGTGAGGGAGGCCGTGCGCAGCAGGATAGACTTCGCCCTCTCCTCACAAGCTAGCACCTCTCGGCAGATATGTGACTGGATCTGAGCAGACCCGGCGCGCTGGTCAGCAAGAAAGTCCGCAGCACGAGTGACATAAACACGCTCAGCGACTGGCGTGCGCCAAAACTTGCGAGTCGTGTCATCATTATCAAGGCGGGAGGGGCACTCCACAAGATGAGGTTCAGCATTGCGCAGAGAATCAAGGTGCCAGAGTTCCCAGCACGCATCTGCATTGGCAAGGTGATACGTACGGTGCCTTCCTTTATGGTAGGCATACACATGGCTCACATGACGATATACAAGAGTCAGGTATTCATTCTTGGCAACATCGCGAACGGCCTCAATCAGGCTTGCAAGCTCAGCCCTCGGGACCATATGCCTTTTGCCGTCGACCAGATTCGTGACCCCGTGGCTTCAGAAAAATTCATCCCCAGTGCCGTCCAGCCTGGCAAAGACAAACGCCACTCGGCGCAGCACGGGGTGCTTAGACCAAGCACCCCCTGCACCGTCGACCCCGTGAATGCCTCCAGGCAAGGGTTCCGAGGGCTCACACTCGCGATATTCGAGGAGACGCTGCTCAGGCGGAGGAGGGAGGGATAATCAATCAAGAGGTATGAACCCCCGTCCGCAGAAGATCGCGCAGGCGTCAAATTCGGCGACAGCTTCATGCCTCAAATGTTCACTGGCCTGTACCTTGACAGGCTCAGGCTCACCATTGCCATTGCAGGAACAAGCCAAAGTCTGTGCTTGGGCGTTTCGACATCTCACAGGCAGCTCTGGCACTGGGGGTCAGGAACGAGAGCGCACTCACGCTTCTCATCTTCCCGCCAAATACCGCCACAAGCCACAACTCTCACCATGGCGGCCAGGTCAGCCCCACCTTCTTTGACTAAGTGCCTAGAGAGCGCACCTACATGCTGCCAGGAGACCCCTCGCTCAGCGCCTTTCCCAAGATAGAACTTCGGGGCCTCTACCCACTGACCGGACTCGATGGTGTCGTCTAGATCCTGCATCAGCTGTGTGGCAGGACTGTCACCACCATTCACTAAAGCGCACTCCTCTCCGAAGGGTTGATAAAGTTACGAGGGCTGGGCACCTGCCATCCAAGATGGATTTAAGTGGCCTGCAGTGCGCTGAGGGGCCCCCGCACCCAAGCCCGGCCCTTCTTGACACGATCTACAGAGCGGTCCCACACAGACTCAACGCGCTCCAAAAGCCCAGGACGCTTCCAGAGCCGGCCCAGTCAGATGGCGACGAGGCGACGGACGTGAATGTTCACTGGATCGCGCCCGGCCCCCAAAGTCAGGCGGATTGCTGTGGTGCAGCACCTGCCTCTGCCACTGACCGAGCTGCTAGCATGAGCACTGCTGCGGAGACGCTTCAGGGACGCAGGGCAAACACTGTGGACCTCTGCAGCCCACATGGACATTGGACACGAGTTCGCATTCGTAAAAAAAAAGCTTGGGAATTCGCCGATACATTTTCGTGTAGCGCTTGATCTTCCCAGCTACCTTACAACCACGGCCAAACCTGGCCGTGCGCACATTGACGGAGCGCCTGCTGCCGAATGTGGTGCCGTGGCCAGCCTCCAGCGGCAGCAACGGGCACGAGCCCGACGCAAGCTTGGACAGGAGTTCCCATAGCTGGGGATGAGAGGCCACGAAAGCGCACTTCGGTGCGAACCAGCCTCCCGCTTCCCCCGCCCGGGCCCCGGCGCGGCGCAGCGGCGGTGGGCGGGGCGCGGGCGGAGGGGAAGAGGAAGGGGGGGGGAGGGAGGGCGGGAGGGAGGGAGGGAAGGGGGGAGGAGGAGGAGGAGGAGGAGGAGGAGGAGGAGGAGGAGGAGGAGGAGGAGGAGGAGGAGGAGGAGGAGGAGGAGGAGGAGCCTAACCAGGGTGCGAACCAGACGAGACGAGCCGAGCCGGGCCGAGCCGAGACGAGACGAGACGTTCCCCGATCCCCTCCGACGAGGAGCAGCAGGGACACAGACACCCTTCCCCAGGGAAAAAGGAGGAGGAGACAAGACGAGACGAGACGAGAGGAGACGAGGCGTTTCCCGCCCCCCCCCCCGACGATGAGGATGAGCAGCAGGGACACAGCCACCCTCCTCCAGGGAAACATGGAAGACGAGGAGGAGGAGGAGGAGACGAGACGAGACGAGAGGAGGAGACGAGATGTTCCCCGACATCCCCCCCGGCCATCTTCGGCGGTGGGCGGAGGCGCGCCTCCCATGGCCTCCTCTGGCCTCCGATGGCTCTGCCCCTGATGGGCCCTACGGTTTCGCGCGGGCCTTTCCTATGCCCGATGCTGATGTTGATGATGGTGATGATGGTGGTGGTGGTGATGGTGATGGTGATGGCGATGGCGATGGTGATCATGATGATGATGATGAGAATGATGATGATGATGATGATGATGATGATGATGATGATGATGATGATGATGATGATGATGATGATGATGATGATGATGGTGGTGGTGGTGATGATGATGATGATGGTGGTGGTGGTGGTGATGATGATGGTGGTGGTGATGAGGATGATGGTGATGATGATGATGCTGATGGTGGTGATGATGATGATGATGGTGATGATGATGGTGGTGGTGGCGATGATGATGATGATGATGATGATGCTGATGAAAATGATGATGATGATGATGATGATGATGATGATGATGATGATGATGATGATCGTCATGATGACGAGGAAAGGGGACAGTGTGTAAAAAAACAATTTGTTGGGCGGGCCCCAGTACAATCGCTTTATTGCAGCAGGAGAAAGAAGGAGTGAATAACGGAGCGCCCCCTGTTACAGACAGTTTCCCCTCAGTTTCTTGCAGTCTGCGTTTACACAATTGGGGAAGTGAGTATAGCCAAAGACAAGCTGAATGTAACTGAGAGAACCTGTGTGTAACTAAATGAAGCTGAGCGCAATTGAAGGAAAGTGGGTGTCACCGCGGGAAACTGAATGTAAAGGAAAGCTGAGCAGAACTGAGGGAAACTGAATGTAAAGGAAAGACTGGGTGTGACTGGGGGAAACTGCATGTAAAGGAAAAACTGAATGCAACTGAAGGAAACTGTGAGGAACTGGAAAAACTGAGTGCAACTGAGGGGAGCTAAATGTAACGGCAGGAACGAATGCAACCGCGGGGAACTGAGGGCAAGTGAGTGTTGAGAACTGCGACCGCGCGACGCCCCGCGCGGCCACAATGAAAACGCGACGCGCACGTCCGAGCGACGCCAGGCCCCCCCATCCAGCGCCGCCCGGCGCCTGTGGAGAGGGAGGCCCGGCACCCCCCGAGGAGGTCCACGCAGAGAGGAGCAAAGATCGACACCTTCCCGCGGCAGCCCGCCGCGGTATTCTCTCGCCCACCCTCGCCATCGCTCGGACGTCCCTTTCCCGTGCATTTGTCGGCTTCGTGCGTTGATAGTTTGTACGATGATCCTGGATCTGAGCATTTTCTTGGGGTGGAGGGCTGAGGGTGAAATCCATATATATATATATATATATATGTGTGCGTGTGTATGGGCTTTTGCGCCTCGAAAACCAATCCGTCTTGTGATTCACCTTCTACAGATTCAAACCTCGAACATCCATCGAGACGGCATTTCAGATGTCACCCTTTCCCCTCCACCCAAAGAAAATGCTCGGTAGATGCTCCTCCATGGTCCTCGTCGAAAAAGATGCACACGCCCGAGCCGTGCGCAGAAGAGGAGCATAGACAGATATCTTCCCGCGGTGGCACGCCGTAGTGTTCTCTCCCTCCCTTGCTGCCTGCATCTGCGGGTCGATCATGAGCGGCCACCGTCGGGAGTTGTCGAGGATGATGGCGTTGTCGATGCTGAGCTGGTCGTTCGGCAACGCATCGATCACCCACTGGCGGATCTTCACCTGGTCGCCGATGCAGTTCGAGAGGGTGAACCTGGCTGGCGCCCCTCACGATCAGACTCGGAAGGTGGTCCAAACTGGACCTGTAGCTGGCCCATCTGTCAGCTCCACGACTCCCAAAATCGCGTCCGACCGAGATCGAGATCACTACCAGCAGGTCGGGCGTGTCCCCCTACAGGCGGATTTTGGACGGAAAATAAAAAAGATTCTAACAAACTCCCAACAAAGATGCTTGACTATTCCTCCAGCAGAGGGACAGGCCCGACTTGACACTACCAGCGGAGAGCGGCTGATCCGAGATCAGACCCGGGTCCGAGCGGGGCAGACCGAGGGCCGAGACTCTTTGCTCGCGGGGATCTGCAGCCCCTGCAGCTTCGAGATCCAGCGGTCCATGGCCTCCCTGCGGTACAGGGAGGTGAAGATGCCCAGGTAGGCCTCGGATGCCGAACGCAAGGAGCGCCCTGGCAGCCAACTGGCAGCAAGCCGGACCCAGCTCACGAGAAACCGCACAAGACTGGCCGCCAACAAGGTCACTGGGACGCGGAGGGCAACACAGCAGGACAACCAATGGCACGATGCTGATGGTACATGTGCGAAACGCACGAAGACTCACGGTGAACTGCGCTCGAATGTCGCAGGCAATGGAGATCGGGGTGCAAAAAAAAACCTGCAGGGCCACCATTCATGGGAGTTCGTGCTCCGTGCCCGTGTCGTACGCGACACGTCGTGACTAAGAACCCCGTGTGTGACCCTCTCGGGTCGTCTGGGGCAGTTATTGGAGCCATCTTGGGCAATTGCAGAGCCCTATGAAGCCCTCTTCAAGCAGTGGTGAGCGAGCAAGCCAGAGGTGGCCCCCCGTTTCCCCGCGTCCCCTCCCCCCCCCGAGGAAAAAAAAATGCAGGCTGCTTAACCATGCTGACTGACCAGGGGGGGGCATCTCTTGGAACGTCTTGGAGCCACTCCTGGAGCCTCTTACGGGCCTCCCCGAGCTATCTCCCCCCTTCAAGCACCACTCTGAAGGGGGGGAGCGCTGGGGGACCCAAAACAGTCCTCGGCGGCGAGGAAGAAGGGGAAGTGAGAAAGGGCGGGCCTTCTCAAAAGGCTCGGAAGTCCCAGGGCCTTCTGATAAGTGTTCTGGTTTTCCCCGAAGACACAGACAACTTCTCGGAAGGCGCCAGGGCTTCTGAGAAGTCCCGCCGCCTTCTGAGAAGGCCGTCTCACTCTCACTTCCTGAGCGCGTGAAAACCGACCCCCGCCCCCCACGTGATGATATTTTGACCAACTAGACCGCGCGAGCGCGGGAACCCCCCCTGCGGCAGCTGGCAATGGCCTCCCTTACAAGGCACCTACACCTACGCACATTCGTCATACTTGTAAAACGTTGGCATCTAAAATCCAATTTGGGGGCTGGGGTCGGTTTCCCACTGTTCACTTCCCCCCCTCGATCGCCGCCGAAATCTGGTGGTCGGCGAAGTTCTTTCCAAGATCAGGCCCTTCGTCTCTGGGAAACGCCCGACGACGGCCCAAAAGGATGCCGCGAGGGCCCCAGGAGTGCCCGAGCGGGCCCTGGGAGAGCCCAGGAAGCCCCAGCTACATTTAGGTCGGGCATGTCCTCCTACAGGCGGATGTTGGGCGATTTGTTATTTATATCTTAAATAAAATTCAAAAAAAAAAAAAAAGAAAAAAACAAAAACAAACGAAACAAAAAAACAAAAAACAAAAAAACTTGAAAAATCATCCCCTTACGATTTTTGATTGTTTTGAATACTTCTCCTGTGGGCAGACTTACTATTCCCGGAAAGGGCTCGAGCCCAGGGTTCTCTTTTAGATGGTTTACCCCTCGGTTTCGACGGCTGTAGGGCCGGCGAAATTATTCTGCGATAAATTACGTGCGGGAGTAGGGCCGGCGAATTAAAATTTGAGGATGTCCCTAGCGAAACGCTTGTTTGTCAGAATTTGTTGAGGATGTCTCGAGCGAAACGCTTGTTTTGTGTTAAAGATTGTCATCTCCTGGGGGCCTGAATTCAAAGGATCTCTCAAGTGAAATGCTTGTTTTCGCGTGCCCAGGTCTTGAGGATGTCTCGAGCGAGACGCTTGGTTTCACGCCTCCAGGTTGCCCAGACAGATGTCTAGGATGAGGATTTGTTGAGGATTTCTCGAACCAGAGGCTTGTTTTCACGTGTCCAGGTCGCCCAGGCGGATGTCTAGCATGAGGATGTGTCGAGGAAGTCTCGATCGAGACGCTTGTTTGCACGTGTCCAGGTTGCCCAGGCGGATGTCTAGCGTGAGGATGTGCTGAGAACGCGTGTTTTCACGTGTCCAGGTCGCCCAGGCTCAGCACAGCCTTCGGCACGGTACATCAATATCGATACCTTGAGCATTGCAGCTTGGCATGGTGCCTGGCACGTTCTGCGGAGCGTCCCGTGGCGAGTCCCCCTGGCACGTCGCGCGGTGCACGTCCATTGGCACGTTCCGTAGCGCGTCCCCTTGGCACGTCCCGCGGTGCGTGCCCATGGCACGTCCCCTGGCACGTCGCCTGGCGCGTCCCTTGGGACGTTCCGCGGCGCGTCCTCCTGGCATGTCCCCCTGCCGATTAGTTCTGGGGCAGCTACCATCTGCTCAGGCAGCTCGAGCTTAAGATCCAGATCAGTTCGGTCAGGACTCGGATGCAAAGAGGACTCGATCCACAACGCTAGTTATATAATCGCGGCATGCCACATCGCAGTTCAGCACGGCCAGCATAGCGCAGCCGTCGGCACGGTACATCAAGATCGATACATTCAACATTACATCTTGGCACGTTCTTTGGCGCGTTCCTTGGCGAGTCCACCTGGCACGTCGCGCGGCGCGTCCCCTGGCACGTCCCGCGGCACGTCCATTGGCACGTTCCGTAGCGCGTCCCTTTGGCACGTCCCGCGGTGCGTTCACATGGCACGTCCCCTGGCACGCCGCCTGGCGCGTCCCTTGGGACGTTCCGCGGCGCGTCCTCCTGGCATGTCCCCCTGCCGATTAGTTCTGGGACAGCTATCATCTGCTCAGGCAGCTCGAGCTTAAGATCCAGATCAGTTCGGTCAGGACTCGGATGCCAGGGAGGACTCGATCCACAACGCTATATATATATATATAGAGCACAATCGCGGCATGGCACATCGCAGTTCAGCACGGCCAGCACAGCACAGCCCTCGGCACAGTACATCAAGATCTGTACATTGAGCACTGCATTTGCCCGTCGCCCAATCAAGTGTCTTTGAAACGTTGCCATGCCTTACATTTCTATATTCCTTTCCGGGTTCGTGGGTCGATCATGGTTTTGACTATTTTGAATACTTCTCCTGTAGGCGGACATGCCCGACTTAAAGCTAGATCCTAAGAACCCTGCAACCCTCCGGGAAATCAAACTAGCGTTTTCTCCTGCCACGTGGCGACGTCTCCAGAACCCCAATGCCAGCGTTCGCGTCGCAACTGGCGACTTATATCTATATATATACGGCCCCCTCCCGGAGCGCAAGGCTGCGAAGGGGTGTGCGGTCTGCTGTCATGTGTTATGTGTTGTTTGCTTGGCCTTATGTCTCTCCAGTCCTGTTTCCTGCCTCCTGTTTACTCTCTGCTAGGGGGGCCCGCCGCGCCACCACACAGCCACTGGGGGGGGGAGAACATCAAATCCTGGCTGCTCCAGGATTCTCATGGTGACGCCACCGCGCGACCAGAACGGCCCGAGAGGCCTCCAATATTGCCCGAAGAGGCTCCCTTGAGAGCCTCAGGAGCCCAAGACGGCCCAAGATGTCCCCAAGATGTCCCACGATGGCCCCAAGACGGCCCAAGACGGCCCAAGATGATGCCAAGACGACCCAAGAGGCCTCCAAGAGGCCTCCCAAGAGGGCCCCACCAAGCGATTTTCCTTACGCTTTTGAAGGTTCTTGGCCTTCTCGCCTTTTCGGCTTTCCGACGCTCCGAGACGGACCAAGAGGTTCCCAAGATCGCCCCACGACGGCCCTAGAAGCTCCCATGACGGCCCAAGGGGCCCCCAAGACGGCCCCAAGACGGCCGAAGAGGGTCCTAAGACAGAGGGCCCTAAGACGGTCCCAAGAGAGGCCCGAGAGGGAGTCCACGAACCGAAAACTCGACCTTTCCGCCCTGAGAGGGCCACAGGAGGCCCCAAGAAGGTCCCAAGAGGCCCCAAGAAGCCCTCAGGAGGCCCCCAAGAGGCCCCAAGGAGACCCCCAAGAGACCCAAAACATGCCCCAAGAAGCTCCACAACGGCTTCCAAGAAGCTCCAACAATGACCCGCAGACGCTGCCGAGAAGCCTGCCACGAGAAGCACCCACGGCGCTATCCACGCAGCCGCACGCACTAGTAGCAGGGGGAGCCGGCGGCAGATAGCGAAGCCATTAAGCGATATCTATATATATATATATATATATATATGTATATATGTATACATATATATATGTATAGACATACATCGATATATGTATATATATATATCCAACTAACCATCTATCCATCAATCAATACATACATCCATACATCCATTACATACATACGAATATACATGTTTACATACATACATACATACATACATACACACAACTATACACGCAATCATACATCCACCTAAAACATAAACATAAACCTATATACACACATATAGATGTATATATATATATGATATACGCGAATGCGTCCGTGACTATACCTACACATGCACACGTACATATACGTATACATACATACACACCTATCTATATATATATATACACATACAGACAGACATACATACACATCATACATACATAGATTTGCAGATACAAATACCTATACATATAACTATGTGCATAATCATGTACACAAGCATATACGTATACATGTACGTATTCGTTTGCGTATACACATACACGTACACATACATATACATATACAACTACATATACACGTACATATACATACGTATGCAAATACATGTACACATACATCTACATATACATTTGTATGTATGCTTACACATACATACACAAAAAACATCTACCTATACATATAAAAAGAGGGATAGATTTCTTCGGACAACGGGGGCCGCGGTGCACGCGTCGCCGAAAATTGAAAGCGAGGGGGGGCGAAGGGGGTTGGAAACAACTTGCAACTTGCGCTTGATTTCGAGAGTCAGTCTGTCAAAACAGCATGTTGAGCAACAAACGAGGCGCCCGCAAACATACCAATAAACGTGGAAGCGGCAGTTACATAGCGAAAGAGGAAAGGCAAGGGCATACGGATTAGAAGAGAGCCGCTTCGGGACCTGAGAAAGCTGCGGCACCATGAGTTCAGGCGAGTCGTTTCGAGAGAGGTCTGCAGGAGGCCCGTAAAGGGCTCCACGTGCGACTCCCCGCCCTTCTCTCTCTTTCTCTGCGTCGTGCAGGGGGTACGGGGAGGGGGGAAGGCTTCTTGGCACCCCCTCCTAGGGGCAGGGAGAGGGACGCGCAGCGGGGAGGCAAGGCCAAAAGCAAGATGAGGACAGCTCCGAATAAGGATGAGTCGGAAATCACTGAGACCAGCGGCTCTTGGCGGCGCGCACATGGGGGTAGGGGTAGGGGTAGGGGGAGAAGGCTTCTTGGAAGCACACATGCTTCTTAGAAGGCGCCAGCCCTACATCTACACACGAGGCCCGCGCCTTCTAAGAAGCACCCTCCTTCTGAGAAGCCTTCCCCCCCTAACTACACCTACCCCCCTCTGCGCGTGGCTGACTCTCGCTCCGGTCCTAAACGTAGATTGCGTCGTGCCTCCCGTCGGACAGCCAAACGTCGAAGGCGAAGGACGAGGAGGAGGAGGAGGAGGAGGAGGAGTCGGGGGGGGGACGAGGCAGCGTCATTGGCGAGATACACGCCCATCAGCATAGGGAAGGAGTTGATAACTCAGCGAGTTGGCAGAAGTGGTTGAACGTCACGAGAAAGTCACCCACCGCGGGGGGGTCCTTGGTTGACCCAGGCCGGTTGGAAACTGCGTGCGCCCATGTTTGTGTATGGGGGACACAAGGCCCCCATGATTCTTCGTCCGCCAAACTGCGGACAGTGCCTGTTAGCACACCTGATATGCGGACGGTATCCATCGGAATACTGCCCGGCAGCAAAATCTGCCCGCGATGGACGCTGCACAGGCAACGTTCGCCTCCGAACGGGGTGCAGCGAATCCCGCCCAGAATGAAGGGGGCTACTGTCAGTCATTCCATGTTCGTTTACTCTCCAAGTCGATCCTCTCGAGCCAAGCTGGGAGGCGGGCGATGATACCAGACGCGACCAGGATGTCTCCGGTGAGGTTCGTGTAGTCCTTGCCGAGCCTGTTGCTCTTCGTGGTCCAGGACGCCTGCTCGCCGCCCAGGCCTCTGGCGGGAGCTGTCGAACAACGTCCAATCATCCTGCCTCCACTTCCTTATCCACTTCCCTCATCCCTCACCTCCACCCCTTCGTCTTCCTCGTCCCTCCTCCTCCTCCTCCTCCTCCTCCTCCTCCTCCTCTTCCTCCTCCTCCTCCTCCTCCTCCTCCTTCTCCCCCTCCGCCTCCTGCTCCTCCTCCTCCTTTCCTCCTCCTCCTCCTCCTCCTCCTCCTCCTCCTCCTCCTCCCCTCCTCCTCCTCCTCCTCTCCTCCTCCTCCTCCTCCTCCTACACCTCCTCCCCCTCCTCCTCCTCCTCCTCCGACAACTCCTCCTCCTCCACCACCTCCTCCTCCTCCTCCACCCCCTCCTCCTCCTCCGCCTCCTCCTCCTCATCATCATCATCAGCAGCAGCAGCTTCATCATCATCATCATCATCATCATCATCATCATCATCATCATCATCATCATCATCATCATCATCATCATCATCATCATCATCATCATCATCATCGTCTCATCATCGTCATCATCATCATCATCATCATCAGAATCGTCATCATCATCATCATCATCATCATCATCATCAGAATTACTGATTATCACCATCACCATCACCATCACATTCACCATCACTATCACCATCACCATCACCATCACCCCTTGCGCCTGCCTGGCACATACACCTTCCCGCCTCACCCTCCTCGTCGTCCTCCTCATCCTCCAACTCCTCCTCCTCCTCCTCCTCCTCCTCCTGCTTCTCCTCCTCCTCAAACTCCTCCTCATCCTCTTCCTCCTCCTCCACCTCCACCTCTTCTTCCTCCTCCTGCTCCTCCTCCTCCTCCTCCCCCTCCTCCTCCTCCTCCCCCTCATCAGCATCATCATCATCATCATCATCATCATCATCAGCAGCAGCATCATCAGCATCATCAACATCATCAGCAGCAGCATCATCAACATCATCATCATATTCATCTTTTTCACCATCATCATCATCATCATCATCATCATCATCATCAGCATCATCATCATCAGCATCAGCATCAGCATCAGCAGCATCATCATCATCATCATCATCATCATCATCATCATCATCAACAGCATCATCATCATCAGCATCATCATCACCAACACCACCACCATTATCATCATCATCAGTAGCATCAGCATCATCGTCATCATCAGCACCAGCATCATCATCATCAGCATCATCATCAGCAGCAGCACCACAATCACCACCACCGTCATCAATGGTCATGGCGTATCGCCGAAGTCTTGTAACAGCATCATCATCAGCATTATCATTGTCATCCACATCATCATCATCATCATCATCATCATCACCACCTCCAGCATCATCATTATCAGCATCATCATCAGCATCACCATTAGCATCATCATCATAATCGGCATCATCATCATCATCAGCAGCATCATCATCACCACCACCACCGTCGTCATCATCATCAGCAGCAGCATCATCATCATCATCATATGAATCATCGCCATCAGCATCAGCATCAGCATCATCATCATCATCGTCATCATCAGCATTATCATCATGATCACCACCACCATCACCACCATCATCATCAGCAGCAGCATCATCAGCATCATAAACACCATCATCGTCATCGTCATCATCAGTATAGTCATAATCAGCATCAGCATCATCATCACCACCATCATCATAAACATGCCAGTCATCATTATCACCGCCACAACCACCACCACTTCCACCTAATCATCATCATCGCCATCGTCATGTTCACCATCATTGTCATCAAAATGATTATCACCATCATCATCAGCAGCAGCAGCAGCATCATCAGTATCATCATCAAACTCGTCATCACTATCATCCTCCTCGTCATCAGCAACATCATCATTACTAGGATCATCGTTAACAAAATCAGAATAGTCATCCTCCCGCTCATCATCATCATAATCATAGTCATAATCAGCATCATCATCAGCATTATCATCATCATCAGCATCATCACATTCATCATCATGGGACTGCTCGAGGTGTGCGCCAAGCTCCTGCTCATCACTACTCGCGAGGTGGCCGATCTCGGCGCGGCGGTCGTCTGCAGGTGGATAATCTTCCGCACAGCAGCTTGCGCACAGGCCACGACGCGCGCGGGCAAGGTGCACGACGAAACCAGCGCCAAAAGCTGCGCAGCAGCGCGCAGAACGGAAAGACCGTCAAGTACAGGGAGCACGGCGCTCCGCACATGCATGTCCACATGGCCATGAGGATCTACTGCGCGGCACTCACGGGCGAACACGTGATAGGGGTTCAGGCAACAGTTGGCGTAACTCGTGGATCGTCTCAGCAAGCACGTGTCGAAACTGCCGCTGCAGCGCGTGGGCCAATACGTGAAGATGTGCCGCATGAAGCATCAGAGAAAATAGAAGGACGGCGAGGCGGCGAAAAGCACCCTCTACCTCAGTACGGAGAGGCACGAACTGGAGGGCAACCGCATGCTCGAGACCATTTCGACCAGCATCGAAAGCGAGGGCGGCGAGATAACGGCGGCGCCAGCGCCCCGCGGCCCGCTGGAGCGGAAAGTCTCTCGCGTGCCGTGCGAAGCGCAAGCGAGGATGACACCAGCCAGCCCGTGCGCCCGAGGCCGAGCAACGCCAGTGTGGCCAGCCAGCGAGCCAGTTTTACACGTGCGCCTTCAGCTTCCGCCCAGAGCGAGAGGCTCGCCTCACTTCTCGAGGAGGGGGTCCCTCTCGCGAGGAAGTGCTGCGCGTGCCCGGCCGGGCGCAGCGCGCCAAGCCCAAGGGTAGGGGTCTCAAGGCATGCCCGACACGCCGGCCTTTTTTGCTGCTCGCGCTCGGCAGAGCCGTGGGAGTGGGTCGGGTCGTGGAAGGGAGGGTGAGTCTGGTGCCTGAGAGCTGTGAGCCCCTCTGTGGGCCTGCACGCCCCTGGGGGGGCCCCAGCCAGCGCCAATGCTGCCTGGTGCAGACAAGAAAGCAGCCGGTCTCATGATAGAAGTCATTTGCGCAGGCGGCTGCGTAATGGCCAACAGCCTTCCCAAAGTTCTACGGGGTTCAAGCTTCATTCACAACGATCCCCCAAGGACCCCATGGGCTCTGATCTGCTTTGATCATCGTCACCATCATCGTCATCGTCATCATCCTCATCATCATCATCCTCCTCATCATCATCAGCAGCATCACCATCAGCATAATCAATATCACCATTATTATCATCCTCATCATCATCATCATCATCATCATCATCATCATCATCATCATCATCATCATCATCATCACCATTAGCATCATCATCATCGTCATCATCAGCATCATCATGATAATCGTCTTCATCATTATCAAAATCAGCATCAGCAGCATCATCATCAGCAGCAGCATCGTCATCATCGGCATCATCAACATCACCACCGTCATCATCATCGTCATCATCATCACCGTCATTGTCACCATCACCATCATCATCGTCATCATCAGAACATCACCATCATGTTCAGCATCACCACATCACCATCATCATCATCATCATCATCAGCAGCAGCATCAGCAGAATCCCCTCAGCGTCATAAGCATCACCACCACCACCATCAAATTCAGCATCACCGCCATCGGCATCATCATCATCATCATCATCATCATCATCAGCAGCATCATCAGCATCGTCGTGGTCCCCTTCGAAACCCGGACCTTCGGACCGGTCTGTACAGGCACAACCCCCTCCTCGACCTCCTCCCCCATCCCCCGCTCCACGGGCCGTCGATCAGCTTCTCCGCGCGCGCCAGCTTCGCGGCGCAATCCTGCAGGGGGTCGGCGCGAGCGCCGCAGTCCCAGCGGCAGCACTGCTGCTAGATTTAAGTCGGGCGTGTCCCCCTACAGGGGATTTTCGACGAAAAACAAAAAATACAACAAAAAAAACAAAAAAAATGCTCCAAAATGGTCAAAAATACTCCAAAAAAATGTTGGGAGATTCCCCCTGTAGGGACAGGCCCGACTTAATGCTAGATGCCACGGGGGGGGGGGGGGGAAACTTCGTACAGCTGCTGCCGCAGACCCGAGAACGCGCGGGCCGATCGAGCTGCCCAGGGGCACTGGACAGCGGATCGCGCACTGCAAGGGGCAGAAGACGAAGAGGCAGGGCGGAGGACAGATATTACAGGCAAGAACAGACATGTGCTGATGATGACGTGACCAGGATGCTCAGCAGCCCAACGACGCACCCAACCAATCTGCAACAAATGGCACAGCCCACGGACCCATCCAAACGGACATAAAATGCTCGACCACGCACGCAACCACGAGCCAATGATACACGGGGAATGGACACCGAAGGGAAGGAGCCAATATGAAGAAAGACGATGTCGAAGAGGGTGAAAAAGGAATGGGATGAACAGAAAAGACAAAAACTCAAACTGGCAAAGACGAGGACCAGCATGATGCGGAGTCGCAAGATGGAACGGAGGGGCGAAGAGGAAGAACATGCGCGACCGAACTCCCTCAAGCACGAACATTACGAGGTTGAACATGTTACCTACATCCTTGGCCTTTGCTTTGCACCGCTCAATGCGGGCATTGAAAGTTCGCAAACGCACCGTCAAGTCTGCTGACAGCTCTCAGGAGAGAAAGTCCGCGCCTGGGTCGCTACTTGCAAGCAGGTTCCACCAGGCCATAGCCATGGACACTGTGACGTACAAACGCAGCCAGAAGCGCCAGCTTCACGAAATTCCGCAACTTGCAGCCCCCAATGAGACAGAACTCCCGTTCGGATCTGGGTAAGATCGCACTCGGCCAGACCCCCCAGAAGCCCACGAAAGTGGCGACACCTGGCAGCCCCCCAGCGAGGGCGAGCTACCGTCTGGCTCTGGGCGCGACCGCACTCGGCTAGAGCCCCAAAATAGCCTGAAAATGGCGACAAATTCGCGCGGCTGGTTGTCCCCAGCGACGGGCGAACTACCGTTTGTTTACGGCCGGCACTCCAATGGACCTCCCAGAAGCTCACGAAAGCGGCGACCCAGCGAAGGCCAGCTACCCTTGGAATCTGGGTGAGAGCGCGCCCCGCTGAGCTGCAAAAACTCCTGGAAATGGCCATAGATCCACGCGGCCGTCAGACCCCGCGAAGGGCAAGCCACAGTTTGAATATGGGCAGCACTCCGCTGACCTCCAAGAAGCTACCGACAGCGGCGACTCAACCAGGGCGAGCTACCATTTGGATCTGGGTAAGACCGCCCTCTTCTGGACCCCCCCACGTCACGCTGCGCTACGCCATACACCGAAGAGCGTGGACGAAAACGACAAGAATAAGACGCCAAGGCACCGGGCATCGCATGCAACGTAGGTATATAATGCTACGAAATGCGATTAGCAATCACGTTCAACATCGTGGTTTGCAATTCGTTCATCCATACTTATCCTCTCGATGGGATCTTGCAGGCGCTGCACCAAGTATGCTCTGGGCCAAGATGAGGAACCGAAGCATTTGTGTAGACATTTCGCCCATTCGCGTTTGGGCATTGCCTCCTTTGATGCGCATCCACGACTGAACACATGGTTCAGGGCTACATAGTGCGCCGTCGAAGAAAATACTGGCATGTACTGCTGAAGCAGTTGCGCCCCGTACTTCGCGTGCCCAGTTTCTCCCCGAACCTTGCCAGCAGGCACTCGCGTTTGAAAGGCGGGAGGTAGATGTGGCATTAGTCTGAGGTCGGGCATGTCCCCCTACAGGCGGATTTTGGGCGAAAAATGAAAAACCCCCAAAAATGCCCTCCAAATAGGCAAAAATAGTCAAAAAAAATCGTCCCCTGACAATTATGACTATTTTTACCTAACAGCGAAGACTGATAGGTTTCTACTAGTGGGGTCAAAAGAGAGCATCTTGACGCCCCAGGGGGGTCCGGGCAGGATCCGGGGAGAACCCGCGGAAGTCGTTCTAAGCAAACAGTTACACACTTCGTGGTCTTCGAGGTCCCAGAACTCCATTCCTGGGCATGATTTTGAATGCCCGGAGCCAACTGTAGGCCACTTCGTGGTCTTCGAATTCCCAGAACTCCATTCCCGGGCCACATTTTGAATGCCCCGAGCCAATTGTAGGCCACTTCGTGCTCTTCGAGTTCCCACAACTCCATTCCCGGGCCACATTTTGAATGCCCGGAGCCAATTGTATGCCACTTCGTGCTCTTCGAGTTCCCAGAACTCCATTCCCGGGCCACATTTTGAATGCCCGGAGCCAACTGTAGGCCACTTCGTGGTCTTCGAGTTCCCAGAACTCGATTCCTGGGCATGATTTTGAATGCCCGGAGCCAACTGTAGGCCACTTCGTGTTCTTCGAGTTCCCAGAACTCCAGGCCGAGGCTGAAGGCAGCTGAGGCTGAGGCTCTGAGGCTGAGGCTGAGGCAGGCTGAGGCTGAGGCTGCAGGCTGATGCTGAGGCAGGCTGAGGCTGAGGCTGAGGCTGATGCAGGCTGAGGCTGAGGAGGCTGAGGCTGAAGGCAGCTGAGGCTGAGGCTGAAGGCAGGCTGAGGCTGAGGCTGAGGCAGGCTGAGGCTGAGGCTGAGGCTGAGGCTGAGGCAGGCTGAGGCTGAGGCCGAGGCTGAAGGCAGACTGAGGCTGAGGCAGCAGGCTGAGGCTGAGGCTGAGGCAGGCTGAGGCTGAGGCAGGCTGATGCTGAGGCAGGCTGAGGCTGAGGCTGAGGCTGATGCAGGCTGAGGCTGAGGCAGGCTGAGGCTGAGGCTGAGGCTGAAGGCAGAGGCTGAGGCTGAGGCTGAAGCAGGCTGAGGCTGAGGCTGAGGCAGGGCTGAGGCTGAGGCTGAGGCAGGCTGATGCTGAGGCAGGCTGAGGCTGAGGCCGAGGCTGAAGGCAGACTGAGGCTGAGGCTGAAGCAGGCTGAGGCTGAGGCTGAGGCTGAGGCTGAGGCTGAGGCTGAGGCAGGCTGATGCTGAGGCAGGCTGAGGCTGAGGCTGATGCAGGCTGAGGCAGGCTGAGGCTGAGGCCGAGGCTGAAGGCAGACTGAGGCTGAGGCTGAAGCAGGCTGAGGCTGAGGCTGAGGCAGGCTGAGGCTGAGGCTGAGGCTGAGGCTGAGGCTGAGGCTGATGCAGGCTGAGGCTGAGGCAGGCTGAGGCTGAGGCCGAGGCTGAAGGCAGACTGAGGCTGAGGCTGAAGCAGGCTGAGGCTGAGGCTGAGGCAGGCTGAGGCTGAGGCTGAGGCAGGCTGATGCTGAGGCAGGCTGAGGCTGAGGCTGAGGCTGATGCAGGCTGAGGCTGAGGCAGGCTGAGGCTGAGGCCGAGGCTGAAGGCAGACTGAGGCTGAGGCTGAAGCAGGCTGAGGCTGAGGCTGAGGCAGGCTGAGGCTGAGGCTGAGGCAGGCTGAGGCTGAGGCAGGCTGAGGCTGAGGCTGAGGCTGATGCAGGCTGAGGCTGAGGCAGGCTGAGGCTGAGGCCGAGGCTGAAGGCAGACTGAGGCTGAGGCTGAAGCAGGCTGAGGCTGAGGCTGAGGCAGGCTGAGGCTGAGGCTGAGGCAGGCTGATGCTGAGGCAGGCTGAGGCTGAGGCTGAGGCTGATGCAGGCTGAGGCTGAGGCAGGCTGAGGCTGAGGCCGAGGCCGAAGGCAGACTGAGGCTGAGGCTGAAGCAGCTGAGGCTGAGGCTGAGGCAGGCTGAGGCTGAGGCAGGCAGGCTGAGGCTGAGGCAGGCTGATGCTGAGGCAGGCTGAGGCTGAGGCTGAGGCTGATGCAGGTGAGGCTGAGGCAGGCTGCGGCTGAGGCCGAGGCCGAAGGCAGACTGATGCTGAGGCTGAAGCAGGCTGAGGCTGAGGCTGAGGCAGGCTGAGGCTGAGGCAGGCTGAGGCTGAGGCAGGCTGAGGCTGAGGCTGTGACTGCGACTGCCGTTGCCACTGCGACTGTCATCGCGAATGCGACTACGACTGCGAGAACAGCAGAATTCTACGACTGGATTATCATCTGAATCTTAAGGGGAGTGCTTCCAAATATGCTCCTACACATCGCGATTAGGTTGCTTTGCCGGGATAATTGAATATTCCTCCTGTAGAGGGACGGGCCCGACTTAACATTAGTCGTAGGCATATCCTTTCAGCTTTGTTCAACCCAGCCGTGCGTACTGAATACAAGATACGGGATGTCGCCCGTGCTTGGACTTGGGCAATTCTCGCCGCTTGCTCAAAGCAGTGCGTTTCCGTGTTTTGTCACATTTGGAAAATTCGGCCCAAGCTTTCCTATGATTTTGTTTACCTCGGTACCAACCTGTCCACTGCTGCATGCGTAGTGATCATCATCATCATCATCATCATCATCATCATCATCATCATCATCATCATCATCATCATCATCATAATCATCATCATCAACATCGTGATCATCGTAATCATCGTAATCGTAATCATCATCATTATCATCATCATCATCATCATCATCATCATCATCATCATCATCATCATCATCGTCATCATCGTAACCCTCTCTCTTTCCTCTTTCCTGCCTACCGTTTCCCGCCTCCTCCTCCTCCTTCCTCCTCCTCCCTCTTCCTCCTCCACCTTGTCCTCCTCCTCGTCCGCGTCCCTCTTCTTGCCCACCCTTCCCCCCTCCCTTCCTCATCATTCTCCCTCATCATCCTCTGGCGAGCCGGCTCCTTCTGATTCCGTTGCAACTCCTTCGCCTTCTCGTTGGCCTCGTGCAGCTGCGACTCCAGATCGCGGACCATGGCTTCCACCTTCCCGGTGGCGGAGAGGACGGGGGTGGAGGAGCAAGGGGGGACGAGGGTGACGACGCGTGACGACGACACGGAGCGGGAGGAAAAATAGTAGGGGAACGACAACGAACACATCCAAGATGAGGAAGGGGAAGGAGGAGGGAAGGGAAGAAAAAAGGACAGGAGAGAAGGAGGAAGGAGGGGGAGGAGGGGTGGGAGAGGGAGGAAAGGATGATGAGGGTGGGACGGGAAGGGGACAGGGAGTGGGGAGGTGGAAGCGGGGGGGGGTAGGGCAGCTCCCCCGTCGCCGGGGCGCGTTCCACAACACAGCGGCTCCAGTCGGTGAAGGAAGGCGGGAAATGGCAGCCTCACGCGCAAGCCAGGCTGAGCGAACGGAGGTAGCAGAAGACCCAAGGAAACGGCGGC
The DNA here is from genome assembly GCA_963575745.1 of Prorocentrum cordatum. Classification (NCBI taxonomy): domain Eukaryota; class Dinophyceae; order Prorocentrales; family Prorocentraceae; genus Prorocentrum; species Prorocentrum cordatum. The sequence goes on from CAUYUJ010009258.1 coordinate 345,177, forward strand.
TGGAGCGGCAAGGCGCCAGCAGGGCCGGAGCAAACGCTAGCGGCGGCAACCGGAAGGGCGAACACGACACACACACAACCCAACAACAACAACAACAACAACAACAACAACAACCATTTTAAGGCTGTACGCTCTTACTTGCCCGCGAGTCATTCAACACGTATACCCTACACCCTCGATGCCCGCCCTCTTCGTCTTCGATCACACGCCTTTCGGGGGGATTATTTTTCTTTGCTGGGGCCGGCGGGCTTAGACGCACGGGCAAACCGGAACGGGCGGACAATCCTTCGGGGGCGTACATCTCTCTGCCCGCCATTGGAATTGGCGCGGGCCCTGCAAGAGGAGGAGGGGAAGAACGAGGGAGAGTGGGAGGAAGGGGAGGGGGAAGGACGAAGGAAGAGGGAAGATACCACGTTGTGAAGGCGTCCTTGGCGCGCGCGTGGTTCCTGAGCGCCGAAACGCAATTCCAGAATAATTTGTGAGGACGTCGCACGCGAGAGCGCAGTCCTGAGTACATTGTGAGGAAATCTCGGGCGGAAGCGGGGGCCCTGACTAAGTTGCGAGGAAGTCTCAAGCGGGAGCGCCGTTCCTGAGCAAATTGCACGGAAGTCTCAGGCGGGAGCGGGGGTCCTCACTAAATTGCGAGGAAGTCTCAGGCGGGAGCGCCGTTCCTGAGTCAATTGCGCGGAAATGTCACGCAGGAGCGGGGGTCCTGAGTAAAATTCGAAGAAGTCTCAGGCGGGAGCGCCGTTCCCACGTAAATTGCACGGAAGTCTCAGGCGGGACGGGGGTCTTGATTACATTGCGAGGAAGTCTCAGACGGGAGCGCCTTTCCTGGGTAAATTGCGCGGAAGTCTCAGGCGGGAGCGGGGGTCCTGAGTAAAAATCGAAGAAGTCTCGGGCGGGAGCCGTTGTTGTTGTAGCCCGGGGGGCAGGGGCACAGTTTGAGCAGGAAGACTTTCCTTGAGAAAAAACAAGGTGCGAGCCCCGGGGATGGCACTTCAATCGAAAAAAATCAATGTGCACCGGTGGGGGGGGATCAACAATAATTATTCTTCAAGAACGAGAGTTCAACAACAACAACAACAACAACAACAACAACAACAACAACAACAACAATAATAAGTTAAGACTGTTCGCCCTTATATGCTCGAGTGTCCAATAACGCGTATTTCCCAAACCCTCGATACCCGCCCTCTTCGTCTTCGATCGAACCCCTTTTGGGGGGTATACCTTTCTTCCCTGCAGGCCGGGCCCCGGCAAGCGGCGGGGCGGCCGCGGACCGTCGGCCTGGCCAGCGGCAGCGCTGATAGGCGGGGCGGCCGCGGACCGTCGACCCGACCCCAAGAGGGACGGACAGGGGACCGACACGACGACGACGACGACGACGACGACGACGACGACGACGACGACGACGACGTCGAAGACGACGGCGACGACGACTACGACGGCGATGACGAGCGAAAGTGAGAGCGAGAGAGAACGACAGCAGGGCCACAAAGGGCACGAAGTAGGCCACGAAGGGCGACAGCGGGGACACGAAGGGAATGGGGCCACGAAGAGCGCGAACGAGCGGGGGCCACGAAGGGCAGATAATGCGGGGCCACAGAAGGCAACTATGGGGCCACTGAGGGTAGCAACTGGGCCACGTAGGACAATAAAGGGGACACAAATGGCGACAGCGGGGCCACGAAGGGCACGCACATGGGGCCACAACGGGCGCGACTCCTGGGTGCCTGGGTGTCGGAAGCGCGGAGCTTGGGCAAATTGCAAGAAATTCCAACGCAAGGCCATTCTTCAGTAAGTTGCAAGCAAGTCTCCAGCGAGAGCGCGACTCCAGAGCGCCGGGAAAGCGATTCCTGAATAAATTGTAAGGAAGTCCCAAGCGAGAGCGCGATTCCTGAATAAAATGCGAGGAAGTCTCGGGCGGGAGCGGGGGTCCTGGCTAAATCGTCAGGAAACCTCAGGCGGGAGCCGTTGTTGTTGTAACCTGGGGGCCAAGGGCCCAGTTTGAGAAGGAAGACTTTCCCTGTCAAAAATCAAGGTGCGAGCGTCGAGGGGCACACTTTGATTGAGAAAAACAATATGCACCGGTGGGGGGGATCAACAACAATTATTCTTCAGAAGTGCGAATTCAACAACAACAACAACAACAACAACAACAACAACAACAACAACAACAACAACAACAACAACAACAACAACAACAGCAACAACAACAACAACAACAACAACAACAACAACAACAACAACAACAACAACATCAACAACAACAACAACAACAACAACAACAACAACAACAACAACAACAACAACAACAACAACAACAACAGTAACAAGAAAAAAACAAAAACATTGCGTCACGGCACCGCGCGCGGCGACAGGGCGTACAAGGTCGAGTACAAGCGGCGGAAGGCGCGCGTGCACGCGTGGCCGAGCTCTCAGAGACCACCTGAGGCCCTGCAGCGCCCGGCAGCCGCCATAACCACCCGGGCCTCGATGGCGGGGGGGAACGATGGACACACAAAAATACGGTGCAAGTGGAAAGTTGCAAAAGCCAACCGCGACTGGAAGGCGCGGAGCGCGACTTGCCAATTGCGGACCGACAGCGGAGCGCGTCAAGAAGTGACGGCGGAGAGCGAGCACAGGCGGCAAAGCCGCAACAGGCTGCAGGCACAAAGAGCCGCGAAAGCCAGCAGAGCCGGGCGGCGCAGGCCCAAAGGGCAGGGCAGGGGTGGGGGGGGGGGGGGGGCGAAGGGTTTGTTCTCTGTGAAAAAGATTGGCTCCCCAGCAACAGGCATGACTATCCAGGTGGACTTCAGGCTCCTTGGGATTCCGGGCGAAGGGCTGCTTCCCCGGGCGGTACCCCATCAACGACCCTCAGACTGCTGCCGAATTCCAACTTCGCAAACCGGAGTGCGCTCCCTCAGGGCGCCAGTGGACTTCGCAACACTCTGGCGTCGCTGGCCCGGAGACGGAGAACCAGCTCTTTGTGGGAATCGGTTTAGCTAACACCAGGAAGAGTAATAGTTGCAGCAGCAGTAGGAGTAGGAGTAGGAGTAGGAGTAGGAGTAGGAGTAGGAGTAGGAGTAGGAGTAGGAGTAGGAGTAGGAGTCAAGCTAGCCAGCTCGAGCGAGTCAAGCATGGCATGCCCAGTCCCACCCGCCCTCCCACAACATAAGAAGCAAAGCTGGCACAACTGGGGGCCGAAGTCACACCGGCCAGCCGGTTTGGTACAGCTGATGCGGCCGCGATGGCGGTTGCCGACGGGAACTGGCGAGCGCGTGTTGAATGCCGCGCACGCATTGCCAGACGAGTCGAGAATGGCCCGGTACACCGCAGGAAGCCAGAGGTGGCCGGAGGAAGCCCGACGGTCTGACAGGACACCCCAAAGCATTTTTGTGAAAAAGCATTGGGTTTTTGATGTTTTTATGTTGAAATGCTTGCAAACACACGGTGTTCGGTAGGATTCTGACATGAACGCGCGAGTGTGCTCTTTGTGGTATTTTTTGCACAGGATTCGCGGCCTGGGTGCATGACAGAGCATCGCGAGTGCACCGCGCGATGACGTGAAATCGCTGGATTTGACCGAATTCTTAAGATTCCTATGGTTTTCCTATGATTTCAGCAAGAGAGCCCGGGCGGGAAATTTGCACAATTTTTGTGAAAAAAGCATTGGGTTTTTGATGTTTTTATGTTGAAATGCTTGCAAACACACGGTGTTCGGTAGGATTCTGACATGAACGCGCGCGTGTGCTCTTTGTGGTATTTTTTGCAATGGATTATCGCCGTGGACGACAGGACGTCCATGTCGAGAGGAAAAAATAAAAAAATGTTGATTTTGTATTGTTTTTTACAAGTTAGGATGGGACCACCCGGATGCGGCCCCTATCGGCCGGCCTGAGGGGGGAGTAGGAGTATATTCTAATAAGGAATAAGAATAGGAGTAGGAGTAGGAGTAGGAGTAGGAGTAGGAGTAGGAGTAGGAGTAGGAGTAGGAGTAGGAGTAGTAGTAGTAGTAGTAGTAGTAGAAGGAGAAGCAGCAGTAGTAGTAGTGGTAATGGTAATGGTAGTGGTAGTGGTAGTGGTAGTGGTAGTAGTAGTAGTAGTAGTAGTAGCAGCAGTAGTAGTAGTAGTAAAAGTAGCAGTAGTAGTAGTCGTAGTAGTGGTGGTAGTAGTAGTAGTAGGAGTGGTAGTAGTAGTAGTAGTAGTAATAGTAGTAGTAGTAGTAGCACAAGAAGTAGTAGTAGGAGTGGTAGTAGTAGTTGTAGTAGGAGTAGTAGTATTAGTAGTAGTAGTAGTAGTAGTAGTAGTAATGATAGTGATAGTAGTAATGGTAATAATAGTAGTGGTAGTGGTGGTAGTGGTATTAGTAGTCAAAGAAGAACTGATGGTCGTCGTCGTAGTAGTTGTAGTAGTAGGAGTAGTAGTAGTAGTGGTAGTAGCAGTAGGTGTAGTGGCCGCAGTCGTGGTAGAAGGAGTAGTATTAGTAGGAGTAGCCGTAGTAGTAATGGTAATGAATGATCATAGCAGAAATAAAAACAGTAAGGATACCAAAAGCAGAAGACGTAGTAGTGGCAGTAGTACTAGTACCGGTAGTAGTACTAGTACTAGTAGTGGTAGTAGTGGTAGTAGTGGTAGTAGTAGTACTAGTACTAGTACTAGTACTAGTAGTAGTAGTAGTAGTAGTAGTAGCAGTAGTGGTGGTCGTAGTAGTAGTAGTAGTCGTCGTCGTAGCAGTAGTAGGGGTACAAATAGAAGTAAAGTAAAAGAAATAGATAGTAGTAGTAATAGTAGTAACAGTAAGAGTGGTAGTAGTAGTAGTAGTAGTACTGGTAGTAGTAGTAGTAGTAGTAGTAGTAGCAGTAGTAGTAATAGTCGGAAAAGTAGTAGTAGTAGCAGTAGTAGTAGTAGTAGCAGTCGCAGTAGTAATCGTAATAGTGGTAGTAGTAGTAGTGGTAGTAGTAGTAGTACTAGAAGTAGTAGTAGGAGTATTAGTATTGGAAGTAGGAGCGGCACAAAAGTCATCGTAGTAGTACTAGTAGTACTCGCTCTAGTAATAACAGCACGAGTACCAGCAGTAGCAGGAGTAATACTGGTACTGATAGCAGTAGCAGTAGCAATAGTAGTAGTAGGTGGTTGTAGTCGTGATAATACGAACCGTCGTCGTCATAATCGTAGTAGGAGTACGGGTAGCAGTAGTCGTGATAGTATGATTCGTAATGGGATAATAAAAATTGGTGGCACTTGACAGCAGCAGCAGCAGTACGATAAGTAGTAATAGTAGTAGTAGTGGTAGTAGTAGTAGAAGTAGTAGTAGTTGTAGTAGTAGCAACAGGAACAGTAACAGTAACAGTAGTAGTAATGGTAGTAGTAGTAGTAGTAGTCGTCGTCGTAGTTGTTGTTGCTGTTGTTGTAATACTGATAATTGGATAGCAATAGGAAATGTGGGAAAGCACTAACCCTAGTGGTAGTATTAGTAGAAGTAGTAATAGTTATAATTACTTTTTATTGTATTCTATTATATAATTTTAAAATAATAATTATATTAAAAAATTGGTAGCAGTATTAAAACTCAAGAGAACACAGGAAGTAATAACAGTAGCAGCAGTAGTAGCAGTAACCGTAGTAGTCAAAACTATTCAACGCAATAATAATAGTCTTGATAACAGCAATGGTCAGAAAAGCCGCGCTAATCATAATAGCCCTAGAAGTAGTAGCGCTAGCAAACAGAATTCGTGGAGGTAGACGCAGGGGTCACAGTAGTGATAGTAGTAATAATACTAGTTGTAGTAGCAGTAGCACAAGTAGTAGTAGTAGTAGTAGTAGTAATAGTAATTGTGATAGCAGTAGTAGTACTAGCAGTAGAAATAATACTAATGGTAGTAGTAGTAGTAGTAGTAGTAGTAGTAGTAGTAGTAGTAGTAGTAATGATAATAGTAGTAGCAGTAAAAATACCAGTAGTAGTAGTAGCCTAATACTAGTGGTACCAGTCGTAGGAGTCTTAATCGTCATGGCATTGATCGTGGACTTACTTGTAGAAGTAGTAGTGATAGTAACAGTATTGGTAGTAGTAGTAGTAGTAGTAGCAGTAGTAGTAGTAGTAGTAGTAGTAGTAGTAGTACCAGCAGTAATAGTAGCAGTAGCAATAGTAGCCGAAATACTAGCGGTACCAGCCGTAGCAGTCTTAATCGTCATGGTATTAATCGTGGGCTTACGTGTAGTAGTAGTAGTAGTAGTAGTAGCAGTAGTAGCAGCAGTAGCAGTATTAATTAGAAGTAGTAGCAGTAGTCGTACTGATACTTGTAATAGTAGCGATGGTGGCAATATTCAGCCGAAGTAGCTATACTAGTCGTAGTTATAATAGTGCTAGTAGGCTGTTGTAGTAGGTAGTAATGGCTAATAGTAGCACTAGTAGCAACAGCAACAGTATGAGGCGGACGAGCAGCAACAGCAGCAGTAGTAGAGGGAGCACTAGCACCAGTGGGAAAAAATGTAATTATAGATGCATACGAATAAACAAGCAGCATACGTTTAAATGCGCGCGTCAATGCTGTGTCTCCATGGTCTACGAGCGCGTCAAGATTGCGCCCCCGATGTTGAAGCGCGCGTGAAACTCTCAGAAGGAGAAAAAGGATGAGCAGGAGAACAGAGAGAAATTAGAAAACCTCCTCGCGAAGAAAACGGGCAAGGGTCCGGCTCGGAAGAAACAACCTGTTCGGCGCTGGCCCCGTTCACCTGGAGAACCGTCCGATCCCGTGGGAAACAACCTCTTCCCCAGAGGACCATTTTTTCTCGAGTGACCGAGGGGTAGACACGGAGGCAGGCCGCGCTTGCAGGGCGGAAGGGGGGTGCCCGCACCTGCAGGGCGGATGAAGAACGGCAGGTGCAATGCGGAGGGCTGCCGGTGCAGGAGGCGCGCCGGCCGCCACTGTCGCACGTGGGCGGCCTTTTGCGCGGTGAATCTGGTCGGCGGGGCAGACCTCGAAAACAGGTTCAGCCAACGGCTCGCCCCCTCCTTCGCAGGGCAAACCCGCGGCAGGCAAGAGCAAGCGAACCGCCGACCGGCACCCCCCAGGGGCGCTGCTCCCGCCAATCCAGCATTCGCGCCGCCATGCAGGCGTCGCCCTGCTCCCCCGCGCCAGAACCCCCCCCTCCAGGCGACGCGTCGGCCCTCTGCGCCAGGAGCACCTCGCCCCCAGAAGCGCGACCCTGCCAGGCCGATCTGGCGGCCCCGACGCAGAGGCGTGGACGCGGGGGCGCCTGGCGCAACAAGGAGGCAGAGGAGAAGAGGGAGCAAGAAGGCGGAGAGCGGGGCAGAGAACGCGGAGGACAGGGCGGACCGACGCGGGGCCGCCGACGGGCCCGCGAGGGGGCTCGGCGGCGGGGCCGCCCGCGCCGGCCAGGGCGAGGGCGGGAAGCTGACGCCCCCGCCAGCGAGGTCCCAGGCTGCCAGGTCTCAGCAAGCATTGCGAGGATTTGTTTCTGTTTCTTGGAATGTGAACAGTAATAAAATCGGCATGCACGCGCCACGACGACGCGGGCGCGCGCGGGCACGCGGGCGGAGGCACGCGCGTCGCCGCGGGGAAAACCTGCGCGGCGCGGGCAGGGAATCGGCACGCAAGCGGTTGAAGTTGACGGTGGCGAGGATCTGCCGAAGCTGGGGAGCGGAGGAGGGGATGGGCGGCGGGAGGGCGCTGGCGCCGCAGCAGAAGGGCACCGCTCTGACCTTCACAAGAGCCCAGAACCACCACCTCACGCTGACGAGGCGGTCGACGCTGGATTCGCCGCTGAGATGCGCCGAGGTCCTACCAGCCCATGCACGGCGCGCACATCAACCCACGGCGAACCAGCGTCGGCGACGCCGCCTCCAAGGCCAAAGCGAGGAAGAGGAGGACGAGGAGGAGGAGGAGGAGGAGAAGGAGGGGGAGGAGGAGGAGATGGCGGCGGAGGCGAGGGGGAGAAGCCAGCCTCCACGCAGGGCCTCGGGGACCACCCCCTAGAGCGCACCGCAGATGGAATCGACGAACTGGCCGAAGAGGCGGGCGGGGAAGTCAAGGGGGGCGGGGCCCGCTCGGAGCGGTGAAGGGCGCGGACTGGCACCAGCGCTCGGCGGCCCAGATCCTACACGGCGAACTGAAGCTCAGCGCTTCATCAGAATCGCTGGAAATCCAACAAGAGACGACCTCGCTGGGGCGCGGCGGCCCCGGGGACAGCCCCCTGCGCGAGCACCCCGCGCGCGCGGGGGGCCCGGGAGTCGCGGGCGCCGCCCGGGCTGCCGCGGGGCGTCGCGGGCCCACCCCACTCCCCGCACCTGCGCGGGGCATCCGCAATCAGTTCCTGGAGCGGTCACGTCGGCGCGGGAGCGAGCACGAACGCCGCGCAGCGCGGACAAACCCCCAGGTGCTCAGCGCAGTAAACGCGCGCGGAATCGCCTTCGCACCGCCCATCAGCACCGGGGCCATCGTGCCAACACGGACGAGGCAGGCAGTCAGGAGGGGCGCGGGGCGGGGTGCAGCGAGGACCGCCAGGCGGGCTGCCAGGGAGGGCAGCGGGGAGGCCGTCGGGGAGAGAGTCGAGGCGGGCGTCGTCGCGCGGGGTGCTCGGCATGGCGCAGGAGACAGGGCGAGGCCCCAGGGTCGGCGTCGGGGTCGACATCGGTTGGCACGGGTGTTCAGCGGCGTCGGGGTCGGCGCCCGGGCCGGCGCCGGGGGAAACGACCCCGCCCACGCGAGGGCGGTCCCCAACTCAGAGCCGGAGGGCATCGGGAAGGGCCCCGCCCACGCGAGGGCGGCCCTCAACGCGAAGCGGGGAGCCCGTCGGGAAGGCCGTCGGGGACGATGGCATCGGCGACCCAGGCTGCGCCGACGAGGACGGCGGCATCGGCGACCCAGGCGGCGCCGACGAGGGCGCCCTCGGCAACGCCGGCGAAGGCGACGGCGCCAGTGCCCCAAGCAGCACTGCAGAGGACGCCGTCATGGAAGCTCTCGGCGGCACCAGCGAGAGCACTGGCGCTGGCGATCTCGGCTGCGCCGACGAGGGCGCCGCCGTCGAAGCTCTCGGCAGCGCCGGCGAAGGTGGCGAAGCTGGTGGCCCGGGCTGCGGCGGCGAAAAAGCTGGCGTCGAAGCTCTGGACTGCGCCCGCGAGGATGATGGCATCGGCGACCCAGGCTGCGCCGACCAGCGGCACCGAAGCTCCGGGCTGCGCCGGCGAGAACGGCGGCGCCGACGACCCAGACTGCGCTGGCGAGGGAGCTCGCACAATTCTCGGCTGCGCTGGGGAAGGGCAACGGCGCCGGTGACCCAGGCGATGCTGACGGGGGGCTGCTGGCCTCAAAGCTCTCGACCACACCGGCGAGGATGACGGCGCTGGCGGCCCTCGCAGCGGCTGCGAGCAAGCTGGCGTCGACGCTCTCGACAGCACTGGAGAAGATGGCGGCATCGGCGATCCAAGCTGCGCTGGCGAAAATACCGGCACCGAAGCGCCCGGCGGCGCCGGCGAGAATGGCGGCGCCAGCGATCAAGGCTGCGCTGACCAAGATGCCGGCGCGGCTCGCGGCCGCGCTGCGGAAGGAGATGGCGCTGGTGATCCCGGCTGCGCCGGGGGGTTGCTGGCCTCGATGCTCCCGACTGCGCCGGCGAAGATGATGGCGCTGGCGGCTTCGGCAGCGGCTGCGAGGACGCGGGCGCCGATACTCTCGACGGCGCCGACGAAGACGCCGGCCTCGGCGACGCAGGCTGCGCCGACGAGGACGCCGGCACCGATGCACTCGGCTGCGCAGGCCGGGTCGGCGGCGCCGGCGACCCAGACGGCACCGACGAGGGCGCCAGCAGAGCTCTCGACCTCGCCGGCGAGGATGATGGCGCCAGTGATCTAGGCTGTGCTGACGAGAAAACTGGCCTCGATGCTCTCGACTGCGCTGGCGAGGATGATGGCACTTGACGAAGACGGAAACCCTTGGCGGGGACGGACCCCAGGGCGGGCCCATTGGCCCATCGCATGAGGGGGGCCTCCAGCTGGCTACATACATACATACATACATACATACATACATACATACATACATACATACATACATACATACATACATACATACATACATACATACATACATACATACATACATACATACATACATACATACATACATACATACATACATACATACATACATATACACACACACACATACATACATACATACATACATACATACATACATACATACATACATACATACATACATACATACATACCTGCCTACCTGCCTACCTACCTACCTACCTACCTACATGCATGCATGCATGCATGCATGCATGCATGCATGCATGCATGCATGCATGCATACATACATACATACATACATACATACATACATACATACATACATACATACATACATGTATACACACACACACACAAACGCACGCACTTTTTCTGCGGTCGCGGCTTCACGCGCGGCGACGAGGCGAAGCAAATCAAGTACAGCGGCTGGAACCTGGGATGGTGCGCGCGCGCTGGCTCCGTGGAGAGGGGGAAGAAGAAAAACGAGGACCGAGGAGGGAGGAACACACACACACACACCGCTCTGGCTGCAGCCCGCGCCTCGGCGAGCTCGGCCTGCTTGGCGGCCACCGTCGCCTCGGCCTCGGCCACCTCCGCCTCGGCCTTTGCCAGCTTCAGCTTCTTGGGGCCGACCTCCTTGGCCACCTGCGAGGGGCGAGGCGAGGGAGACAAAGGCAGGACGAGGAAAAACTCGGATGAGGGTAAACTCCCCAAACGGTGCTCGCACTCAGAGGTTCTTGCTTGCGCTTCTAAGGAATCAGATGGGTGCCCTGCAATTCGCCACGCTCTGGCTTGTGGCCGCCCTGTTGCCGCGCGTGGCCGCCTGTGGGAGAGTGTCCTGGGGATTCGCCGCGTTCCCGCCCGTTGCGGCCCATTGCTGGCCGCTGCCGCCCGCGGGAACGTCCCGAGGAGTCGCCACACTCTGGCCCGCTGCAAGCCGCTGCCGCCCGCGGAGGTGTCCAGAGGAGTCGCCACGTGGGGGCCCTGCTGCCGCCCTGCTGCCGCCCGCTGGGGTGTCCCGAGGATGCTACTTGCTCTTCGAAAAACCTCCACTCCTCCTCCTCCTCCTCCTCCTCCTCCTCCTCCTCCTCCTCCTCCTCCTCCTCCTCCTCCTCCTCCGGTGGGGACGATTCAGCGGATGGTTGATTGAGAATACGAATAAGAATGAGGAGTAGAAGCGGGAGGAGTATGAGCAAAGGGCTCGTTTCCCCTGGGGGTGCGGAGCCACTGGGACGCGGAAGGAGGAGGATGAGCAGGAGTAACGGGAGGAGGGGGAGAAGGCGTGCTTATTGGAGGAGGCATGTTTCCCATGGGTCGTGTTGCAGCACGTATCCACTGGGACGCGGAAGGAGAGGGAGGAAGAAGAGAAGGAGGAATGTAGGAGAAGAAGAAGGAGTGGGCCCCAAACAGTGAGTTGTCGCACTCTGGTGAAAGCTGTGGCAAACTCATCAGTTATTGCTATTATTAGAACACCCGTTTAACGCTGAACGCCCGCGCTGGGGCCGCCACCGCCTCGACACGGGGAACCGGTCGTAGGCAAATGCCCACCAACGATCAGGAGGTAGTTCCGAGCGAAGTTGCTGCTTTTGAGAATGCACTACGTCTCGATCGCGGGGCAAACCCGAGCAACTCTCCTCCTGGACCTCTGCAGTCATGTATGACATCTCTCCAGACCAAAAAGCGACGTACATCACGCGAGTCTACTGGACTGAGTGAAGAGCGGAGGCACAACGAAGAAAACGCACTTCGCGAGAACTGCTGGAGTTCGAAGTGAAGTGATCGAGGGGAGAACGCAAAGGCAAATGCTCGGGGAGCGGGAGAGCTTCGCCACGAGGGGGCTGTACCGATGGTGGCCTCCCCCCAAGGACTCCTGGAGGTCTCCGGGACCCTCAAGCCTGGAGTTGCTCCTGCGCTCCTGGGCTTGCGCTGCTGTCGACCTGCGCCGAGGTAGCAGACCCTTGCGCCCCCTCTCCTCCCGCCGCCTCCCTCCTCTGCCGTTCCTCATCTCGGCGGCGAGCGAGGGGGGGGGGAAGTGAGAAGGAGGAGACCTGCTCGGAAGGCGGCGGGACTCCTCAGAAGCCCGCGCGCCTCCTGAGAATTGTCCCCTGGCTTCGGGAAAGGCCGGGAGACTTCCGAGCCTTCTGAGCAGGCCCGCCCCTCCTCGCCTTCCCCCCCCCCCGCTCGCCGCGTGCGTCGCCCCTCCTGGCACCGGGCAGAGGCTTCACACCTGCTGCGAGGATGAGACCGCCGTGCGCTGCCAAAACGACGACGAGGACGACGACGACGAGGACGACGACGACGGCGACGACGACGACGGCGACGACGGCGACGGCGACGACGGCGACGACGACGGCAAACGACGACGACGACGACGAAAACGGCGACGACGACGACGACGAAGACGGCGGCGACGACGGCGACGACGACGGGGACGACGACCGAAGTGGCGACGCTCCCGGGGACGTGCGAAGGGGCCCGCGGCGCGGCACCTCCCAGAGAAGAGAGAGGCAGGCGGCCCCGCGCCGGCGCCGAGGGGCCTCCCCCGCGCGGGGGCCCCCCGGTGGAGGCGTTCGCGATGCGCGGCGGCGGGCCCGGGGCTGAGTCGACTTCTGGCGTCCTTCGACTCGCATCAGTCGGGTCGGGCGAAAGGGGGGGATAGCCAAGGGGGGGGTTGAGAATCAGCTCGCGTAGCTGATTTTCCCGGCGCCTCCCGGCGCCGGAGGCGGCTACGTATCGAGGAAGGGGCCGCTCGGTGAGGCCGACACCAGCTGCATGCAGCAAATTTCGTAACCCCCCCTTTCCCAATTCCCCCCTTTTCGCCCGGCCCGAGTTAGAGCGGCGCGAGTTGCTCCAACCTGCCCTGGAGATCTCCGGATTGACCTGGATCTGCCAGGACGAATCTCGATGTGCCTGGATTTACCTGGATTTATCTCGATTCATCGGCAGTTATCTGGCTGGATCCCCACAAGTCGATTGGTGAAAAGTCGACAAGCCCTTAGGGACCAAGGGGAAGTGATAGTCGGGCTTGTCCCTCTACAAGAGGAAAATGCAAAAATGGTCCAAAAGTAATCCGGGGACGATGGTTGGACCATGTTTGAATATTTGCTTGATAATTTCATTGTCCAAAATCTGCCTGTAGGGGGGCATGCACGACCTAAGCCCACGGGAAAATGAGAAGGGGCGGGCCTTCTCAGAAGGCTGGGAAGTCCCCCAGCCTTGTGCAAAGTGTCCCTAGGACTTCCCCGAAGATACGCAGAGAGGCTCTCGAGGAGGCGGGAGGGCTTCGGAGAAGTCCCTCTGCCTTCCGAGAAGGCCTTCTCCTCTCGCTTCCCCCCCTCGCTCGCCGCCGAGTTGAGGCGTTCGCGATACCCCCTACGAGCCTTGTCGTACACGACCATCGCTCGGACCCACTTGCAGATGCCCATCGCCGCGAGCGAGGCTTTCTTGATCTTGTCGGGCTCGAACTCTGGGTTTTCGTACAGCGGCCTCACCTTTGCGATGACCGCCTCCGGTATGTTGTCCTTGTCGAAGTTGACCATCCTGGGAAGAATCGTAGCACCGTACGGCCCCGGATACGACCATTCAGAATCAGAGGTTCTGATCTCGTAACACCTCCCGCATGACTGTTTTCTCGACCGCGGCTCCACAACACACAAGAAGCATGCGTGACGGTACAGGGCGGGCGCGGTCGCAAGAAACCAGCGCAAGAAACCCAACCCTGAAAACCCGCGCGCGAGGTACGCCTGAGGGAAAACATGGAGCACCCTGCACGCAGCAGCTCACTGGCCGGCCGCGGGGAGCCACCGCGCCGCGCGCGGAGCGAAGAAGCCCAGGGCACCCTGACGAAAAGCAGATGGCTTCTTGATGCGCGCCCCCACGGTATTCGCTTGCGGCACATGCGGGGGCCGCGGGCGCTGGGCCCACACACTGCGGAGGCCAGAGGGCGCCGCAAAGCGCGGGGGACGAGCCCCCGGATACGACCATTCCGAAGCAGAGGTTCTGATCTCGCGACACCTCCGCATGACTGTCTTCTCGACCGCGGCTCCACAACACACGAGAAGCTCGCGCGACGGCCGCGCGCTGGGTCCACACACTGCGGAGGCCGGCCGGCGTGCGCAGCAGCCGCGCGGGGGACGACTGAGCCCCCGAGAAGTGCGCGCCTGCGGCCAGCAAGCGGGCCTCCCAGCTCTCGCTCCCGCTCCGAGAGGCCAGCCACGACGTACGGGGCATAGGCTCGCTCTGGGGCGCTCCCTGGAGCCGCTCGCCACGTGTGCCGAGCTTCCGTGGAGGAGGAGGAGGAGGAGGAGGAGGAGGAGGAGGAAAGGGAGGAGGAAAGGGAGGAGGAAAGGCAGGAAAGGGAGGAGGAGGAGGAGGAGGAGGAGGAGTGCAGGTCGCCTCCTGCGGCCCCTGCAGCACGCCCGAGCTCCGAGGCCGGAGGCCGCGCGGAACCTATGCGGGGGCCGCGCGCTGGGTCCACGCGCTGCGGAGGCCGGCCGGCGGGCGCCGCAGCCAAGCGCGGGGGGGGGCGACGAGCCCCCAAGAAGGGTGCACGTGCGGCCAACAAGCGGGCACCCAGCTCCTCTCTCTCTCTCTCCCTCTCCTCCCTCCTCCCTCCTCCCTCTCCCTCCTCCCTCCTCCCTCCTCCCTCCTCCCTCCTCCCTCCTCCCTCCTCCCTCCTCCCTCTCTCTCTCTCTTGGTGGTCCCCAAACGTGGTGGTGAGAACACCCCGTGGTGAGTTTGGGGCGATTCGGGTAATGGTTTTCGAGCGCTGGCTGACCCAGGAAGCGCAAAACCTCGCGGCGACCGCGCGTCCCCAAACCCGGTGGCGACCCAGAATCATTTCTTTGGGGAATCGGGGTCACCACCGGGTGTCTCACCACCTGGTTTGGAGACCACCAACTCTCAATCTGAGGCCAGCCACGGCGTGCCGGGGCTAGGCTCGCTCGGGGGGCCTTCCTGGAGCCGCTCGCCAGGTGTGAACTGGGCCCTGGGGTACACAAAGAAATAGACACAAATCACGGGATTCCCCAAGTCTTCCCCTTCTCTTCGGGGTTGTTGTCTTCCCCTCGCACTTCCGATATATTTTCGCACATGTCCTGGGGAGTCGACGATGAATTGTGTCTGCGTGTATGTTTCCCACCTGAACGTGTACCGAGCTTCCTGACATTGCAGGTCGCCTCCCGCCGCCGCAGCAGCGCGTCCGAGCTCCGGGGGCGATCTCAACGGTCGTGGGAGCCCTCTCTCTCCTCCGCATGCCTGCCGTCGGCCTCCCCGGGAGGGGCTGCGTACCCAGACACTTAGATCCACCGACCCCGTCGGCGTATGCGAGACGCCGTCGCCGTCGCCGTCGTCGTCGTCGTCGTCGCCGTCGCCGTCGTCGTCGTCGTCGTCGTCGACGCCGTCGTCGTCGCCGTCGTCGTCCTCGACGCTGTCGCCGTCGTCGTCGCCGTCGTCGTCGTCGTCGTAGTCACCGTCGCCGAGGTCATCGTCGTCGTCGTCGTTGGGGGGGTGGGGGGCGGGACACGGGGCGAAAAGCAGAGGCGGGCTGCGCATCTTGCACTCCCTCGGTCGTGCAACTCCCTTGTGCAGTTGTCGGTTTCGCTCGCGCTGCCTTCCCAACATGCTCCAGGCTGCTCCTCGATGGCCCTCGCACGTCCGAGCGATATCAACGTATCTGGTGCTCGTGGACCAGGTGCCGCAGCGACTGACGTCACTGCTGGCTCAGCCTTCGACCATTGACTGCAACCGCGCACGTCACCCCCCAGCACACGCAGGAGACAACAGGCGGGATGAGGACGACGACAAGGCGTAAGAGACGAGGAGTAGGACGACGGCGACGACGAGGAGGGCAAGGAGGAAGACGGGGAGGAAGATGAGGACGGACCAGGAAGGCTTGCATAACCGAGTACCTGTACGACCACCATTCGGGTGATAAGGAGGTTGCGGGGGGGAAGGGGACAACTGGGGACAACTGCAGATGGTGACAGTGATTGTGGCGACGAGCTGGCGGCGATGCATGATGACGGCGCTGGCGACAATGCGTGAATGCGATGCTGGGCGGCGATGCTGATGTCAACGCATGTGGCGGTGGCAACGCATGGCGGCGATGCTGGTGATTTTTTGTTTTACGGCCGCAGGCGGAAGCGCCAGCGGCAGGAGGTCACGGTCGGGCTGCGGCCGCGACTAGGGGGCGGGCGCGCGTGGGGCCGCGGTCAGGCGGCGGGCAGCGGCAACCCAGGGCGTCTGAGAGATGCTGGTGATAAGCGGGGCATCGCAAACGGTCAGCGCGCAAAAGTAGCAGTGCATCAAGCAGGTTTGGCTGGCAGAGCCTGGCCAACGCAGGGCACTCGATCTCACTGCAAGGCGCCAAAGCATCAGGGATACCAGCGGAACCACGTGGCGTTTATTTACCCGCGCGCTCGTTCCTTGAGACGAACGAAAAAAAACGCGGGGCACCACTAGACACCACGGGACAACACTATCGATCTCACTATCGCCACCACTAGGTGACATGTGTTTGGCGGGTAGCCTTGTTCTTGAGGACATACTTCGAAAATGCAGGGCGATATGTTGGGCAATATATTTCGGGAAAGCCATCAAACAGCGTCGGGGCAACTAGCGAAACGAAGTGGCATGTACTTGCCCAGGCGCCCTTTTCTTCAGGAGAACGTACTAAGAACATACAAGGCCACAAGGCACCACGAGACACCACGGGGCACCACGGAGAACCACTGTGGACCCCGCTGCCGATCTCCCTCTATCTATCGGTCTCACTATCTATCGATCTCGCCGTCAATCCCAGTATCGATTTCACTGTCGCTCCCAGTATCAATCCTGTGGCATCACTATGGATCTCACCCTCTGCATACCATCGATCTCACTATCGCTCCCACGATATCAGTCTCGATCTCCCTCTAAGTATCGATATCACTACCCATCGATCTCACAATCAGCCTCTACCAGTACCTTAAATTCCACTATCGATCTCGCTATCGAACTAACTATCGATCTCACTATCGATCTCAATATCGATATCCCTCCACCTGTCGATATCACACTTGATCTCACTATCGATCTCAATGCCGATCCCACTATCGATCTCGCTCAATCGATCTCACTATTGAACTCACGGGACACGACACCACGGGACATCACGGGACACCGCGCCACGGGACACCACGGGACGCCACGGGACACTGGCGGGACACCCCGACACCCCCGAACCACGGCCAGCCAACCAGGGGAGGGGAATCATTGAGCCCGGTTTTGTCTTAGCAACGACGGGCTCATTCCTCTCGCCCACCCACGCAGCTTCGCCTCACCCGCACGCACGACACGAACACGAAACCTAGACCGACGTCCTGGTGGGGGGCTCTCCGTTTCACTGCGATCTAACCCCCCAACCTCCGATGAATACATGAGGCCTGCAAAAGCGGAAGCATGAACGATGACAGCCAGGCATATCCGCCATCGTGGCGTTAGCACTGAGTGGAGTGCCCTCCAGTACTCAGTAATCAGTAGTAGTGCTCAAAACTGCACTTTCGTTCTCAACACTGAATGGTTAAAAGCCCCAGACCCCAACTGATGGGACTATCGGGACTCACCACGTTGAGGTCCTGAAGCATCAAAAGCAGTCTTGAGGACCAGAACTTCTAACATGCCCTACGACAGTATTGGGCCGTCTTGGAAGCTCTTGGGGCTGGCACAAGAGCCAAAAATCAGTGAAACACATGCATCTCTTGAAAACATATGTCGTTCTCGCTCTTTCGGTTGAAAGGCCACGACGGACCAAGAGGCCTCCAAGATCAACCCACAACGTCCAAGGATGCTCGCGAGAGGGCCGAAGAGACCCCAGTGACGGCGCCAAGAAAAACCAAGAAGACGAGCCACCGCCAAAGCGCTGAAGCCTCCCCTCCCAAGCGTTAGGCCCAAGACCCCAGACCCGCAAGAGGCCCCCGAGAGGCCTCCGATAGGCCTCCAGGGGGCTTCGAGGAACCCCCGAGAGAGTTCCCAGAGCCTCCCAAGAGACAGCGGGGAAGATACTCCGCAGTCGTAGCCCAGTTCATCAACATCGAACCAATCATCGGAGCGCGGCCATACTTCCCCAGAGCCTGTGCCACTCAATGCACTGCCTACCGTCCGGCCAGCAAAGCAAAACTCACAACTCACCAAAGAGTCGAACGCAGAGCAGCACGATGAAAACCGGCTGTAAACACGGGAGCAAGAAACGAAGCGATGGTGCAGGTAAGGAGGAGGTGAAAGAGAAGAAAAGGGGATAGGAGAAGGGAGGCCAGGGACGGCAGGCAGGAGAAGAAGGAACAGGAGACGGAGAATGCCGAGCCAATCGGCGCTTCTCATGCGTTTTTCCATGCAAGTCCTCTCGATCAGGCGCGTGTCCGACAAGAGATCCTTCTTGGCGGCCTCCCAATAATCATCGACCTTGCCCTTGCCATCTGGGGAGGCCACCTTGATCGGCTTCACTTCGAACATGATGCACATTGCCTGCCGTCAGAGATGCTGGTACACTTGTAGGTGGATCCCCAGCGACGTGGCAGGTGATTCAAGCGTTTAAGATGCAGGTCATGCGCACCGTGGGAGTGGCTTACAGCGTACGCTATTCCTACCCCTCCCTGTGGTTGGTGGAACAAGAAGGCACCCGCTGCTGACCTCAGCTCCTCTCCCGCATACTCTCTCCTCACTCTTCACGTCTCCCGCCCCTCTCCTCGCCTTCTCGCCCCTCTTTCGCCCGCTTTCTCCTCGCTTTCGCCTGCGTGGCGCCGCGTGCGACTGTCGCCACTGTCACGCGAGCCTGGTGGAACCGGCGACGTGGCGCCACACGCCGATCCGACCCCGACCTTGCCGCCCCCGAGTGGTGCCAAACGCGTCACTGCCTCCTCTCTCCTGCGCACTCCGAGGGGGGGGGGGATGCAGCGGAGTCGCATGAGGTCGGGCGTGTCCCCCTACAGGCAGAGCTTGGACGAAAAATAAGGAATACCCAAAAAAATTATCCTGGCGAAGGACCCAACCATATGCAGATGTGAGTAGCGCATTGTGGGTGACACTTTCGGTGGAATTCCCTATGGGACCACGAAACGCGGGAGGGACGTGCCGAAATGGGTGGGGGCTGACGTATGCGGGCGGTGCCACTGGGGCCTTCGGTGGGGTTCCCCATGGGCCACGAAACGCTGTACTTGGTGTGGCTGACGCATGCGGGCGGTGCCCCTCGCTGGAGCTCCCGATGAGGCCACGAACGAAACGCTGTACTAATCGGGGGAAACGCATGCGGCCGGTGCCGCTGGGGTCTTTCTCTGGAGCTCCCTACGGGGCTCCGGAATGTTGTGCCGGGGCTCCGGCTACGGGGCTCCTTACGGAGCTCCCTACGGGGGGGGGGGGGCATGCGGGCGGTGCCAGCGGGGCCGTTCGGTGGAGCTCCCTGTGGGGCCACGGGGGGGGGACGCATGCGGGCGGTGCCACTCGGGCCTTCGTTGGAGCTCCCTATGAGGCCACGAAACGCTGTACTGGGTGTGGCTGACGCACGCGGGCGGGCTACTGTAGCTCCCTACGGGCCACGAAACGCTGTACCAGGTGGGGGGGACGCATGCGGGCGGTGCCACTGGGACCGTCGGTGGAGCTCCCTACGGGGCCACGAAACGCTGTACTGGGTAGTGGCTGACGAATGCGGGCGGTGCCAGTAGGGCCGTCGGTGGAGCTCCGTATGGGCGCACGAAGCGCTTTACTGGGTGGTGGCTGACGTATGCGGCGGTCCCACTGGGACCTTCGGTGGAGTTGCCTGTGGGGCCACGAAGCGCTGTACCAGGTGGTGGCTGACGAATGCGGGCGGTGCCACTGGGGTTTGGTGGAGTTCCGAAACAATGGGGCCGCGAAATGCAATACTGGGTGGTGGACGACGCATGCGGGCGGTGCCATTGGGGTCTGTCTGTGGAGCTCCTTACGGGGCCACGAAACGCTGTACTGGGTGGTGGCTGACGCATGCGGGCGGTCCCACTGGGACCTTCGGTGGAGCTCCCCATGGGGCCACGAAGCGCTTTACTGGGTGGTGGCTGACGCATGCGGGCGGTCCCACTGTGACCTTCTGTGGAGCTCCCTACGGGGCCACGAAGCGCTGTACTGGGTGGTGGCTGACGCATGCGGGCGGTGCCGATGGAGCCTTCGGTGGAGACCCATTATGGGGCCACGAAACGCTGTGCTTGGCGGTGGCTGACGCATGCGGACGGTGCCACTGGTGCCTTCGGTGGAGCTCCGTATGGGGCCACGAAACGCTGTACTGGGTGGTGGCTGACGCATGCGGGCGGTGCCACTTGGGCCGTCGGTGGAGCTCCCTACGGGACCACGAAACGCTGTACTGGGTGGTGGCTGACGAATGCGGGCGGTGCCAGTGGAGCCTTCAGTGGAGCTCCGTATCAGCCCACGAAACGCTGTACTGGGTGGTGGACGACGCATGCGGGCGGTGCCACTGGGACCTTCGGTGGAGCTCCCTACGGGGGCACGAAACGCTGTGCTGGGTGGTGCATAGATTTTCTTTGGTTTGATGCGCCGACGGACAGAACTCACCCCCCCCCCTTGTGGCACCCCCCCCTTTGCGAGGTCCCGAAGGGCGGCTGTCTGGGCGCTCAGGAACGCCCATCTCCCGGGGGCTTCTCGTGGCATGGCCGAAACCCCATGGGGCTTCTCCTGACATCTGGTTTCGACTATCCTGGTTACTTCGGGGATGCAGCCCGTTGTCGAACAACTACCTGTTTTGGGGGTAGCGGGCTGTCCCGTAAGCTGCCCAACAATCTCGAGCGTTTCGACGATGGCCGCTTCATCTCTAAAGATGGGTTTTGGTACCCTGTAAACCTGTAGCCTATAGCGAGATTGGTACTCCTCCTACTCCTCCTCCTCCTCCTCCACCTCATCTCCTCCTCATCCTCTCCTCCTCCTCCTCCTCATCATCATCATCATCATCATCATCATCAGCATCAGCATCAGCATCAGCATCAGCATCAGCATCAGCATCATCATCATCATCATCATCATCATCATCATCATCATCATCATCGTCATCATCATCATCGTCATCGTCATTATCATAATCATCAGCATTATCATCGCCATCGTCATCATAATCGTCATCGTCATCAACATCATCATCATCATCATCATCATCATCATCATCATCATCATCATCATCATCAATATCATCAGCATCGTCATCGTCATCATCATCATCATCATCATCATCATCATCATCATCATCATCATCAGCACCGTCATCATCATCATCATCATCATCATCATCAGCAGCAGCAGCACCATCAGCATCAGCATCAGCATCAGCAGCAGCACCACCACCACCATCATGATCAGAATCACCATAACTAACAGCATCCTCATCAGCAGCATCATCATCAACGTAGCCATCATCATCACCACCATAACTAACAGCATCCTCATCAGCAGCATCATCATCAACCTCACAATCATCATCACAATCATCAAAATCATCAGCAGCATCATCACCATCACCAGCATCATCTGCAGCATCATCATCAGCACCATCATGAGTATCATCATCAGCATCATCATCATCCTCGTCGTCGGCATATCGTCGCAAACATAATCAGCATCATCATCACCAGAATGGTCAACAATATATCACCATACTCATCATCAGCAGCATCATCACTGTCATTGTCATTATCAACTCCATCTCCGTATCCGCCACCATCACCATGACCATCGTCAACCCACTCATCATCATACTCATCATTAGAATCACTGTCACCATCATCAGCAGCAGCAGCGCCAGCATCATCATGATCACGACCACGACCACGATCAACCCCACGATGACGATCAACATCATAATCGTCGTCCTGATCGTCAGCATCAGCAGCATCATCATCGCCATCATCATCATCATCATCATCATCGTCATCATCATAGTCATCATCGTCATACTCGCCATCATCATCCTCATTACCATCATCATCATCATCATCATCATCATCATCATCATCATCATCATCATCATCAGAATCATCATCATCACCATCACTAGAATCATCAGCATCATCATCATCGCCGTCATCGTCATCATCAACAGAAGCAGCATCATAATCATCATCATCACCACCAGCATCACTACCACCATCATCATCATCATCATCATCATCATCATCATCATCGTCATCAGCAGCATCATCATCGACGGACCTGCACCCCTCTCACAATCCAGCACTGCATAACGAGAGAGAGAGAGAGCCAGCGCTTCCGGCGCGCCTGCGCCGTCATGTACACACCCGGGGTCGGCACCTGTGGCGCGTGTCAGATCGGTAAGGTGACCAGCCCCGATCGACCTGGGGAGGCGCGCTACAGAGATCAGCACGCACGCCGCTGCGACCACCACACCAGCAAGGACCAAAAACACATCGACAGCACGCATCAGAGCGGACGCGCAGCCAGAGCACCGCGCCCCCAGCGCACCCTGAAATCCGACGTGGCGATTTTTTTGGAGGAGGAAGAGGAGGAGGGAGGGCGACCGCAAACTTTCACCCCACTCGTCCTCGACCGCTGTGCGAATCGATATTTTGCCAAGCAAACCGGGAACACCACACGAGCCGACCTGCGATAGGCAAACACATGCACTGAACCGCGGCCTGAAGGACGAGCGAGCGTGCCGCGTGCGAAACGGAGAGGGAGCGCCACGGAGGGAAGGAGGGAGAGAGAAGCGAGATGCCCCCTGCGGCCGAGCGGCGGCTGGCACCAGGCAGGAGCTGTACAAGCATCGCCGGGCACGCACGAGGAGTGAAGCAGCAGAAACTCTACGAGCCGCACTGGCAAGGCGGGCAAGGCGGGCGGAAGCCGAGGCTCGCCACGGCCTCACACCTCAGCCACACGGTGGGGCGCAGCGATCTCATTCTGCGAGGGGAGAAAAGAAGGACGAAGGAGGAGAGGAGAAGGGAGGAAGAAAGCAGGGCACCAGGACAGACTATGGTGCTCCAGGCGGTGGTGTACAGTCAAAGCCTAAGCCCCGGAGTGACAGGGTGAGGCTGCGAACGAACATGAAGGCCAACTCGGGGGCGTCCAAGAGGGAAGGGGGTCCAGCGCCGATCCAAGAAATCCGCGCGGAGCTCCAAAAGCTTGTGTGTGTGCCGTTATTGGTTCTTCGCCCAGAGCCCCAACGAGGGGCAACGATAGAGAGGGACTGGCATAGGGGGGGATGCATCGACCTGGAAATAGGCAATACATCGCCGATAGATCGGCGATAGGCCCCCGAAACCGAATCCGCACCTTCCTGGGCGGAGTGGGGCTATCGGGCCCCTATCGGCGATGAGTGGACGATTGGGGGTTGATGCATCCCCTCCTGTGCCTATCCCCCCCTATCGTTGCCCCTGAAAGGTGTGATATGCACGACGATCCTCATGACGTGTGCTGGCGCCAACCCAAGCATGCTCGCGTCGTGAAAAAAAACACGACGGGTTTGTGTTCTGCCGTGCTCGGCCCCTGGAGGCCCTTGCCGGGCCTCGGGACTGTCCAAAGACAACTCGGGATGACAAAAACCTGCCCTAGGGAAGGGGTCGGGACTCCCGGGGACCCCCCTTATGCCTATCCCCCCCTGTCGTTGCCCCTGACCCATCGCTGCCGATCGCAAGCCGCACCCCGGCGAATAAAGCCCGCCCCCACTGTGGTCGCCGCCGCGCCCCGCGGCTCCCCCTCCGTCGCAGCCCCCTGGCGGTTGCCCGACGACGGCGCGGAGTCACGCGCGCCGCTGCGCATGCGCGCTGGGGCGCTGACCGTCGGGTGTTGCTGGAGGTGCCCCTGGCTCGGGGTACCCCCGGGAGTTTCAGGGAGGCCCCCACGGCCTCCAGTGCACCCCATCGCGAGGCCCAGAGGGCCCCAGGGGCTCCAGGACTGCTGGGCCAGTTTTCCACCGTGTCTACCATGTGTAGGACGGGGGAGAAGGGAGGATAGGGGAGGTCCTCCTCCTCTCGTCCTCCCCCTCCTTCTCCTCCTCCCTCTCCTACCTGTGGTAGTGGTGGTGGAAAATCGGGCCATCGAAAATGGAGCGAAAAGCTGGCGCCCCTTGGGACAGGGGCACCTTTCTGAGTATCGTTTAACAAATCCACATCCACAGCGGCGTGGCCTGGGCCCCACTGGCCGATTCACCCCCCTGGATGGGGATTATAGGCCGTCCCCCTCGGGTTTCGAGGGGTGTGTCCCCAACTGGGGCGGTAACTTGTTGGGGGTCTCGAAGGACATGGAGATGGGGGTGGGGATCGGTCAAACGATGCCGACTTTCGCAACCCCCGAGCTGGGGCGCTGACCCGCAGGGGAGGGCCGCCGGGACCGGACACCGGCAGGGGGCCGCCGGCAGGAGGCCTGCAGCCACCGTGCTGCCGCGCGGAGCTCAGAAAGAAGGAGCGACGGGGCTCCTCTGGCCAGGGCGAGTGTCCTCCTCCTCCTCCTCCTCCTCCTCCTCCTCCTCCTCCTCCTCCTCCTCCTCCTCGACCACAAGAAAGAAAGACTTCATGGTAGCCCCAAGAAGCCCCCGATCGGTCCGGCGACGTCTGATACGGCTGCACTGCCGTGTTGAAAATTCGGCACGGCCCGGCGAAAGCCAAACTGCCGGAGCGCCACAGCGTGCAACACAATCAGGCCTGGCCCGCATGAGTATCTGTTTCCAGCCTCCCCGTAAGGAACAGCCCGAAAAGCAGAGCCCCTGCTGAGCTCAAGGCGGTCCTTCTTCCAGCGGCTTGACTGTACAGCGGAGCCCGCGCGCGAGACCGCGGCGCTCGCGCGCTGCGCGGTCGGGCGCGGGCCGATGTCGGCGGGTACCAGCCGAGGGCGGCGCCTTCATGCCGCGCACCTCGCCCACGTCGCCCTTCGACAGCTTGCTCAGCGCATCCACCGCGGACTCGTACGCGGGCATCGCTGCCTCCAGGTCCTTCGTGCAGTCCGCCTTGATCTCCGAGGCGGTGGCCTTCTGCACGTTGGCCTTGGCCTCCTCCTCCTCCACAATCGCCTTCTTCTCCACGGCCCCGACCTGCTGCTGTTCCACGCGCTCCCTCATCTCGCCTGGCGGGCTGGGCTGCTCGGGAGAGGGGGACGGAGGGAGGAGGGGGGAAGGAGGACTGAGGAGGAGGGAAGAGGAGGAGGAGATGGAGGAGGAGATGGAGGCGGAGGAGGAGGAGGAGGAGGAGGAGGAGGAGGAGGAGGAGAGGAGGAGGAGGAGGAGAAGGAGAAGGGGGGAAGGCCTGCGGGGAGGAAGTGGAGGAGGAGGAGGAGGAGGAAGCGGAGGCGGAGGCGGAGGCGGAGGCGGAGGCGGAGGCGGAGGCGGAGGCGGAGGCGGAGGCGGAGGAGGAGGCGGAGGAGGAGGAGGAGGAGGAGGAGGAGGAGGGGGAAGGCCTGGGGGGAGGAGGAGGAAGAGGAGGAGGAGGAGCAGTGTAAACCCGAGAGTCATCAACGATGTTGGAATTAACCCTCCCTCCAAGCTCCCTCTTCGCAGGCCCCTAAAATGGTTCATTTCCATTGAGGAAACTGCCTCGTTGAAAGACAACCGTTTGAAGATCCTGAAGCATGCCAAAATATTGTTCTCGGGACTTCATCGCCACGGATCAACCTGACTGCTGCGTCTTGACGATCCAGAATCGTGCCAATACGCCATCTTTGGGACTTCGACACCGCGAATCAACATAACTGCTGCACCATACCTGGTACGCTGCTCATAGGAATCCGTGAAAGTGAAACTCTTGCAAAAGTTGAAAACAAATATGCCCGCCCTCAATCCGTGAAACGATTGCAAATGTTTAAAACGAACGTGCGCGGCGCTAAAGCGAGAGGCACATTTTGAAAAAGAATCGCCCTCGATCCGTGAAACCCTTGCAAACTCTTAAAACAAATGCGTGCGGCGCTAAGGCGAGAGCCTTATGTTGAAAACGGCCCGCTCTCAATCCGTGAAACTCTTGCAAAATGTTAAAACAAATGTGCGCGGCGCTAAGGCGAGAGCCACATTTTGAAAACGGCCCACCCTCGACATGTGAAACTGCTGTCACTTTTTAGGCGTCAGAATCATAAATGGCAGGAAGTCCCTGGCGAAACGCCCGGCCCGCCCTAAAAAACTGGCCTCGGGGTGCGACAGGGAGAAGTTATCTATAAGGAAAAGGAATGGAGGAGGAGGAGGAGGAGGACGACGACGACGACGACGACAAGGAGGAGATGGAAGAGGTCGGACGATGGCGCCAGCGGCGGGTGTGGGGACGAGGGCGATGCAACAACACTGGGATGGAGCACCGACGACACGAGGGAAGAGCACCGAGACGGGGGGGGCGGGAGGGCAACGACGGGGGGAGGGGAGAGGAGCAGTGAAGGAGGAGTACGAGGAGCGACCAGGGGTACTTAGGAGGAGCGCGACGAGGATCTAGATCAAGATCAGGAGCAAGAGCAGCAGGGGGAGGCGAAAGACAGGGGGGGAGGAAGGGAGGGATAAGCAGGGGGAGAGGGGGAGGGAGAGGGGGTGGGGGAGACGGGGAGTGAGGAGGATGGGGCGCGAGGGGGAGGAGAAGGAGAAGGAAGAGGGGGTGGCAAGAAGGAGAGGAGGACAGTGGGGGGAAATGGAGGTGAAGAGGAGGAGCGAGGGTGAAGGAAAAGGAAGAATGGAGCAGAGCAAGGAGAGGGAGGAGAGAAGGGAGGATGATGAAGTTTTGTTCCAGGTTTCCCTTTCCAGGTGTTGCCTAACAGAATGACGAGAAGTGACGGGAAGAAGGAAAGGAGGAGAAGGAGGAGGAGGAGAAGAAGAAGTGCGGGGAAAGGAGGAGAGATAGGAGAGGAGGACGAGGGGGAAGAGAAGGGGGAGGAGGATCTGATCTGCACATCCAAAGAAAAAGCTGGGGGACGATTGGGATGCTGGGAGCGAAAGCGGGGGCAACGCGGGAGATCGCCTGGGGCCGTGGCAGAAGAAGTGCCTGCGATCAAGCGTGGCGTGATATGGCTGTGCTGGCACGCGCGCGCAAGCGGAGTGCTTCGACGAACCTGGGGAGACCAAAAGGCACCGATACAGTAGGGGCCCGACCACAAGAAACAACACTGAGACCCCAGGACGTCCGTTGATGTTTGGTGTGGGAGCGTCACGCTTTCCATCGCAAAACCATCGAAACCCAAGAAACCCAGGGCACCCTGGAGGCAAGCACTGTACCGCTACTCCCCGGACCTCTCCTGGGGTGCGCTCTGACCAGAAAAAGCGAAAACGGGCGAAGGGGTAAGGAATCGCGGTGCACGAACGCGGAGAGAGCCACAGTTTTGCCGTGGTCGACGCGACTGGCCAGAGGGACGCGGCGGGCGCGGGGTGCGCGCGCAGAGGGGCGGGAGGCCACAGATCTCAGGGCTCCCGATATGTTCCAATATTTTCGGGATGTTCGTCTTCCCCTCCACGCCCCATAGTTCCCAGATCTGCTCCAGGGGATCGACGATTGTTTGTGTCTGTGTGTGTCTCCCTCCTGAAAGATTGGGGGGCAACTCGTGGGGGCTCCTCGCGGAAGCGATGCAAAGCCGTTACGCACGATTCGGGGGCTGTCGAGCGAGATGGATCAAGACCAAGCCGAGGATTACGCTGGCCTGAGCAGGACTGAGCGGGATCAGACGAAATGAAACGGGACTGAGCGGAGGTAGCTCGAACTAGGCTGGTTTTCGACCGCGGATATACCAACACCGATGCTGAACGTAACCTCCACGGAGCTGCAACCGAGGCGGCCTCTCTACGAAGGAACGCGGCCCCAGCCTCGGATCGAGGAGTCGATTCGGATCGACAAGTCGAACCAGATCGACCCCGGCATCGGATCGGCAGGCACCGGCTGCACAGAGACCGGCTCCACTCGCCCCTGCCCTGCCTTCGTGTCAACCCCCCCCCTCCACCTGTACCGTGCGACCCTGCTCGCCTCACTCTCCTCCTGTTCACTCCCCCCCTCCGTGCTCCTACTCCTCCTCATCCCCCTCTTCCTCCTTTCCCCCTCCTCATCTTCCTCCCCATGCTCCGCACTCTCCCCCCCAGACCTCAGGGTCGGCGGCACCGGCCGTAAGGCCTCCGCACTCGGCGGTGGCAGCGGATCGGCGAGCATCTCGGCAGGGCTGGGCCGCATCGCCCTGGACGGGCCGGCAGCCCGCAGGGAAGGGGGCGAGGCGAGGGGTGCGGCCTGTCGAAGACCGCCCCCCTCACAAAGGCCCCCACGTGCGCGCCGCCAGCAACCCTGCGACGCTTACGTGTAGGGGGCCACGTGCGAACCCTACGGCTGATGGACAAAATCCTGCACCTTTCTTTTGTTGATGTTTGTCTTCGCCCCCCGCGCCCCCCATTTACGTAAGATTGGCAGGCTGTGGCGCGATTTGTCGATCCGCCGACTGGCCTAAATGCTGCGCCCCGCGGGCGCGGCCAACCCACATTGAATCGGGGGCAGGGGAGCGCGTGGAAGTTTGCGCCGTCGCCCCAGTTGAGAGGCTGGTGCAGGATTTTGTCCATCAACCGTACCCCTACCCCCTCTGAAATCGTGGGGGGGGCGAGAGGTAGGGTTCGCGCGTGGCACCCTACACGTGGAAACACTTGCGGCGGAATCAGGGCAGCAACCCCACAGGGTCTGGGGCCAACGGTGGGACAAAGAGACGACGATGCAAGCGCAACCCTTGGGCTCCTCCCTCCTCCCTCCTCCCTCCCTCCTCCTCCTCTCCTCCCTCCTCCTCCTCTCCTCCTCTCCTCCTCCCCTCCGCCTCCTCCTCCTCCTCCTCCTCCTCCTCTCCTCTCCTCCTCCTCCTCCTCTTCCTCCTCCTCCTCCTCTTCCTCCTCCTCCTCCTCCTCCTCCTCTTCCTCCTCCTCCTCCTCCTCCTCCTCGTCCTCCTCCTCCTCCTCCGCCTCCTCCTCCTCCTCCTCCTCCTCCTCCTCGGCGGAGTGGGCCCGAGGTCACCACGCACGCGCAGGAGGGAGCCGGCCGCAGCCGCCCGCCGCCCTCGCAGCGAGGACTCCGGCGGGAGCCGCGTCGCCTGTCTCCTGGGCCGCCTTCTCCAGCACGGGCTCCAGCTCGTTGAGCTGGATCTGCAGGGCGGAGACCTGTCGGGCACACGCCGCGGAGGGCAACGACAGGGGGGGACCGGCACTGGTGGTGGGGGGGAGCGTCGTCCTGGAGTCGGCGGTGCATCGCCGACGGATCGGCGGCAGGCCCCCGATGGGCAGGTTGGGGCTGTCGGGCCCCCATGGGCGATCAGTGGGCGATTGGGGTTCGATGCATCCCCCCGTGCCGATGCCTATCCCCCTCTAAGGTTGCCCCTGGCACCAGCCGCAGACGGCCCCAAAGACGGGCGCGCTACAGCCCCCTCCCCGGCACGCCCCCACTCCCACAGGACAAGGCCGCACACTCTCCAAAAAGAGAGGCGCAGCGGAAGGAGCAAAGAGGAGAAGGATGAAGGAGGAGGAGGAGGAGGAGGAGGTAGGAAGGCGGAGGAGGAGGAGGAGGAGGAGGAGGAGGAGGAGGAGGGAAGGAGGAGGAGCAGGAGGAGGAGGGAGAAGGGAGGAGGGGAAGGGGGAGGAAGGAAAAGGAGGAGGAGCAGGAGGAGAAAGAGGTCGAGGAGGAAGAGGGAGAGGAAGAGGGTGACCCCTCCTCGAGACCCCACCGACCCGCTGGCGTGGCCCGCTGGGGGGCGAGACGCCAGCCCCTCTCCCCAAACCCATCCCTGGGGGGGGAGGGCAGGGCAAAGGTCCGGCCCGCTCCTGGCCGAGGAACCGAAAAAAAACTGCCCACACGCAACCTTTTCCGAGGTCCGCACAGGGACTTCTGGGATCGGCGCTGGACTCCCCCCTCCCCCCCATACCTCCACCTCCGCCTCCCCCTCCTCCTGCCCCCATTGGCCCCTTCTGGGGGCCAGGACCCTTGCTCCTCCTGCCTCCGCCCGCGGCGTACGGGGCCTGCTCCTTGGCGTCGTTGATCTTCTCGAGGCCGGTGTCGTACCGCCACTTGGCCTATGGGCCCAGGCCCACCCCCAGGGGAGCCGGGGTGTCCACTGGCAGGGACTCGACGTACACACCACGTCGCTCGGCTGACCACGGAGCTCGGTGCACACACACACACACACACACACACCAGCTTCTCGAACTGTGGGATGCTGGAGCGTCTGTACACCGAGCGCCTTCGCCGAGCTCCTTTGCCTCCTTGGTCGACCAAACGACGTGTTGTCTGCGCGCACAAGGGGGTAGGGGGAGGGAGGAAGGCCTCCTAGAAGGAGGCTGCTCCTTAGAAGGCGCGGGCCTGGCATCTACAGACAAGCCCCGCACCTGCTAAGGAGCAGGGGTGCTTCTAAAAAGCCTTCCCCCCTCCCCAATACCCCCCTGCGCGTGGCTGAGGAATAGGAGGAGGAGGAGAAGGAGGAGGAGGAGGAGGAGGAGTCGAGCCCCTCTGCACGTGGCTGAGTACATCGAGCCCCTCCAATGCCAAGCGCGCGCCGCCCACGCTGCTGCAGGGAAGCTCGCCGGGATGCCCACCCGGAGAGCGTGACCGCCCCCCTGCGGCGCACACACCGCGCTGCTGGCAGGGCTCCCCGACCAAGCTCGCCGAATTAATGCCTCCTCCTCCTCCTCCTCCTCCTCCTCCTCCTCCTCCTCCTCCTCCTCCTCCTCCTCCTCCTCCTCCTCCTCACTGTCTGCTTTAGGAGCTCCCTCTGTACAGGTGCCCTGGGCCCGTATCCCTCCCGTGAGCCTCCTGGGGGCTTCCCGTGCGTGCCCTCTCACTCGCGGCGCACATCCGGGGCCAGCGCAGCCGCCAGGCAGCTCGGCGCGCCCTCCCGGGGCTGACGCTGGGGCGCCTGCCCGGGACTGGCCACCGGCAGAAGTGCCACGGGGGCAGGCCAGCGTCCCTCCTCCCAGGAGGGGAGAAGGAGAAGGAGAAGGATGAGAGGAGGAGGTCGCGGACCGACGCCCAGCCGCCCGAGATTCCCCTTGGCGCGGGGGTGGGGAGCCACTCGGCTGCCCTGGGCAGGAGGATGAGAGGAGGAGGAGGACGACGAAGATGATGAGGGAGGAAGGAGGACTGGACTGGACAGGACCTGCATCGGGCCACGGGTCGAAATGAGCTCGACACCGACACACATCAGATGAAACATTCGGTATGTACGACCTGCAGTGCGCGCACATGTGCAAAGATGTAGACATTCCAGCCCCCACGGGGGGCCCCGAGTTGAACTTCGCTAAACCAAAGGGGATCGAGTGTTGCAGAGGGCCTCCCCGTCCCCGCCTGCTCCACCTTCCCTCCTCGTCGTCGTCCTACCTCCTCCTCCTCCTCCTCCTCCTCCTCCTCCTCCTCCTCCTCCCCCTCCTCCTCATCCTCACTCTCCTCCTCCTCTCCAGCCTCCTCCTCCTCCTCCTCATCCTTCCTCCCCTCCTCCTCCTCCTCATCCTGCTACTCCTCCTCCTCCTCCTCCTCCTCCTCCGCCTCCTCCTCTCCTCCTCCTCCTCTCTGCCTCCTCCTCGAGCCCTCCTCCTCCTCCTCCTCCTCCTCCTCCTCCTCCTCCTCCTCCTCCTCCTCCGCCTCCGCCTCCTCCTCCTCCTCCTCTTCCTCCTCCTCCTCCTCACTGTCGCACCCCCAAGGCGTGCGGGTGGGGCGGGCCGGGCGTTTCGCCTGAGCCTTCCTCTTCACCACTCATGATCCTGAAGCTTGGGATCTGCAGCAGCTCCAAGGATGGAGGGCGTATGGTTTTCGAGATGTGGCTCTCGCCGTAGCGCCGCGCTCACTCGTCTGAAAGGGTCGCAGCAGTTTCGAGGATGGAGGGCGGGTGGCTTTTGATGAAAAGTGGCTCTCGCGTCAGCGCCGCGCACAACATTCGTGCTCAAAATGTGGAACGGCTTCAAAGATGGAGGTCGGGTGACTTTCAAAATGTGGCTCTCACGTTGGCGCCGCGCACATTCGTCTTAAAAGTTTGTAACAATACACAGAGTGGAGGGTGGGTGGCGTTCAAGATGTGGCTTTCGCGTCAGCGCCGCGCACATTCATTTTCAAAGTGTGGAACAGCTTCCGGTATGGGGGTCGGATGGTTTTCAGAATGCGGCTCTCGCCTCCGCGCCCGCCCCGCACAATCGTCTCAAAAGTTTGCAACAACTTCAAAGAGTTTGAGGTTGGGTGGCTTTCAAAATGAGGCTATCGCCTTAGCACCGCGCACATTCGTCTTAAAATTTCGCAACAGCTTCAAGGATGAAGGGCGATTCCTTTGGAATATGTAGCTCTCGCCTGAGCGCCACGCACATGTGTCGTAACAGTTTGCAGCGGATTCACTGATGGAGGGCGGTTCCTTTGCGCAGCGTACGTGTACCCTCGCAGTTTGCAATAGTTTCACGGATGAAGGGCGGTTCCTGTTCAAAATGTGGCTCTTGCCTGAGCGCCGCGCACATGTGTCTCAAAAGTTCGCAACCGTCGTAAGGATTCATATGGTGGCTCACAGGAGCAATCGTCTCAAAAGTTCGCAACCTCTTCAGGAACGATGTTCTGGTACGGCTCAAGATTGACCGGACGCAACAGGCACGTTGATTCGCGGTGTTGAAGTCCAAGGAATTGTGTTCTGGTAAGAACTGGGAACTTCAGGACGCAACAAACACGTTGATTTGCGGCGTCGGCTGTCAAGGAATGGTGGTGTTTGAGGGCGATTGGAGAGTTGTCTTCCAATGCGCCACTTCCCGTAATGAAACCAAATTCTCCGATGGAGCATATGAAGAGGGAACTTGTAGGAAGGGTATCTTGTAGCATCGTTGATACATCTTGGGCTTACACTGGTCATCCTTTTCTCATCCTTGTTCCCCCCGCCATTGTCAATATCCGCCACTGTGCATGCTAATAAAGGGCCCCGCCCCCATACCACCGCAAAATTGCATGCATTCCCGAGCCCAGGATCCCTCGTCAAAAAAAATAAAACCGAGATCCCGCGGCCACGACCCCTGTCTATGTTTCGTTTGTCCCAACCATCCTGTGGTGTTGGGTCCTCATTTTAGAAAGACAG
The DNA here is from genome assembly GCA_963575745.1 of Prorocentrum cordatum. Taxonomy (NCBI): domain Eukaryota; class Dinophyceae; order Prorocentrales; family Prorocentraceae; genus Prorocentrum; species Prorocentrum cordatum. Next base: position 378,262 of record CAUYUJ010009258.1, read on the forward strand.
CGCCCCGCGTTTCTACTCCTCTCGCTTCCTCTCCTCTCCTCCTCCTCCTCCTCCTCCTCCTCCTCCTCCTCTCCTCATTCTCCTCCTCCTCCTCCTCCTCCTCCTCCTCCTCCTCCTCCTCCTCCTCCTCATCCTCCTCCCCCTCCTCTCTCCTCCTTCCTCCACAATTCGCATGCGGTTCCCTCACCCAGTACAACGTTTCGTGGCCCCAGAGGGAGCTCCACCGAAAGTCTTAGTGGCGCAGTCCGCATGCGGTTCCTGCGCCCAGTACAGCGTTTCGTGGCCCCAGAGGGAGCCACATACAATAAAACGTCCCCGTCCTCATCCTCCTCCTGCTCCTCCTTTCCTTCTCGTCATCCTCCTCGTTCTCACCGATACTGTCGAATACGACGGATAGCCGCCTGAAGTAGTCAGGGCTCTTGGGGCCATGTGTTCGACGACTCAAGAAGCATGGAAGAAACGAGGCCTGGAGAAGACGGGTCCTGGACATGGGGGCGGTTCCCCAGTATCAGAGCTTCATATTGAGCAGTTGTGTTGACAGTCCCAGGGCCCGTGGGCAGCCCCGAGAGGCCACAAACGGAGAAAGCCTCAAGACCCGTTTTATCCTCAGGACCTGTGTGGAGCCCCGAGAGGCTACGGACGGAGAAAAACTCAGGACCAGTTATCCTCAGGACCTGCTTGCTTCACGTCGACCATGGAAAGGCAACTAGAGGAGGCTCCTTCTGCACAATCTGCCGGCGGCTCTTCAGAGTGCTGATGAAGGAGTTGATCAGCTCCAGGTAGGACGTCGGCGTCACGTAGTAGTACCGCTTGAGCTCCACCAGGAACCTCGCCGAGGCGCCGTCGGCCTCCTCATCCTCCTCCTCCCCCTCCCACCACCACCATGATGATGATCATCATCATCATCATCATCATCATCATCATCATCATCATCATCATCATCATCATCATCATCATCATCATCATCATCATCATCATCATCATCATCATCATCATCATCATCATCATCATCATCATCATCATCATCATCATCATCATCATCATCATCATCATCATCATCATCATCATCATCATCATCATCATCATCATCATCATCATCATCATCATCATCATCATCATCATCATCATCATCATCATCATCATCATCATCATCATCAGCATCATCATCATCAGCATCATCATCATCACCATCATCATCATCATCATCACCATCAGCATCAACATCAGCATCATCATCACATCATATCATCGTCATCAACATCATCATCATCATCATCATCATCATCATCATCATCATCATCATCATCATCATCCCGCCTTCCCCCTCCTCATCATCACCACCACCATCATGTCATCATCAGCAGCATCAGCATCAGCATCAGCAGCAGCAGCACTCCTCATCATCCTCATCATCATCGTCATCATCATGATCATCATCAGCATCACCATCAGCGTCATCATCCTCATTATCCTCGTTCTCCTCATCATCCTCATCGTCCTCATCCTCATCCTCATACTTTCCCTCCTCATCCTCCCGTCCTCCTCCCTCTCCTCCGCCATCCTCGTTGTGATCATTCTCCCCCCCCTCTCCGTCACTATCATCAGCATGATCAATATCCTCCTACTCCTCCTCCTCCTCCTCCTCCTCCTCCTCCTCCTCCTCCTCCTTCTCCTCCTGCTCCTCCTCCTTCTCCTCCTCCTCCTCCTGCTCCTCCTCCTGCTCCTCCTCCTCCTCTTCCTGCTCCTCCCCGCGGGCCTCTCGGACAGGTCGGTCACAGTGGTCTGCGTGTCCACCATGACCTTGACCACGTTGGTCCTGATGGCATCGTCGAACTCGAGGTCCTGCGGAGAGAGCGGGGGAGAGGCTGTGGGAGGGTCAAGGCGCACGAACAAATCGACGGGGCGAAGCAATCGAAACCAGAGCTCCGAAAATCCAGATCATCGTGTTGCTGTTCCCCCCATTCCTAGAGTTCCCGCTTGTCTCGTTTCCGGCGCTCCCCGGCGCGTCTTCGGAGCATCCCGGCTTGCCCCGCCGATTTCCCGGCGCGCCCTCCGCCCGGTCGCCGGGCATCGGCGAACAACTGCAGAGAGGCCTCGGGCGGAGGCAGAGGACAATCAGAGGGGCGCTGCGGGGGGGGGCCAGCGACGGGACAGAGGGGCGAAGCCAGCCACAAGGACCAATACGCCGACGCACCGAAGCGCGGCTGGCACGATCGTGTGCGCCCTCGTGGCCGCAGCCTCCTCCTCCTCCTCCTCCTCCTCCTCCTCCTCCTCGTCCTTCCCCCATCCAACCTATGGTGGTGGTGGTGGAAAACAGGCCCATCAATAGCCCTGGTTAGAGCCGCTCTGGCCCGCAGGAGGCCCGGCCGACCTGTGCGACCACTTGGCTGAGGACCGCCCGCGGCCTCCCTCCTCACGGTCCAGCACCTCCGACGGCGCAACGCTGCCTTTCCCGGAGGGCTTCGGGCTCTCGACAGCCCCCCTGGGGCCAGCTTTGTTCGTCCCAGGGTCGCTCGGTGGTGGCACCAGGGACCCGAGTGGCCGAGGCTGCGAGAAAGCAAGGGGTGGAGGTCTTATCACGCCGAAGGCACCGAGATACACCACCACAATGCCTGGCCAGGGCCCTGATTCCCGCTCACCCAAAGTCATCCACTCCATCACAGTCGGGGAGGGTGCTACCAGGGTGGGCGAGGCGGTGGCGCGCCAAAGATGGTCCGAGATTACCCAAGACAGCCCTATAGGTTGGATCGATGTCGCAAGAAGGCCCAGGTTGGCCCAGAGGTTCCCCAGAGGAGGAGGAGGAGGAGGAGGAGGAGGAGGAGGAGGAGGAGGAGGAGGAGGAGGCGGAGCTCCCGCGATGGCTCGGAGGTGGCCCCCGAGCCTCCCAAGGATGCGCCCGAGAGGCCAAGATCATTGAGAAGCCTATCATGTTAAGTGATGTTCGCCTTTTCGGCGCCTGTGGCATCTGGATGGCCCCGAGATGACTCAAGCGGGCCCACCAGAAGGGCCAGAGAGACCCTCACAGGGCCCCAGAGGCCTCCAAGAGCTCCCCAGGCGGGTTAGGAGGCAACTACTGGGAGGTCGTCGTCGGATGAATTAAAGAAGATTAAGCCTCATTGAGGGGCTGTCACGCCGGAGTGGGCCTCGGATTGAGCGGGATTAAGCCGGATTAAACGGGATTAAGCCGGATTCGCCGGATTATGCCAGATTCAGCCGGATCAGGCGGGATCAAGCTGAGCTCAGCTCTGCAAGACCACGCTACTCTAAGCTATAACATGTCAAGCAGCTAAGCCAAGACGACACAATATGAAATCCGCCGGCCCCCTTGTGGGGCCACCAGGCTGTAGGCGCGGGTTCGCAGTTTCCAGTACCAGTTGTAGCTTGTAGTTTCCAGTGTTACAGTTCTGCTTCTTGCTGGTTACTGTAACTAGTTGATTGACCGGGCGAGGGCGGGGGAGGCCCAAACAGGATTTTTCAGCACCCCCTGGGCGCGTTGTCTGAATTGCTGGGGGGGCTCGAAATCGACACCCCTCACGCAGATCCGCGGGGTCAGGGTCCACAAACACAGGGGTCAGGGTCCAAAAACACAAGGGATTTGCCACATTTCTGAAATTCGGTGCCACCCCTCACGCAGATCCGCGGGGTCAGGGTCCAAAAACACAGGGGATTTGCCACATTTCTGAAATTCGGTGCCACCCCTCACGCAGATCCGCGGGGTCAGGGTCCAAAAACACAGGGGATTTGCCACATTTCTGAAATTCGGTGCCACCCCTCACGCAGATCCGCGGGGTCAGGGTCCAAAAACACAGGGATTTGCCACATTTCTGAAATTCGGTGCCACCCCTCACGCAGATCCGCGGGGTCAGGGTCCAAAAACACATGGGATTTGCCACATTTCTGAAATTCGGTGCCACCCCTCACGCACATCCATCGCAAGGCGTGGTAACCCAAACTGCGAGTACTCCCTCGGCCCTTTAATCCCAAGGTGTGGTAACCAAGCTCATAAACCATACACGTCTTACCAATCGCCCTGTGTGGTAACCCCTCTTGTGATCAGTTGGTTTTGCCGATTGCGAATCGGCCTCGCATGAAGTTCCGATACTGCTGCACGACAGCGCCAAAGCCTCATGACTTAGCTCTTCCATGGCCCATTCTCCGAGAGAGGGGGCCGGCGGCAGGGGGCGAAGCCCTTACGGATAAGCTCACCTGAGCTACACTACGCTAAGGAAAACTCACACAAGTCACGCAAAGCAATGTACAGCTGAGGTCGCTTACGCTGCGCTGCACTGAACTATGGGATGATGTGATGAACAAACGTGCGGTGATCGAAAGCCAATACGACCGGGGTAACGCAAAGCTAAGCCAAGCGCGCACCCAAAACACAATGAGGTAGTATTGACAAGCCCATGCTGTCTCAAAGGCCTGCTTGGGCTGATCATTCCTCCGGTCTGACTTGTGTGCCCCTCTCTGTTTCACGAATGCTCCCCCAGTGCCCCTCTTACAAAAACTCGCCAAGTATTCGTTTATGGATGGGCTGCTGGGGATACGCGACAGGTCAAGAATGCCTCAGCACCAGAAAAAAACGCTAGTGGCCGCAATCGAAAGGACCTGCACCGCGTGCATGCATGGTCAGGTCCCGGACCGCAGTCTCATGACAGATGGGATCGACACCGACTGCACACCACGTCATCACACGGCTGACGAAGCTCGAACATTACCTCATTCCAGCGGAGAGCATAGCAGGTCGGCTTGGAGCATCTGGCGATGAAAATGCAATTCGAAACAGCTGAAAGCTTCTCGACAACCACACACCTGCGAATACGCCAAAAGCGAAGTTCTGAAATATGTGCGCAAGCATTGCAAAGGCTAGTGTCCTTGTCTTTGCTCAAGAACTGGTTTGCGACAGCCTCGAGAGCCTCGGCTGGCCACTCGTGGAACCTTGGCATGAGTAGCGTGTGGAGGCGTGGGCCAAAAGCAAACAAAATAGTGGCGCAAGGGATTGGACCTCAGAAGCGGGAGGAGCTTAGCTGCAAGTCACTTCGGGATAGAAAGCAGTGGAGTTCAACAAAACGAAAAGACGTGGCACGACAAAGCGAGAGCACTTCAACATAAGAGAAGGCACACGACCTGCATTACATGGTCCACTACTCATGCGCACTCATGCGAATACATTGTTTCTCACGACACGCTGATGGAAGTGCCAAGAAACGTAATAAACGAACAAGCACACACACACACATACCCACACACCCACACACACACAATACGGTCAGGCAGAGGGAGCCAGGTTAATCAGCTGCCAGCGGATCTCACAGAGCGCTAGTTCCGGAGAGCAGGAAAGTCAGAGAAATGGTAGTGCACACGCTGCAAACTTTCTGCACTGATTCCAAGCAATCGCAACCGCACGTCACACAGCAGATCCGCAAGCGAAAAACAGAATGCCACACCGAGTATCGTTTAACCGATCCCTATCTCCAGCGGCGTGGCCTGGGCCCCGCTGGCCCAGGTCGTTCTCTTCGAGTTTCGAAGGGTGTATCCCCAACTCGGGCAGCAATTTGGTGGGGGTCTCGAAGGGGATGGGGATCGGCTAAACGATACCGACACACAACGCAGGAAATGGCACGAGCAAGCGCGCCCCGGTCAGCCACAGAAGCCGGCACAGGGAACGGGGCCAGCCAGGGCTGCCGAAGGCCACGGCGGCGAGAAAGCCCCCCGAAGCGCCCTTTCAGCACATGTGCAGCCCGCGGCGCAGGCTCTGCCATCCAGAGGGACCCAGGGAGGCACGAGCAGATCGACGCGAATCCCAGAATTCCCACGAACTGTCCATATTTCCTGGAGTGTCCTCTGCCACTCCATCTCCCAGATTTTCCCGCACTCTGGCGAAAATCAGCGCTTACGTGTGATTGCGCCGAGTTGGGGGGGGAACTGAAGCAAAAAAAGGATACCGCTGCTCCCAGGACCTCTCCCGGGGCTCGTTCTGAACAGGACTTCGAGGCGAATCCAGCGGTGGCGACGAGGGCCTCCCAGGAGGCCCAAAAAGGCGAAAACGAAGGAAGGGCAGCGGTAGCGGTATCTTCCCCAACCCCCCACGTCGTGATTTTGCTCAAAAGTCGACCCCGAGATGTCTGGACCCTTTCCGCATGACTGGTTCTTCATCCTGAGTCGCTTTCTGACGGTCCCGGGGCCCAGTAAGGGCCCCCGGAAGCCGACAACAGCGGAAAACCTCCCGTCGCGATGTTCTCACAGCGCGCAAATTACTCCAGATTTCGTAATAAAAGGGAGGGGGTCAGGACCCTCCAAGACAAGCCATCTCAGACCCCCCCCCGTGGGAGAACCCTCCAAAACATCGTCCCCAGACCCCCCCAGGCCCTCCAAGATAGCTTGGAAGAGACCCCCCCCGAAATGAGACCCCCCTCCCTTTATTACGAAATCTGGAATACCTTGTCCCCCTCCGGGGATGCTCCCCTCCTGCCCGGCGAGCACCGCCGCGGCGCAGCCTGGGCACCCGCGCGCCGCGGGCACGCCGCCCTGGGCCCCCCGCGGCAGCGCGGCCACCCTCGGGCCGCGGCCACGGGCCGGCGCTGGAGGACCCGATCGATCCTCGATCGATCCTCCATCCTCCATCCTCCGATCCTCGGTCCTCGATCCTCGATCGATCCTCGATCGCTCCTCCGATCCACGATCCTCCCTCCTCCGATCCTCGATCCTCCATCCTTCGATCCTCGATCCTCCGATCCTCGATCCTCTTTCCTCGATCCTCGACCACTCGATCCTCGACCCTCGATCCTCCGATCCTCCGATCTCCGATCCTCGATCCTCCGACCCTCCGATCCTCGATCCTCGACCCACCGATCCTCTATCCTCCATCCTCCAAACCTCCGATCCTTGATCCTCCGATCCTCCGATCCTCCGATCCTCCGATCCTCGAGGGGGGTTGGCGGGGGAAGGAAGAGAAAGAGAGCCTTGGGCCTCAGAGGCCGTAGCCTCAGAGGAAGCGGCGCTCCTCCGAGGCCACGGCCGAGGCCCCGGCCTCTCGGGGGGGGGCGGGCGCCCGCAGGGCTCTCACGGTGCCGCTGGCACGCTGCCGTCAGTGCAGTCTGCCTCGGGCTCCGCGAGGAGCCAGGAAGCGGGGAGCGAGAGAGGTGGGCGGGAGGAGGAGGAGGACCAGTGCAGACCCAAGACGCACCAACGATGCTGCAAGACACCCTCCCTCCCAAGGCCCCTCTGCGCAGGCCCCATACAGGGCTTCATCTTCACCGGAAGAGATGCCCGGTTGGAAGACAGCCGTTCGGAAATCCAGAACTGTGCCAGAAGAGTATTCCTGACTTCAACGCCGCGAACGACCGTCACTGTTGCGTCTTGACGATCCTGAACCGTGCCAGAACAATATTCCTGGGACTTCAACACCGCGAATCAACGTGATTGTTGCACCCTGACATTCCCACATCGTGCCAGAACATCCTATCTGGGACGTCAAAGCATGATAATATAAGAATACTGGAAGCTGCTGCAAACTCTCAAGACGAATGTGCACGGCGTTAACGCGAGAACAACATGTTGAAAAGAAATTGCCCTCCATCTGTGAAAATCTTGCAATATGCTCAGACGCATGTGCGTGGCGCTAACACGAGAGCCACGTGCTGAAAAGCAGCCGCCCTCCATCCGTGATTTGTTTTGTTTAACGAATGTGGGCGGCACGGAGGGGGGAGTCACGTGTTGAAAACCGCCCACCCTCCATCTTTGAAGCTGCTGCAAACTTTTTAGACGAATGTGCTCGGCGCTAGCACGGGAGCCACTCATTGAGAAAAAAACGCCATCAATCCGTAAAACTGCTGCAAACTCTAAGCTTGAGGATCAGAAATGGTCGGGAAATCTCCAGCGAAACGCCCGGTCCACCCTTCGCCTCGGGGTGCGAGAGGGAGGAGTTACTCGTGAGGAAAAGGAACGAAGAAGGGAGGAGGGAGGCGGAGGAGGAGGAGCAGGCGGAGGAGGAGATCGCGGCGGAGGCGAGGGGGAGGAGCCAGCCCCTACGCAGGGTCTCGGGGACCATTCCCTACAGCGCACCGCAGATGGAATCGATGAACTGGCCGAAGAGGCGGGCGGGGAAGTGAGGAGGAGGAGGAGGAGGAGGAGGAGGAGGAGGAGAGTGCTCCGCGCGCGGTCGGAAGCAAAGCGCACGCGGTCGGAAGCAAAGCGCAACGCTGCTGGTTTGCGCCGG
>CAUYUJ010009258.1:391479-438979 GCA_963575745.1 Prorocentrum cordatum
GCCTCTTGGGTGCTTCTTGGGGGCCTCTCGGGGCTTGCTGAGGGCCTCTCGGGGCCGAGGGCTCGAAATGTCCGTTCGGGGCCCTCGTCTGGGTCCTCTCTGGAGTCGTCGTGGGGGACTCTGGGGCCGCCTTAGAGGCCTCTGAGGCCGTCTTGGAGCCCACTCGGGGCCGTCTAAGAGCTCTCTCGGGGCGTCTTGGGGCTCGCTTGGGAGCCTCTTGGGAAATATCGGGGCATCCTTCCTTGGCGGCGTCTCGGACAGTCCGGGAGCGCTGGGAAGCCGAAATGGACAGAAAACCAAATCCCTCGAGATCAGCCCGTAAATTAATATAAAGTCTGCTATTGGGAGGCATCGTGGAAACTCCTCAGGGGCCTCGCGGAAGCCTCTTAGGGGGCGTCTTGGAGGCCTCTTGGACAACGCGCGGGGCCAGTTCTGGCCAATATGTGACCGTCACGGCCGTTTTGTGACTGCCTACCAGACCACCCCAACCCAACCCGAAGACCCGAATTTGACCCGAATGTCGGGTTGGGGAGGTACGGGTTCCATGTGTTTTTCCCAACCATCCTGTGGTGTTGGGTCCTCGTTTTGAAGAGACGGTGCCCCGCGTTCCTCTCCTCTCCTCCTCCTCCTCCCCCTCCTTGCCTCTGCTCTCGGCACACCTCTCACGCGTTTCGTAGCCCCATAGGGTCCACCGAAGGCTCCACATAGCGCCCCAGCTCCACCGAAGGCCCCAGGGGGTGTCCACATGCGGTTCCCCCACCCAGGGCAGCGTTTCGTAGCCCCATAGGGAGCTCCACCGAAGGCCCCAGTGGGGGTGTCCACATGCGGTTCCCCCACCCAGGGCAGCGTTTCGTAGCCCCATAGGGAGCTCCACCGAAGGCCCCAGTGGGGGTGTCCACATGCGGTTCCCCCACCCAGGGCAGCGTTTCGTGGCCCCATAGGGAGCTCCACCGAAGGCCCCAGTGGGGGTGTCCACATGCGGTTCCCCCACCCAGGGCAGCGTTTCGTGGCCCCATAGGGAGCTCCACCGAAGGCCCCAGTGGGGGTGTCCACATGCGGTTCCCCCACCCAGGGCAGCGTTTCGTGGCCCCATAGGGAGCTCCACCGAAGGCCCCAGTGGGGGTGTCCACATGCGGTTCCCCCACCCAGGGCAGCGTTTCGTAGCCCCATAGGGAGCTCCACCGAAGGCCCCAGTGGGGGTGTCCACATGCGGTTCCCCCACCCAGGGCAGCGTTTCGTAGCCCCAGAGGGAGCTCCACCGAAGGCCCCAGTGGGGGTGTCCACATGCGGTTCCCCCACCCAGGGCAGCGTTTCGTAGCCCCATAGGGAGCTCCACCGAAGGCCCCAGTGGGGGTGTCCACATGCGGTTCCCCCACCCAGGGCAGCGTTTCGTGGCCCCATAGGGAGCTCCACCGAAGGCCCCAGTGGGGGTGTCCACATGCGGTTCCCCCACCCAGGGCAGCGTTTCGTGGCCCCATAGGGAGCTCCACCGAAGGCCCCAGTGGGGGTGTCCACATGCAGTTCCCCCACCCAGGGCAGCGTTTCGTAGCCCCAGAGGGAGCTCCACCGAAGGCCCCAGTGGGGGTGTCCACATGCGGTTCCCCCACCCAGGGCAGCGTTTCGTAGCCCCATAGGGAGCTCCACCGAAGGCCCCAGTGGGGGTGTCCACATGCGGTTCCCCCACCCAGGGCAGCGTTTCGTAGCCCCAGAGGGAGCTCCACCGAAGGCCCCAGTGGGGGTGTCCACATGCGGTTCCCCCACCCAGGGCAGCGTTTCGTAGCCCCATCTCCACCGAAGGCCCCAGGGGGGTGTCCACATGCGGTTCCCCCACCCAGGGCAGCGTTTCGTGGCCCCATAGGGAGCTCCACCGAAGGCCCCAGTGGGGGTGTCCACATGCGGTTCCCCCACCCAGGGCAGCGTTTCGTAGCCCCATAGGGAGCTCCACCGAAGGCCCCAGTGGGGGTGTCCACATGCGGTTCCCCCAGCAGCGTTTCGTAGCCCCAGAGGGAGCTCCACCGAAGGCCCCAGTGGGGTGTGTCCGCATGCGGTTCCCCCACCCAGGGCAGCGTTTCGTTCGTTCGGCCCCAGCCCCAGAGGGAGCTCCACCGAAGGCCCCAGTGGGGGTGTCCACATGCGGTTCCCCCACCCAGGGCAGCGTTTCGTAGCCCCATAGGGAGCTCCACCGAAGGCCCCAGTGGGGGTGCCCTCATGCGGTTCCCCCACCCAGGGCAGCGTTTCGTAGCCCCAGAGGGAGCTCCACCGTAGGCCCCAGTGGGGGTGCCCGCATGCGGTTCCCCCACCCAGGGCAGCGTTTCGTAGCCCCAGAGGGAGCTCCACCGAAGGCCCCAGTGGGGGTGTTCGCATGCGTCTCCACTACCCAGAGGTAGCGCCGCCGAAAACGATATTCACACTTGCGGTATTCACAGTTGCATATGGTTGGGTCCTTCGCCAGGCTAATTTTAATGTCCCCCGACCCCCCAATACTGGAAATGGAGGGCAAATTGAGGCCTTCGGGTTGGGTTGGGGTGGTTTGGTGGGTGGTGATTTTGGTGGTCCCGAAGCGCGTTTTCAAGCCGTGGGCCGCCTTTTGGCGATCCTGGAGAGCCCCCCGCGCGTCCGCAGGGCCCCAGGGCAGCCCAGTCCACACACCTGCGGTCGGGGGGCCGGCAAGGGGCCCGAGGACCCAGTTCCCCGTCACGTCTGTGCATTATTCATAAACATACATACATACATACGTACATTACAGTACATTACATTACATTACATTACATTACATTACATTACATTACATTACATTACATTACATTACATTACATTACATTACATTACATTACAATACATTACATTACATTACATTACATTACATTACATTACATTACATTACATTACATTACATTACATTACATTACATTACATTACATTACATTACATTACATTTACATTACATTACATTACATTACATACAAGCATGATTACATACATACATACACACATACACACATACATGCATACATGCATACATGCATACATGCATACATGCACAAGCACAAGCACAAGCACATGCACATGCACATGCACATGCACATGCACATGCACATACACATACACATACACATACACATACATATACACATACAGCCACGCACGCATGCATGCATACATGCATACATCCAAACATGCATACATACGTGCATACAGCATACATCCTACAGACATGTATGCATGCAACCATACGGACATACATAACTACATTACATTATATTACATTACATGACATTACATTACATTACATTACATTACATTACATTGCATTACATTACATTACATTACACGCATGTATACATACATGCATACATGCATACATGCATGTGTACATGCATACATATACGCATGTACACAAAAATACAAACATGCATGCATGCATGCATACATACATACATTACATGCAGTACAGCACGCTGGAATGCATTACATTGCGTTACATTACATTACATTACATTACATTACATTACATTACATTACACTACGAACATACACTCACACACAGTCACAATACATACATACATGCATACACGCATGCATTCTTACATACATATATATATACATACATACATGCATGCACACACATACATACATACATGCATGCATGCATGCATACATACAGTACATAACATACATACATACACACATACATACATACATGCATACATACATGCATGCATGCATGCATGCATGCATACATACATACATACATACATACAAAACTGCATTGGCGTTTCGCGTTATGCACCTTGTTCCTTGTAGTTTCGAATGCAGGCGGCGTGCGTGCGCGTGGACATGGGGCGGGCCACTGCCAAGTCGGGAAGGGTGAGGAGTTTCTGAGCGGGAGCGACCGGACAACACCAGCTGAGGCCATCTCAGGGCGTTTCGGGGCCCAGAGGCGCGAATATGTCTCAGGCGAGTGGTTGGGGTAGCATGAAGCAGGGCATCCTCCTCCTCTTTCTCCTCCTCACCCTTTTCCTACTCCTCCTTTCTCCTCCTCCACCTCCTCCTCTTTCTCCTCTTCCCCCCTCTTCCTCTAATTCCTCCTCCTTCTCCTCCCCCTCCTCTTTCTCCTCCTTCTCCTCTACCTCCTCCTCCTCCTCCTCCCCCTCCTCCTCCTCCTCCTCCACCTCCTACAGAACATACTATTTTTGGCATGTGCGCTGCTGGGCTGCCGGCTTCGAGCCACAAAGAGGCCCAGGGCTGGCCGAAGAAGGCCCAAAGAATTGAAATTCAATGAAAACCCGTTGGAAAATCAATGTTTTTGGCCTTCCCGCCTTTTCGCTTACGATCGGCTCTTGAGGTGTCAAGATAGCCTCAGGACGGCTCCAAATGAGTCTCCAAACGAGCCCCAGAGGCCCCAGGCTGGCTCAACAGGGCCTGGAGAGTCGGAAATCAGAGAAAACATATTGAAAACCTATTGAAAAAGCAATGTGTTCGGCCTTCTCGCTTTTCCTTTCTGGTTGGCTCGAGAGGCGTCAAGATGACCCCAGGATGGCCTCAGGGAGGCGTAAGCCGAGGCCCACAGAGGCCGACGGCTGGCCGAAGAGGGCCCAAAGAATTGAACATCTGTGATAATCCATCGGAAAATCAATAATTTTGGTCTTCTCGCCTTGTCGCTTCCGATTGACGCTTGAGCATCAAGATACGCCCAGGACGGTTCCAAATGAGTCCCCAGACGAGCCCCAAAGAGGGCACAGACTGGCCCTAGAGGGCCTGGAGGTTCGAAAATCAATTCTTAAAAAATGGAAAAGCATTGTGTTCGGTATTCTCGCCTTTTCACTTCTGGTCGGCTCGGGAGGCATCAAGATAGCCCTAGGATGGCCCCAGAAAGGCGCAAGCCGAGGCCCACAAAGGCCCAAGGCTGGCCGAAGAATGCCCAAAGAATTGAAATCCAATGAAAACCCATTGGAAATCCATGTTTTTGGCCTTCCCGCCTTTTCGCTTACGATCGGCTCTTGAGGTGTCTAGATAGCCCCAAGACGGCTCCAAATGAGTCCCCAGACGAGCCCAAAAGAGGCCCAAGGCTGGCCGAAGAATGCCCAGAGCATTGAAAAACAATGGAAACCCATTGGAAAAGAAATGTTTTTGGTTTTCTCGCCTTTTCGGTTACGATCAGCTCTTGAGGCGTCGAGATAACCCCAGGACGTCTCCAAATGAGTCCCCAAACGGGCCCAAAGAAGCCTAAGGCTGGCCCAAGAGGGCCCAGAGTCGAAAATCAGAGAAAACCCAAGGTACAAGACAGGCCCGAAGATTCTAATTTCGTTGGGGGGGGTCAGGGGGTGCGCTCTTTCCTGGCCCCCCGGCCCTATAAAAATGTATGAACGGGAATGCAGACACATACATGTATGTATGTATATATGTATACATACATACATACATACATACATACATACATACATACATACATACATACATACATACATACATACATACATACATACATACAAACATACACACACACACAGACATACATACATACATACATACATACATACATACATACATACATACATACATACATACAAGACTGCATTGGCGTTGCGCGCCATGCACCTTGGACCTTTGAGTTCTGCACGCAAGCGGAATGCGTGCGTGCGTACATCCGCGCATGCATGTATACACGCGCACGTGCATGCACGTTCCGTATACATGTCTAGGTGTATACAATATACTTGCATTGCTGTATGTGTGCATACAGCGTACATGTGCACATATAATTTTACGTGTGTAAAGATATGAACATGCATGTGCAACTCGTACGTGCTTTGTCGGTGCACGCCCATATGTATAGATATATATATATATATATATGTGTGTGTGTGTTCGCATACACATGCGTATCTCAGGCGGTAGTGGCCTGACCAGTTGCTCAGGGCATCTCGCAAATGAAAGGTGCGAGGGTCTCAGGCGAAAATGGCCAGATTACCATGGGACAATGCATCGCCGAGGTCAGTGCGCGAGGATGTCTGAAGCGAAAATGGCCTGAACACTTCCGCTCAGGACATACCGGAACTCAGAGTTGCAAGGATGTCTCAAACGAGAACGGCCTGAACACCTCAGCTCAGGACAGACCGGAACTCAGTGACGCGAGGATGTCCCAAGCGAAAGTGGCGGAATACCATGGGGCAGGGCAGCTCGGAACCCAGAGCTGCGAGAACGTTTCTAGCGAAAGTGGCCCGAACACCTCAGCTGAAGGAGCCCTGGAACGTAGAGTTGCGAGAAAGTCTCAAAGCGGAAGTGGCTGGACCACCTTGGGGCAGGGTTTCTCCGAGGTCAGAGTTCGGAGGAGGTCTCAGGCCAGTGGTCTGATTTCCTCAGCTCAGGGCACCTCGGAACCGAAAGTTGCGAGGATGGCTCTGGCGAAAGTGACTGGAACACCGCAGCTGAGGACATCCCCGGACGCAGAGTTGCGAGGGTGTCGCATGCGGAAGTGGCCGGACCACCTTGGGCTAGGGCACCTCCGAGGTCAGAGTTGCGAGGATGTCTTAGGCGCAACTGGCCCGAGCACTATGGGGCGGGGCATCTCCGAAGTCAGCCTTGCGAGGAAGTCTCAAGCGAAGAGTGGTCTGAACACCTCAGCCCAGGGCATCCCGAAATCCAGAGTTGCGAGAAGTCGCAGGCAAGAGTAGGCTAACCACCATGGTGCAGGGCACCTCCGAAGTCAGACTTGCGAGACTGTCTCAGGCGAAATTGGCCTGATCACCTCAGGCCAGGGCGTCTCGGACTCCAGAGTTGCCAGGATGTCTCTGGCGAAAATGGCGGGACCACTGCGAGGCAAAGCGTTTCCAAGGTGGGAGTTGTGAGCATACCCGGGCGAAGCGGATTTGACGACTCCCTCTTCCAACCCAATGTGAAGCCATGCATCATAATTCCAAGCATCGTCAATCCAAGGGAATGCGCGCGTAAATCAATGAATGTTGGCATTCGGAAACATCGTGGGGGTGTTTTCGGGGTCCTCGTGGGCTGTTTGGGCGCCTTCATGGGCCGTCCTGGGGCCTTCTTCGGCCGTCTTAGGGAGCTTGGTCCCGCTGGAGCCCCCTCTGGACCCATCTTGGGCACTTCCGGGGACCTCCCATGGCCCTTTTGGGTCTGTGCTGGAAGCCCTTGGGGGCCTCTTGGTTCCATTATGGGCTGTCTTGGGACTCTCGTGGGCGATCGTGGGGCCCAGCTCGGCCGTCTTGAAGCTTTCTTGGGGGCCTTTTGGGGCGTCTTGAGGCGATCTCGGGGGCTTTGAAACCGTCTTGAAAGCTGATGACATCCGAAAGGCGAGTATGCTAAAATTGTTGTAAGTTTTACGGAAGGAATGGGGCGATTTTTGTGTTTTGAACCCCTTGGAAAGCTTCTTGGGGTGCCTTGGGGGTCTTTATGTTGGCATTCGGGAACATCGTGGGGGTGTTTTCGGGGCCCTCGTGGGCCGTTTTGGCGCCTTCATGGGCCGTCCTGGGGCCTTCTTCGGCCGTCTTGGGGAGCTTGGGCCCGTTGGAGCCCCCTTTGGACCCATCTTGGGCACTGCCAGGGACCTCCCATGGCCAATTTGGGTCTGTGCTGGGAGCCCTTGGGGGGCATCTTGGTTCCATTATGGGCTGTCTTGGGGCTCTCGTGGGCGATCGTGGGGCCCGGCTCGGCCGTCTTGAAGCTTTCTTGGGGGCCTTTTGGGGCGTCTGGAGGCGATCTCGGGGGCTTTGAAACCGTCTTGAAAGCTGATGACATCCGAAAGGCGAGTATGCTAAAATTGTAAGTTTTACGAAGAGAATGGGACGATTTTTGTGCTTGAAAGGCCCCTTGGAAAGCTTTTTGGGGTGCCTTGGGGGTCTTTTGGGCCGTCCTGACGCAATTCGAGTCCCTCTTGGAACACTCTTGTGCTGTCTGGGGCCTCCCTTCAGCCTTTCTGATGACCCCTCGGATCGCTCTGGGTCTGCTGGCAAGGCGTTTATGATGACCCGGAAAGCCGGGTGACCTTTTCCAAGGACGTCCAAGGGAGCCCGAACGAGAACCAAAGATCCCGGGGGGGTCCAGTTTTGGGGGGGGAGGTGAGGGTTTTTCCTCCCCCCGGGCTTGTAAAGATATAGGAAGACGAATAGGCATATGTATATCTATATATATATATATATATATATATATATATATATATATACATATATATATATATACATACACATACATACACATACACACATACACAGGTATACACGTACATACATACATACATACATACATACATACATACATACATACATACATACATGCATGCATTCATACATACATGCATGCATGCGTGCATGCATACATACATACATACAGGCATACATGTATACAGACATGTGCATATGCAGTTACATAGACATATACGTATACATATACAGTTGTACATGTATACACATATGTATACATACATAAACAGTTACATATACATATGCATATATACATGTACGTATACATATACATACACCTATACATATACATATGCATATATACTTGTGTATATATATGCATATACCTATACACATACACATACACCTAGGCATACACATACACATAGATATACATATACATACACAAATACATATACATATGTGAATAGAGTTACATACACATACACATACACATATACATATACATATACGTATACATATACATCTACATATACATATACATATACACGCAAATACAAACACACATACATATACAAATACAAATACAAATACGATTATCCATATACAAATATGCATATGTGTATATATATAGATATCTATACATATATAGAGAGAGAGATTCGCACTGCACCACATAGGTTACACCATATAGCTTGCACCACATAGCTTGCACCATGTACATGGATCCCATGGCCTGGCATGCCAAAAACCACAGCTCTGGGCCCACGCTGGGCGATCGCGCACGGAGGCCTCGTCCACGAGCTCCGCCCCTCCTCCCCTGCCGCTGCCCCTGTCAGGAAATGCCCCGCCGGCCCGCCCCCAGACATTGCTCGACGTACCACGCGAAGATCTCGGCCGGCCCCGTGCGCCCCGCGGCGCCGGCGCCCTTGCTGCACTTCTCGGAGATCTCCATTTTGTCCTCCGCCGCCGTGTGGAGCGGGGCCGCCGCCGCCGTCGTCGTCGTCGTCGCCGCCGGCTGCCCCAGGGGGGCGCTCCGTGCTCCTAGAACGACGAGATCTATAAATGTACATTGCTCCATGGCCACGCCCATGCTGAACTCAGCAGCGGTGCATACGCCACGCCGCCCTGGCTTGGCCAAGAGGGCGTATACACAGCTGATGTTTTCAGGGTGGGCCTGGCCAGGGAGCAGTGGACATGTTTTTGGGGCCGGCCACAGGAGGGGCGCCTAAGAGGGGAGGGGCGCAAATAATGACCGGTGGCACGTGCACGGCCTGGGGGGGGCGGGGACGTAATGAAACAAGACGAAGCGCCATGAGATCTGGGGAGATATGTCATGACCCTCGCCATGAGATCCACTCCTCTGATCATTGTGAACGGAGGTTACAAACTGAAGGGTCGAACCAACCGTCGAATCCTTTGGTAGAGGACGAGATGAGAAGAGTGAAAGCGCCTTTTTCCCTCTCACGGCCCGATAGTCATCGGGCTCAACGCCGAATACCTGAGCCGAGAAGATTGCAGGATGCATGGGTGGAAGGAAGAGAGGAGCGGTCTTCTAGAGGCCTCCTAGATGGGGTCGGAGTAGATGGGGTCGGAGGATCGCGCCGCATCGGCGATACATCGGCGATGCATCGGCCATGCATCGGCGATGCATCGGCGATGCACCAGCGATGCATCCGCGACGTCGGAGTCGGCGACGTCCGCGGGAAGCAAGTCGGGCTCCGCATCGAGCCGCACCGGCGATGCACCGGCGATGCGGCGCGCGATCCTCCGACCCCTCCGACCCGCACACAACCACTGCCCCCCCTGTCTGGCCGCCCCCGATGCGCAGGCCTCCCAGCCCGTCGAGAGGTCGAGGCCTGCAGGCCGCGCAGGGCCCCCCCCGGCGGCAGCTGGGAGGCCGCGGAGGGAACGCGGGGGCTCGGCGGCCCCTCGGGGCCCCGCGCCTGGGCTCGGCGGGCCGGGGCGCGGCGGCACTGGGCCGGACACTCGGATGGGACCCGCCGCGCCAGGATGCACCACCACAGTGAGACGCCGCCACGGCGAGGACAGCATCGGGCGAGGATACATCCAGACCCCCCCTGTCGCTGTGCACAAATCGCGACGGGAGGCTTTGCCCTCTTTTCGGCCTCTAGGGGCCCTCACCGGGCCTCGGGGCCGTCAAAAAGCGACTCAGGATGAGAAACTGGCCCCGGGATATGGGTCGAGACCTCTTCGGGTCGACGTTATGAAAAATCATGACGTCGGGGATCTGGTTCGGGCGATGATAAATAGAAAATCTCTGAAATCCAGCGGTTCTGGAAGATGTATCGGGCGCCGCTGCCTTCTCGGAGCATTCCGGAACGCTCTGGAACGGATTCGTCCTCGCCCAAGCCCCGCCCAAAGTACCACTGAAGGGGCCTGGGGACACACTGATAGATAGACACAAGTCCAAAGATTCCCCGTATGTTCCATGCATGTCCTGGGTGTTCGTCTTCCCCTCCGCTTCCCATGCTGTCCGTGTTTTCTGGGGAATCAACGATTACTTGTGTCTGTGTGTGTTTTCCCCTCCTGATCGATGCAGGCAGCGGGCAAAAGCGGATCGACGGAACATCGGAACCGAACCACCGGATCGGGCCCGCCAATGTAGACATCGAGCCCGATCGGTCGGGCCAGGATGCACGACACCGCCACTGACGGGGCCCGGGGGCACACAAATAAATAAGCACAAATCCCAGGATTCCCCCACGTTTCCCACATTTCCTGGAGGTTCGTTTTCCCCTCCACTTCCCATATTTCCCACATCCTCCGGGGAATCGACGACTATTTGTGTCTGTGTGTTCCCCCCTCCTGAGCCACAACGGCATCGGGCCACATTGAAACGTCGGAGCATCGAAAACGAATCGGATCGGGTTGGTAGCAATCGACATCGAGCCAGATCGGTCGAGTCAAGATCGACCCTGGGGGCATCGAGGCGAGGCCATGTCAAAGCCGCGCCATGACGACGCATCGGCAGCAGCGCAAACAATTCAAAACGCAATATCTGAATGCTGTCGGACAATGGCTTTCCCAGTGTTGAAGCAGCCACTATTCCTACCCAGAACCACGGGCAAACGGTAGTCGCCCCCACCCGCGGCCATGAGCTCACGCAGCCTGGCTTTGGGCCCCCACGATAATCTTGGGCGCCCGCACTTTCGCACGCTGGCCAGCCGGGCCAGCTGCGTCGACGAGAGTCGAAAAATGGTTTTGCGAACAACACTGGCGCCTGGCATGAGGGCCAGTGATCAAAACAAGCACAACTGTTCGGCGAACAGACTGGTCCGCCAGGGGCGCGCAGAGGCAACGCCCAAAACACTGTCGCATGACACTCTTAAAATCATCGGGCGCGCATCCCCCAGATTTTCCTCAAACCAGAACCGCGAAAGAATTACTTCAACCTCGCGTAATCGCTCTATTTCTAAACTGCCCAAAAACTTGAAAACGCCGCATGCTTCAGACAACCCGCGCTTCCTAGTTCTGCTCAATCAAGAGCGGCTCCAGGCTGCCTCCAGGAGTGCGAACCTGCCCCGCGCCTCCCCCGCGCACCGAGCGGAACCGCTGATTGCTCATAGATCACCAGAGTAAACGCGCTGTCGGACACCCGCTCGGGCCCATGATCGGCGCTGGGCCGCCGATGCGGAGGGCGACGACGCTGCCCAATTTGGGAAGGAAAACGCCGGGGTCGGCTCGGGACAGGCTGCCCAGAACGGCCTGCAAACAAGCCGGCCACGCACGCGTCGACGCCGCGTCGTCGGCACACTCGACGTCGTCAGCTTTGAAGCAGGTCCCAGCTCACGTCCACCAAGATCACTGCGAGGGCGACGATGCATGAGCACGGGGACAGCGGGCACCCCAGCGCAGCGCCAGCTGCCCGCGCGCGCCGCGGACTCTCTGCTGGCGCCCCTCGCGGCGAACGATCTGCATCTGCGCGCGCCATGTCGACGTGCGCTCCTGGAAGACAAAACCTGCGCGGGGCCGCTAGCATCGCGCCCGGGCCGACGCGATCGAACGCCTTCGACCGGTCCAAAAGCATCACAGACAGCTCGCCATCTCGCAGGTCCTGCGCTGCGCCCATGATAAGTTACACCGCGAGGACGACCGCGCCCGCGCCTCCGGCGGGGCGAATACCAAATTGATCGCCTCGCAGGCGGCGCCCCACCCCTCCAGTTCGAAGCCGCTCCAGAATCAGGGCCGCGAGTACTTTGCAACCAACTGCCAAGAGGGGCACGGGGCGGCTGTTCGACTGCAGCGCTGGAGCGCCTCCCGCAGATTGCAGGCACTGAGAAACGAGCCCAAGATTGAGGAATCGTCCGAGACTATCAACATGAGTTGCACAGCCCGAGCAAGATGTCTAGAGAAGTCGCATAGCGGCCGAGGGTCGCCCAGAAGTGGCGGGACATCGCCAGGACAGCTTGCTTTTCCAGTCTGCAGACGCGACAATACTCTGTTCAGCTCGCCACGAGGAACTCCCCGACGGGCATCTCAAGCACCAGGCCAATCTAGGCTCGGCCGGCGCGCCCTCGCCAGAGCCGGATCTCAACACCCATTGCACATTTTGTGAATATGACATCATGATCGCCGCCCGTTCGCTGGAGTCGACTAGGTTGCCAGCCCAATTATGCGGTCGCCCCTGCGGGTGCGAAGATCCCCCCCGCAATCGCTTCATGGCGGACCGCCCACGTTCAGTCGGATATCACACGGCCCGGCCTCGCGCGGCAGCAGCATTGATTTGTTTGCTCAGAGACGCCTCGAACACGAAATGCCCTTCGATCGGGGCATTATTCCGAAGCTCGATTAGTCCGAGAGAAACGACTCGGATCCGCGGCCGCTTCGCGATCACCGACCGGATTGGAAGCGCGCTCTTCGCCGCGAACTCCGCCGCAGATCTCACCGGCCCCGCCATTTCGCCAACATCCCAGTCGCCACGCGCGCGCCGGAGGTCCCAGGTGCCATCCGAAAATGCAACAACAGTCGGCACGGGAGGCTTCCATCAAACTGATGACATCTCGCTTCTCCACCCGCATCTTGGGCGGCCCCGTCGGGATTCTAACGTTGGTGTCAACAGAATGATGAAGTAGGGGCCTGTAGCGCGATGTCTCTCCTGCTCCGCGTGCGGCGCGCTGGCCTCTGCCAGTGCCAGCGCGCCAAGACGCGGTCGATTTCCGCAAACGTGCACGCGGCGATCTCGTCGAGCGGGCGGGCGGCGAGGTCGCAGTAGGCAACCCGCTCGCGCAACGGGCGCTCGAGAAAGGCGTCGGCCACGACCATTCGCATAGACCTGCGCGTTTCGATCAAGAGCCCTCGGTTGTTAGCTGCATCGAGCACTGCTGAGAGGCCCCCGAAAACCGAGTACCCCAGCACGTCATGCTCTCCAGCGCTTCTCTTGCGTAAACGGCACTTCAGATCACCCGGGACAAAGACTAACCCATGCGTCTTCGACTTGCGGGCAGCCCCGCCAAGCTAAAAGAAGAAATGATGTCGCTCCTCCAGCGGGTGGCCGCTGTGGGGAGCACAACCGGCGACGGCGCTCAGCTGGCCCCCCTCGACCCGGACCCCCACGGCAGCAATGCGCGAACCTTGCGGCGAAAAGCCCAGGATTAAATGCCGCGCACGCGGCCCCCCCATAAGATCACCATCGCTGCCCCCCGACACCATCACAAGGAAGCCCCTGCAGGCGCAATTAGCTGAGCCCGGCAAAAGCGTCTCTCGCAGGCGCAGAAAGGCGACGCCCTCGATGTTCATGACCAAATATATATGTTCCAAGTTACTTGCATGCATGCCCTTCTCATCTGGAACCCCCCCCACGCTCCGAGAGACAAGCCGCCCCATGCATGCTGGCCTCGGGTTCGCCGCGCTGCGGATTTCCCCTGGGCAGCCACGCTTTTCCTGAAAATGCGCTGCGAAAGCACTGCGACAAGGATCGCCCACGCGACTTGACACACGATTGCGGGAAGGACGGAGCAGATTGGAGCATCGTTGATGACGCAAACAAAAAGTAAACAACAGCGACACATGAAGCTGGGACATCTTCTGCGGGTAACTGCGCGAAAAAGGTATCCCCCCCACACTCGTGGAATGGGCGACCGTCGCACTAGGTGGGAAACTTGGCGGATGAGTGGGGAGACCAGAAGGTGGAAAAAACACACCGCACGCAGATACGCGGTGCCTCTGTCTGGGAAGTTTCCCCATGGGTACTCCCGGCGCTGGCAGTTTTGCCCGCGCCTGTAGGGTCGGTTAACTGGTGCCCACAAATTCCTATACAAGAGACACCGACTGCTCGGCTTCGGCAACTTCGCCCCGCCCCGCGGAAGCTTTGAATTTCGGGTAAACGTGCGACTTGGGCCACCTGTCCCAATCAGTCGCCCACGTCCATTTGACAGTATCCCGGTCGATGCGCAACGCAACCGCAAAGTCACCACCATCTTCAACTGAGTACCGGTTTTGGTCGTAAACTCGCACGGTGTAGTCCATGCTCATGCCTTTTTCAGAAAGCACTTGAAACTGAAACAGCAGTTGCGCGCTGCCAGGGCAAGTTGCGGACGGTCAGGAAAAGCCCAGGTAAGTATAGCACTGCGTCGGGCATGTCACCCTACAAGCAGATGTTCGACGACTTCTGTGTTATCTACATATAAATAAACAACAATGTAGATACATATATATATATACATAGATATACATACACAAACATACATATCATGCTTTGATATATATATATATATATATAACAAAAACTCCACAAATTCTGACACATGGCCAAAAATAGTGAAAACATCGTCCCCGTAAAACTGTTTTAAGTTTCTGTCGAACTCGCAAAACACGACGTCGCCTTTTACATCCTTTTATGATGCATGTTTGTCCGCGGTGGCGCCCCCCTTCGCGAGATCTGATTTTCAGCCAACCTGACGCTGCTTCCAAGGAGTCGAGGCCATCCAAGTTTCCAACTACCGCTGCGGTAGACCGCTTGTCGGTGGGCGACTTCCCAATAGAGGCTGGATGTCCGGCCTGTGGCGCCCCTGACACCGATCTCGGAACGGTGTGAAATTCATCATGTCATGCTTTATCTCGTGGATGGCGTTTTCCATGTTCGTGGCGGGTTTCCGCAATTGGTCGATGTGGTCTTCCTGTGAGACGCCGTGCTGCTTGATGGCTCGAATGTCACTCTTGATCGGCTCCAAGTGTTTTTTCAAAATGGCCTCGAAAGTAGCTGCTGTGAGTCCCGTAGGTTGCCCTGCGAAGGTGGCATTCCCCAGCTGAGGAAAGGGAGGAGGTACCTGAACACGTCCGGTAGATTATCCAGCACTGTCGTCCATCTCGTTCAGCGGGCTGTGAATCCAGTGCTGTTTGAACAAATGTCCGACGGGGGTACCTGGCTCGCCGTCACCCGAAGAAGCCATCGATGAGGTAGCCGGCATGGAGCAACGGCACCAGCAGCTGCACCTGCCAGCAGAACGCCCGGAGCTGCGGCCATTCTGGACATCGATCGTGCAGGAGGATAACATGAAGATAAAGTGGAAATGATGAGGCATAACTGCCCGAAAAGTACCACACGCGGCGTGGTACTTTTGAGTTTGCCATGGCTTGTGCCAGAACTTGAGCCAAAATGGGGAATCGACGACTAGTTGTCTGTGTTTTTCCACTCCTGAGTCATGCAGGCATCGGGGCACATCGGATCACCGGAGCATCGGAACCAAATCGGATCGGGCCAGTCGAAATCGACATCGAGCCGGATCGATCGGGTCAAGATCGATCCTGGGGGGATAGAGGAAGATTGAAAGCTGGAGGAGGGGAGCGCAGGGGAGGAGGGGAAGGGAGAAGGAGCAGGAAGAGAATCAGGAGGAGGACGGGAAAGGAGGAGGGGAAGGGAGGAGGGAAAGTAAGGAGGGGAAGGGAGGAGAGGAAGGGAGGGGAAAGGGGGGGGGGAAAGGAGGGGAGGAGAAAGACAGGAGGAGGAAGGAGGAAGGAGGGGAAGCAGAGGAGGGGGGGAAGGAGGGAGAGCAAGGATGGGAGAAGGACTGGGGGGAAAGAACGAAAGAAGGGGAGGAGGGGAGGAGGGGAGGAGGGGAGGGGGAGGGGGGCGCGGAAGGAGGCAACGAGGTCGCCCCCAGAGAGCTCAGAGGATCTCTCGTGCCCGTGGGGTGCCCTTTCCCGGGTGTGGAAGGTGCGAGGCCGCCTGGGCGCACGCGTGCGCAAGCGGCGGCGCCAGGCAAGGCGCGCGGGCATCCTCGTTCGCATACAGGTTGGGCACCTCGCCGGTGTTGAGGATCGAGCTCACCTCCTCCAAGAAGGCTTCCTTGGCGATCTGCGTGTCGGAGAACAGGAAGACCATGTTCTGGTCAGTGCAGCCAGATTTCATCAGCAGCCTCTTCATGTCGTCGTGCCACTCGTTCAGTCCTGCGCGGAGGCTACGCTACCTCTGGCGAGGAATAACGCTCGATGGTGGATCGTATAGTAGCCGCCAAGTGCCCACATGCGGCAATGAGTTCGGCACGCTGGTAGATAACTTCAGAAACTCTTACTGAAGTGGAAGCTGCAGGGATGACACGCCAGATAAAGCTACGCGAATCGAGTCCTGAGAAGAAGGGGGCAAGCTGGAAGAGGGTAAGGTGGGGAGAGGGAGAGGGTGAAGGGGGGAGGACGGAGGAGTGAGAGGCGGAGGGGGGCGGCGGCGGAGGAGACAGGGGGGGGGCAGAAGAGGGAGAGGGAGATGATTGAGGGGAGGGAGAGGGAGATGATTGAGGGATGGGGGTGTGGGAGAGCAGGATGGGGAGGGCCACGGAGGAAACAGGCAAGAGAGGGGAGGCTCCGTAGCCCTTGGACATCTCGATCTGGAAGAGCTCGTACTGGGCGACGTAGGTCGCCAGGGTGGTCGTGGCCTTGCGCCCGCTGCCTCCCACGCCGACCAGCAGGGCGTTGCCAAGGGGCAGCCTGGGGAGGAAGCAAGTCGGTAATCGGCGTTATGACCATCGGTCATCGGCGCTATGACCACCATCTGGGCGCGCAAAGACATACTAGCACTATTATATGTCTTCCTTCGAGGCGCCCGTCCGATCCGAACACACAGTACAACCACCTAGTGGTGTCGTTTCCCGAGCGGTGCGGCCGGAAAAGAGCGCCCGCCACGGGGCTTAGAACACCACAAGAGTTCTCGGCGCGCGCGTCGCTCCTTTGGGGTCAACGCACACACCGCCCTAGCTCTGGCGCAAAAAAAGATACTCCAGATTTCGTAATAAAAGGGAGGGGGTCTGGACCCTCCAAGACAAGCCATTTCAGACCTCCCCCCGTGGGAGAACCCTCCAAAACATCGTCCCCAGACCCCCCAGGCCCTCCAAGATAGCCTGGAAGAGACCCCCCCGAAATGAGACCCCTCCCTTTTATTACGAAATCTGAAGTAGGGGTCCAGGGTCCTGGTCGTGATTTCCTGCGATGCTGCACGTTCTCTGCAGCGGCGGACCTCGGGGAAGGCAGGGGCCGCGACGCTGCGCGAGGAGCCTCGGCCCAGCGTGGTGCTTGCCCTGGACGGCGTGGCGGCGCGCACCAGGGGGCAGGGGGGGAGGGGGGGAGGCTTCCTGGCAGAAAGGGGCCCCGGGACACACAAAATAAAGAGACACAGATCCCAGGATTCCCCATACCTTCACGTGTCTTCTGGGCTGCTGTCTTCCCCCCCCCCCACTCTTCCCACAGTTTCGCATCCTTTCCTGGGAATCGACGATGAATTGTGTCTGTGTGTTTTTCCCCTCCTGATAGAAGGAGGCTGCGTCTTCGAGGGCGCAGGCCTGACATCTGCAGACAAGGCCCGCGCCGCCTAAGCAGCAGGGGTGCTTCTAAGAAGCCTTCCCCCTCCCCCATACCCCCCTCTGCGCGCCACCAAGCCCTGGGGCGGGCATCCCCCGATGACGCGGTCTTCGCCGGTTTCCAGCGACCTTCGGACGGTCTTCGGCGGCTTCTGGCGGTCTTTGGCGGCTTCCAGCGGTCTTCCGCGCGAAAGCTGGATGGTTGTGCCGCTCCTCGTCCACAGTCGCTCCTTGCCCGCCTACGCCTCGAGACATCACGGCTACGGAGAAGGAGGCACGGAGGAGACACAGGAAAGAGGCGGTGGGCATCCCCCCGATGTCGGGAAAAAAAGGTTGCATGCCTGGTGGGCTTGTTTCCCACCGCCACCACCATAAGCAGAGAGGGGGAGGGGGTCCTCATCCTCCTCTTCTTCTTCTTCTTTCTCCTCCTCCTCCTCCTCCTCCTCCTCCTCCTCCTCCTCCTCATCATCATCATCATCATCATCATCATCATCATCAGCATCATCAGCATCATCATCATCATCATCATCATCACCACCACCACCACCACCACCACCACCATCATCATCATCATCATCATCGTCATCGTCATCATCATCATCATCATCACCATCATCATCATCACCATCACCATCACCATCACCATCATCATCATCATCATCATCATCATCATCATCATCATCATCATCATCATCATCATCATCATCATCATCATCATCCACCTTCTTCTTTAGAAGGCAGAAAATCCACCCCCATAATAATCACACCGACACTCCAAGGCGTTTAGCAAACGCGCAAGCAGGGCTGTTTAGTAAACGCCCAGGGCCGTTTGGTAAACGCCAATGGTCGGGTCCGGGTTGTTTTTTCTCCCTTGATTCTTCCCTCCAACTTCTGGTGGTGGTGGCGATAAACAGGCCCATCAGTGCCGCTCCTCGTCCGCCACTGCTGGCCCCCCAGGACACCACTCCCTCCTCGCTCGCGCCCCGCCCGCGCATCTCTCACGCGGCCGCGCTCGAGGCCCTGGGCCAACCCTTTGCCCCTCGCCTCCGCGCCCCCCCCCGCGAGGCGCGGAGCACCATCCTCTTCGCGCCTCTTCGCGCCCTCGCGCGGTCGGAGGCCGCGATGCAAAACGAAGCCTCGGAACGAGAACGGCCCACGCCGTCGCCACAACACCCTTCGGGGGCCACATGCGAACCCTACCCCTGCCCCCCACGAGCTCTGAGGGGGAGGGTGGGGCTCGCTTCGTGCGGGAGCTCCCGAGCCGCGACCGCGCCGCGAGGAGACGCGCGGCGGGGGCACTGGCTCCCCAGGGCGCCCAGGCTGAGAAGCCTAAGCTGGACGGCCCGCGGGCCACGGCTGTGCGGCACAGGCCCAAGGGCAGGGCCGTGGCGAGAGGCGAGGCTGATGGGCCCGTTTTCCGCCACCACCACCACAAGTTGGAGGGGGGGAGGAGGAGGAGAACGAGGAGGGGGAGGAGGAGGAGGAGGACGAAGAGGAGGAGGAGGAGGAGGAGGAGGAGGAGGAGGAGGAGGAGGAGGAGGAGGAGGACCCCCTCCCCCTCCAACTTCTGGTGGTGATGGTGCAAAACAGGCCCATCACCTGGGAAGGGCACACTCGTCCCTGTGGTGCGGCTCGACTGTGGGCGCAGAGGGGGCGCATTGGGGGTGCAGAGGGACACGCCGGTGCCATGCGCCACCGCTTGGAAGGCGCACGCCCAGCCAGGACACGCGGCGCAGACATCCTCTGCAGCGTGCCGCCGTCCACAAGCGGCGTGGCCAGGCCACGCCCGCCACGGTGCGCGTGCTGCAAGATGCCTCAGTGTGAGCTTCGCCCCGGAGGCGGCGACGCGAACGTAGCAAGAAGAGGATGTCTAGGTCCGACCGGACGCGGGGCACCACAGAGAGGAGGAGGCAAACGAGGGGAGGGTGGGTATCTGGCCTGAGGACGCGGATCACCCGGCAGATGTGCTGGATGAACGAGGTGAAGAGCACGAGGTCCATGCGGATCTTGCTGACGGAGTTGTAGTCCTCCAGGCACTCCGAGACCTTGGCCGTCAGCCTCTCGTGGTCCACTACCTCCATGTAGCTGGTGCTCTTGGGGTCAACGAAGTCTGCAAATATGATCGGCTCCATCTTCACAACCTGGTCGTATGGCCTCTTGAAGTGGCGGTCCATCTGGCGCTTGCACAGGCCGAAGAACCACATCAAATCCTGCTTGCTGACCAAGCGGTCCTTAAACACACGCTCGCACTCGTGCGCCCAGACCTTGACGAGGTCGTCCACCTTCGGAAGAGACTCGCGCGTGCACTGGCAGATACCCTGGAAGACCTTGGCGACGTCTCGCATGTTGAACGTGTAGTGGGACTTCGCCGGCGTCGGCAGCATCTCCTTCAGGACCGTGTTGTACACCTCCAGCGTGGCGGAGACGGCGGAAGGAGCCGCCCCGGCGACGTCTCGGGGCATGACGGACAAGAACTTGTTGACCACGGTGGTGAAGATCCTGTTGAGGCTCTCGTCGTCGAATGGCGTGACGAAGACCAAGTTGAAGTGGCGGGAGTACCGGTCCGTGACGTCGTTCTTGCCTCCCCCTGGTGGACACATGGCCGCGAGCATGTTGATGTCGACCAAGTTGCGGAACTCCCAGCCCTTCCGGTCGTACCTAAAGGGGCCCAGGGGCACACAAATAAATGTACACGAATAACAGGACTCCCAATATTTTCCATATTTTTTGGGACTTTCGTCTTCCCCCCACTTCCTATATTTTCGCATATTTTCCTGGGAATCGACGATTAATTGTGTCTGTGTGCTTTTTCCCCTCCTGAGTACCACCCGTAGCCGAAGGGAGTCTGGATGAACATCTGCCGCAGGATCTCGATCGGGGGCTGCGCACCGTACGTCTCCTTGAAGGGCATGTTCAGATCGTCGATGAAGACGAGCATCTTCTTCCCGGGCGGGGGGCCGAAGGTGCCCTTCTTCTTCTTGTCCAGCTTGCCGTCGACCACGTCCTGCGTCTGGTTCGCTGTGGTCTGCGCCGAAAAGGCGAAGGCGATCGAGCTGAAGAGATCGGGCGAGAATCCCGACAACAGCATGCCCTGGATCGACGCTGTCTTGGCAGTGCCAGTTGGGCCACTGATCAAAATATTGAAAGAAGATTCGATCAATGTACGGATCAAGAACTGATTCCGAACCGTGTCCGCTGTGGGAACCACGATGGTGTGGTATGGCGCGTCCTTTGGAATGTCGAAGCCCGCGATACGATCCGTCCATGGCTTCCACTTCCCTCCATCAGAAGAATCAATGAACAGATCGTGCATCAGCCCCTTGCGCGGCGGGCTGTGAGTGGTGCCACCACCTGTCAGCTCAATCTTCTCAAAGTCCTCCACGAAATTGAACTTTTTCAGAAGATCCTTCTTGTTGTCCTGGCAGCTACGTATGATTTCGCATACGAAGGCTCGGCCATCGGAGTCGGTGCAGGCCCCGCAGGTCCACACCATCGTGAACCAAAACAGTTGAACGATCATCGCCTCACGATCGGCAAAACTTTGCCCTCTGTCTGCGTCTTCGTCAACCTCTTCACCCTCCTCAAATTCGATGGTCGGTTTGCAGTAAACCTCAGCCTTATCCTGAATCAACGCGGTCATCAAGCGATTTGCCATGGAGCACAGCCAACCATCTGAGACTGGAAATGGGGTCTTCACGCGCTTGGTGCACTCCAGCATCACTGGGAAGAAGCTGTGGAAGAGAGAATGGATCTGCGTGCTGTGCTTGTCCTTGACATAATCTGGGAGCGTCAGAAGCCAAGAGTCCAACATCGGCACCCACCCCAGATCTGTGTTCGGCTCCAGGAACACGATGCCGACCCGAGACACAGTCGCTGGCGATGCGTAGTCCAGATCCCGGACCTCGAACAGCATCGTGGTGACGACCGACAGCTTGATGATCTCGCCTAGAAGAAGAAAAAAACGGCATAAACGTAAACTTCCGACGGTCCGCGCGGATTTCATGGATCTGCGCTGGACCCCCCTCCCTGGCGCGCGGAGCGCTTCAGGGGGGGGGCGCCGGAGGCGCCGCTGGGGGTGGCCCAGCGCGGATCCAAGAAACACGCGCGGAGCGCCAAAGGTTTATGGTTATGGCCCTTTTTCTTCTTCGATCGCCGCTGTTGAGGCACAACTTCTTGTTATCGTCCAGCACCGTGTTCATGTTCTCGATCCAGATGGCGTCCACGGGCCCGTCGAGCACGACCCACTGGCGCCTGCCGTCGCCGAAGGCCTTCGCGGCCTCGCGCAC
Organism: Prorocentrum cordatum; assembly: GCA_963575745.1. NCBI lineage: Eukaryota > Dinophyceae > Prorocentrales > Prorocentraceae > Prorocentrum > Prorocentrum cordatum. Next base: position 413,731 of record CAUYUJ010009258.1, read on the forward strand.
GGCGATCGCCAGCACGCCGTCTGTCCACTCCTGCGTGTTCAGGTCGGACTCGCCGTACAGCTGCCCCTGGCAGGCATGAGCTGGCTCGAGTCGAGAGGTCGAGATCGGATCGGGAACGGGTCGGATCGCCAGCGAATCTTCCCGAATCGGATCGAAATCGGATCGCCGCACCAGGCTCTGACTGGCACCGGCCGATGCTGGTGAAACAGACCGAATCGAATCGTATTGGAATCGCGGCCCCAGCTGGCGAATCGAATCGCATCGCATCGAATCGTAGGCGGCCCTGCCTGGGTGATGGACTTGGGGTTAACCACGTACTGCGTGACGGGCATGTAGGTATCGCCTCCATCTGCCAGCTCCGCCAACGTCTCCGCGAGCACGTTCTTCACGTTCGTCTTCCCGCACGGAGGGATGCCGACCGTCATCAGCCCGTGGCGAACGAGGACGGTCTCCCACAACTGTATGACTTTCGTGGTGAAAGGTCCTGCAGGCTGGAGACCATTCTTGATGGACACGTTACTGATGACCTCTACCAGCTTGGCAGTGTCACTCGGTGGCAGCTCCACGCCAGGGAACAGGTCGCCGATGATACCCTTGAAGAGCGGCAAGTCGGCCGTGGTAAACTTAGGCAGGTTGACGTCAGTGAAGGAGCGCAGCGCGATGACATCCTCCGGGTACTGATCCCCGTACTGACGCTTGCCGTTGCCGCCGGCGACGAGCAGCGCGTTCAGGCCGCGCATGCCGAAGTCGTAGTGCTTCTGTGGCGAGAGCTGCTCTGAAGAGAGCTTCAAGGCCATTGTGGCCTTCGTCCCAATACGCTTAGCATCGGAGTAGCCGAAAGAGTATAGGCGGATCTCCGCAATGAGCGCGTAGTTCGGCACCATCATTGCAACGGGGCGGAAAAGTGCCTTGAGATTGTCTGGAAGCTCTGAGCGGCCTGCGTAACCTGGATTCATGGTGATGTTGACCGCGCATGTGGCAACGAGTCTGATCTCGGTCTCCTCGAAAATGAAGGTTTCTACTCGCCGCTTGATTGCTAGCGAAATCTGCTGAATCTGCTGTGCGACGACAGACAACACCTCGAGGGAGATCCGGTTGAACTCATCGAAGCAGCACCACGACCCGCTGCTTGCAAGCCCCTTGAAAAACTTGGCCAGCTGCAGGTAGTCCATGCTGTCACTGCAATTGAATACGACACACTGGATCGCCAAGGCCTTGGCCAAATCCTTTGTGCTCTCTGTCTTGCCAGTCCCTGCAGGTCCCTCTGGAGCACCCCCGTAGTAGAGGTCGAAGGCCCCCATGAGAGTTCGGTAGCACCGGTCCGTCAGCGGCGTGATGACAAGCCTGGCAGAATTCCCGAGGTACTCGAATCCGTACAGCAGCGCCGAGTTCACAATCGCCACCTTGCACTCCATTTTGGTGTTCAGCTTCTGCGTGTCCTTCCTCGTGAACGCACCAACCTCCTGCCAGTAGTACCGTAGCTGAGCAAGCCAGGCGAAGTCGTCTGGGGAACTGATCTTGTCCTTCACGAGGTCCGTGATCACATCGCGCGCGTGGACGTCGATGGTGACCATGGCACCAACGGTGACACGGTTAAGCTTCGTCATCTCACCTCGCACCAGGTCCACGATCTTATCGAGCTGCGCGAAGAGCTTCTTCTCGTAGTTGGCGATGGCGCCGGCCCTGAGGGCCTGTTCCACCTCGGAGGTCCAATAGATGCAGTCGGTGCAGAGGACCACCTGGCCCGGCCACTCGCAGCACCACTTGGGGCGGTCCGACGTCGCGTACGCGCTGTTGGATTTCTGCGTCACGTCTCGCAGCGTGTCCATCATCGAAGTCTCGACCTCCAGCAGCCAGCGCTCCACCGCGCCGGCGTTGCCAGGAGTCGTCACATCCACGACGGTCTTGAAGTCGACGCTCTCGCCCTCGGCCGAGATCATGGCCTCAATGATGGCATTGTTCGCGTCGAAGCGAACCTTTGCGATGCCCTCGAAGGCCTTGTTCATGTGCGGCTGCACGAGCGTCGGATCCTTGGTCTCCGCGAGGATGCTGAGCAGATCGGCGTCGTTCAGGAAGAAGAATCGCGGGAAGTAGAGCCGCTTAGTCTCAAGGTAGTCCTTAAGACCCTTCTGCACCTTCTCAATCGTGACATTGGATTCCGTCATATCTTCCACGATCTTCTCAATTTGCGAAATCTTGATGCAGTTCTTGATCTCGTCCACCTGGTTCATGCGCATGCGGAAGTTGCCGTCGATGCGGCCGAACTGCTCGGACTCCTGCGGGAGCTGGCGCTTGATGTCGTCGGACACGAAAATGGGCTCCAGCTGCATCCAAGACCTCTGCAGAGCGATGGTCTGATCGAGGAAGTCCTGGATGTACATCAGCGTAGCCTCCCACTCGTGCACCTCCTTCTCGAAGGGCTTGCAGAAGGGGCTGCTGCGGATCGCCTGCGTCTTCGAGATGTGATCGTCCAGGACCGTCTGAATGTCGTCGATACCCTTGAGCAGCGGCACGCCGTTGCGGGGGTTCGTTTGGAACTCGAGGGGCTCCCAGTCACTCTTCATGCTGGCTAACGACCTCTTCAGCGCATGCTCCTTCGCCGCGGCTGTGGAAAGCTCCTCAAAGTCATTCGTGAACTCGAGGACATCCAGGTCGAGCATCATCCGCAGAGTGATTTCCGCATACGGTGCGGGCTTTGCCTTTCCCATGCGCTCGAACATCGTATCCCAATGCCGATCCAAGATCGACTCGTTGGCAAACGCCCGGAGGAAGGGGAACCTGACCTTGAAGTCTTCGATGCCCTGCCTCAGCTCCTTGGCGATCTTCTGCACACTACGCATGTTGTCGTTGTCGAAAGTCTTGATCATCTTGTAGACATCCTTGTACCATTGGTCCAGGAGGTTCTCTATCTCCGTGGCCTTGAGGGAGCTGATGACGTTGTTGGTCCAGTTGAGCTCTGACCTCTGGAAGGTGATCACCGTGTCCCACAGCTGGTAATACGGCGCGAAGTCGTCGATCATGCCGTCGAGCTCAAAGTAGTCGGTGATAGTCAACCCCAGCAGCTGCTCGCGGTTGATGTACGACTTGGTGCGGTCGAGCGCCTCGTCAAGGGACTTGCGCAGTGACCGGATGGACGGCTCGTAGTCCGACAGCCCCTTCTCGTATGTCTTGAAGTCCTGCCTGATGTGCGCCAGCAGCTCAGCCCAGCTCTGCATGTCGTCCGCAAACACCATCTGCTCGCCCTCCAGCTCCGCGATCTCGGTGATGTTGCGGTTGACCAGGAAGTGCCACATCCTAGAAGGCAGAAGAACCACCCTCGTAACAGTCGAAGCCCTCTTGTAAAGGCACACACGGAAGGAATCGAACAGGGCAGGGCTGCTTAGCAAATGCCCAGGGCTGTTTGATACACGCCTGTTATGGGGATCGGAGTGGTCTTTCCTCCATCGACTCTGAGTGGCTTCTGGGTCATCGCTCGGGCTTCTGGCGGCCGCTCGGGACGATTCGGGCACCCCGGGAAAGCTTTCGGCGAGGCGCAGCTGCTGGCAAGCATCCCGGGGCTGGAAAACCGACGGGCACCAACGAAGACGTCGGAGGATCTCGCACTCGGCGAACCTCGGGGCTGGGCTGGCCTCTCCTCCCCTGCCACATCCTGACGCTCTGGTCTTCCGAGCCCGTGGCGAAGCACTGCGCGTTGGGCGCCCAGGCCGCGGCCCTGACGGTGGCGGAGTGGCCCTTCAGCGGCTCGGCGCGCGGCTTCCCGCTCACCGCGGAGAAGAGCTGGACGTTGATGTCCTCGCAGGAAGCGGTGAGCGTGGCCGCATCCGGGGACCACACGACGAACTGCGAGAGGCACTGGATGGGGTCGATGACCGCCTCGAGGGTGGCCGAGGTCTCGGTGTACGACAGGTCCCAAATGCAGATGGTCGCGTCGCTGCTGCAGCTGGCGAACCTAGAGGGAGACAAAACAGGTTGAGCATCAACTTTTGGGAGGTCCACGAGGACTTCTTGGATCGGCGCTGGGCCCAGCGCAGACCCAAGAAATCCGCGCTGACCTCCGAAAGCATGTGCTTCTGTGTACCTTGCCAACTCTCCGACAACCGGTTCAGGTTCTCGGCCTTCGGCGAGAAGGTGACGTGGTGCACGGGTGCGTTGTGGCCTGCTAGCACGATCACCTCCCCTGGCTCGTACTTGTCCTCTCGGCCACACGCGAGAGTGACCCTGTAGGCCAGAGTGGCCTCTGGTGCGCGGCTGCTGGGAGCCGCCAGGGGGCCGAATCTGGGCGCGCCAGCCGCTGCCACCCCCTCGCGCTCGGTGAACTTCGGCGCTCGGGGAACCCTGGCGGGCCAGCACCAGAGGTCACCCTGGCGAGGGGTCGTTCTCACGCGGATGAGCAATCAAAGAACCCCTAACCCTTTGGGAGGGGACCTAAGTCAGGAGGCAGACCAAACCGTCCAAATGTACCGAACCAAACCGTCCAGATCGATGATCCCCGATGCAAGGACGGAGACCTGCGCGAGGCCACGTCTTGACTATTCTATCACTGGTTACGGGTTCGTTAATCCTAGACGATACGTGTAGCCGATCCTCGGGCTCCTCGCCCTCTGGCCATCCCTCTTCGCCCTCGGGCGGGGCCTCCTTCGGCAGCAGCTTCTGCGGGCCGCGCCACGGCTCGCCGGTGGCTGGGTTCCAGATGCGGAGGCACTTCTCCTGGCCACCGGTGAGCAGCAGGTTGCCATCGCCAGTAAAGGCACACGTCAGCACAGGAACTTTTTCCTCGCTTCCGTCCTCAAAAGAAGAAAGAACAGTATGAATATTAACTTTTGGCGCTGGCCACGGATTTCTTGGAATGGCGCTGGGCCCCCCTGGCGGCGCCTCTGGCGCCGCTCCTGGCGGTGCTCCTGGCGCGCTCCTCCAGCGCCGACCCAAGAAATCCGCGCGGAGCGCCAGTGGTTTGTGTTTACGCAGCTGTTTTTTCTGTCGTCGATTCCTTCAGTTTGTTCCGCACAGGGATCGTCCACTTCTCCGACAGGTCGTTCACGCCCCAAATCTTCACCAGGCCGTCGCCGCTGACGGAGGCCAGTAGCGTCCCGTCGGGGCTGAAACAGCAGCAGTTGACCTTCAGCTCGTGCGCTCCAGGCTTCTCCGGGGGCTTCTCGGGGGGCTCTGCTCCCTCCTCCTCCTCCTCCTCGGCTGGCGCGGCCTCCTCCTCCTCCTCTTCCTCCTTCTTGTGCACAAGCAGCCTCTCCTTGTCGTTCGGCTTGTCGAGGTCGATGAGCCGAATGGAGTGATCGGAGTCCTCCAGAGCCAGTGCGATCAGCGAGGTGGACGCCTTCGACGCGCAGCCGGTGCTCACATTCGCTCCGATGATAATTTCCCCCATGTGGTTCCCGGTGGGCGGGTCCCACAGGTGCACCTTGCCAGCGCTGCCGACGGAAGCGATGCGCTTGTCGTCGCTTCCCCACAGCATGAGGCACACCGCCCCCTCGTGCTTGGTCATCGGGTTGCCCTTGCACTGCACGCAGGGCGGCAGGTTGTAGTAGAAGGTGGCCGTGGGCGGCACCAGGACGAAACCCCACTCTGGGTCGTCTGGAATTTCTTCGCCCTCCTCGAGCTTGGGCAGCGTCTCGGGCCCTTTGTACTTGAGCTTCAGCCCGTGCGGCTCCCCCTTCTTGCAGGAGAACTCCACCCGGAACAGGTGCCTGCCCTTCTTGAGCTCCACCTCGGTGGGCTCGTCGTCCTCGACCTCCAGCTTGTCGTCGATGTAGACCTTGCCGCGTTTGCCAGACTCAAGCGCGAAAGTGTACTTCGCCTTCTTCGCGTCGCCGCAAGTGACATCGACGTATCCCGTGTAGCGGGCGGCAAAGCCATCTGCGTCGCCGTTGGAGCTGTAGCGCGGCGGAAGCCCCTGCCAGGCGTCCTTGGTCTCGTCGAAGTCGAGCTGCTTCTCCACCCGCACGATGTCTGGGTCCAGCGCCTCGGGGATGACCCCATCCTCGTAGGATTCCGGGAAGTACTCGGCCATCCAGCCCGGCTTGCCCTCGACGCGGCAGTCCTCCAGGCTGTGCTGCATGACGGCCACGGGTATCACCTGCATCTCGTCCCCCGAGTCTGGGCCACAGTACGACAGCTTTATCATCTTCGTGTCCGCCGCCTTGGCAAAGTACACCAGGCAGACCCGCTGCGGGCCCGCGAGGAGCTTCAGGTTCACCTCCCCGGGGGCCTCGACGACCAGCTTGTCGTTGAGCCACAGCGTCGCGCCCGTGTCCGCCTCGAGCTTGATGGTGTACTCGCCCATCCGCGTGATCTCGAGGTGGCCCCTCCACCGGGTCACGAACTTCTCGGCGAACGCGTCGGGCAGCCCCGTCCACGGCTCCGACTGCTCCAGCCGGTAGACCTTCGGGCGGGTGGTTATGGGGGGCGGCCCTCCTCCTCCTCCTCCTCCTCCTCCTCCTCCTCCTCCTCCTCCTCCTCATCCTCCCCAAATGAGGGGTGAAGAGAAGGCTCTTCGCCCCCCATTTGGGACACCCCCCATTACCACCCGCCCGAGACCTGCTGCTCGACGCGCACCACGTCCGGCTTCCGCCCCAGCAGGGGGGGCGGCTTGTCGCCAGGTATGCCTTCCTTGAAAGAGAAGTATTCGACGTAGAGGCAGTCCTCGTTCTGATCTTTCAGCACAGCGCGTGCGGGAGACCCAACAGCGCGCAAGGTCGTCAACGAGATGCGCTCCATGTCTATGGAGTTCACCTCTCCAGAGAACTCAATCTTCACGATGTTGCGGCCCCCGCCCTTGTCGCCTTTGGGCTCGACTACCTTCCACGTGCCTGCCGCTCCAAGTCCTTGGCTCTTCTTGGTCAACATGCCGTCGGACTTCAGGGTGATCTCGTCCGCAGTGAGCTTGCCGTCGGGCTTCCACTGGTACACCGCGGCGAACTCCTCGATCTTGTCCGCGGGATCCTTGGGGCGAACCAGGTGGGCAGGGACGCGCCGGTCGCTGCCACCGTGGGCGTAGGAGACGTCGTAGGCCCCGTTGCCCTGGTTCACGCGCGTCACCTTCGCGCTGACCCACCGGTCCTTGCCGCGGTAGTTCACCATGACGTTCTCCCCCTCCTCCATCGCCTTCATACCCCACCGCATCTCCCAGAAGGCTGGCTCGAACTCGAATCTCTTCTGCGACTGCAGCATAGCCTGGAATGCCCCGAGCTCATTGATCCGCTGACCCTTGCCTGCTTGGGTGACGAGGCGTGGATCCCCCCATCCCCATGCTATCCAAGGCTTAGAAAAAGTAGGAATTTCGAGCTCCCCAACACCACGTATACCACTGGCACCCACATTTAGCCTCCCCCTGCGATGGCCCCTACATGGCCCATAGTACCCTGGAGGCAACAAGCAAGGTGTTTCTCCCTGGCGCGCGGAGCGCGCCAGGGGCGGCGCCAGAGGCGCCGCCGGGGGGCCCAGCGCGGATCCAAGAAATCCGCGCGGAGCGCCAAAAGTTTATATTTAGGGTGTTTTTATTCTTCGAAACATGGCCCCAACAGAGACCCACGAGAGCCCATAGACAGCACCAAACCAGCAGCTAGCTCCAAGAAGGGCCCAGGAAGGACCCACGAAGGCTGCAAAACGAGAAAACGCTCCAGATGTACGGGCACAAGCGCGTCACATCCGTGGCACCGTGCACCAGCTCAGTCCAGCCAGCCCCCGATTGCCGGATTACCGAGCTGGCCTCCTGGCCGGGAGGTCGCTGTGAACCCTCACCTCCCAAATTCGTTTACAACATCGCTGGCTCGCATCTAAAGAATCCGCTGGCCCCCTGTGGGGCCGTCAGGCTGCGCGGCTGAGGTTTCCTGCAACCTGCTCCAGTTACAGTGTCCAGTCTCCAGCACTCGTTGTTTTACTTCCTGCCTCCTGCTATAAACGGTTTCGCACTGTCCGCGCGAGGGGGGGACCGAAAACTGCCCCCCGAAGCGCGCTGCCCGAATTTTTGTTGGTGGGCCCTGGGACACGTGAGAGTACACGAGATTCGCTCCCCTGAAGCAGCAGTCCCTGGTAAATGACGCCAGGATCGGGCCCCTGAAGCCAGCATCAATGTCTGCCAGCCGCACCAGCCTCGCGCTCCCGAGACCAGCATCCTTAATAATTGCGCCCGGATCGCGCTCCCGAGGCCCGAATCCAGCGCACCTTGCGCCGGAGCCGCGCCCGAAACCAGAACATGCTGCAGACTGCACCAAACTCGCGTTCCCGACGTCAGAACCTCTGGATAATGATACCAGGCTCGCGCTTCCGAAGTCACAATCCCTAGCAAATGACTCTGGACTCGCGCTCCCGAAGCCAAAACCATCTGGTACATACACTACACGAGAACCGCGCCCCTGAGGCAAGAATCCTTCGTAACTTGAACCAAATTCGCGCTCCCGAAGCTAGAATTCTTGGTAAGATACACCAGTCTCGCGCTCCCGAGGCCAGGTTCTCTTGTAAATTACGCCAGCTCCGCACTCTGCGAAGGAAACAAAGCGTTCATCAACAACTCCGACGTCTCCAGGTTCCTGCGAAATACCAATCGTGCGTACTTGCTGTTGATGTGCCGACACGTCCTGGCATAGCTCTGAGATCTCCCACTGTACTGGAAGGGGGGGCCAGCGGCAGAGAGGAACCCATTACGGTTAGCTGTAAAACATGCTTGTGTGAACTCTACAGGTTGATCGGACGGTCGGTCTACACGGATGTTTTCTGCGCGAGGCTCCCATGGGCAATATCCGTCGCTTGCTTGCCTGTCTGATTGCGCAAGTGCGTGATCGACTGGAGCATACGCGAGGAATTGCAACCTCGTACGCGTGCGTGCCACCCGTCTACTTGCACGATTACTTGCTTCACACTGCGTGGTGAGCGATTTCTTTTTCGGCGCTTCGACATCTGCTCTGGACCTCTGCTTAGTGCGACTGTTTGCAACAGTGCGTCCTATAGGAGAAGGACCCACCCTGCTCGAAACAGGCGCCAAAAACAGCCAAGATCTACTCCCTGAGGGGGGGGAAGGGGAGGTGCGAGGGCCCGCGCCGATCGGCAAAACAATGAATTATCCCAGTGCGACCCTACCTAGGAGTTGGAGGATCTAGGAAAGCAACATCTAACACTCATATGAAGCTAAGCTAAGCTAAGATGAAGCTAAGCTAAGATGAAATAAGCTAAGCTAAGATGAGATAAGCAACGCGAAACTAAGGGAACGTCACTGGGGGAACCGCGGGGCGGATGCCGGGGGAACCGCCCGGGGCGTGCCCCACTGCCCGGCCCTGTAAGCCTCAAAGTAAGAACCCTTCTAGGCAGAGCCCAGGTACGGAATAAAAAACGATCACGTGCACGCGCACTTTTGCACCACTGTTTGCGCGCACGCTTGCTCGCCCGGCCGATCCGCTGCGCGAGCCCCACGCAGGCTTCAGCCTGCAGTGCTCGCTCGCTCCGGCCGGGAGCTGGCCGCCGCGGCTCCCCTGCCCGAGCGCGCTCTGCCCCCGCGCGCTGCGCCGGCTGCCCCTGGCAGTTGCGCTGGCCATGCCGAGGACTCCTCGAGCTCCTCGGCGGGATGCCTCCCCATCCACACTTTCCCACTCCCCTCCCGCGCGTTCCAGAAGGTGCTCCTCCACCGATCCGCCGCCCTGGCCCCTGGCACGCCGAGGCGAACCCAGACCTCCGACGCCTCGTTGTTTCGAGACACGGGCCCCCGACCTCCCGACCACTTCCCCGGGGCCAGTTTTTTAACGACGGCATGGGAGCAATGAACACAATCTTCACGATACGTGATTTAAACTGATGGGTCTCCCCACGTGGGGCACCACTGCCATACTGCACGACATCGACGCCTTGCGCAGCACCGCAGCAGCACAAAAGAATTTGTGTTATACAGTTCTGCGCTCGCCGCTGCGGGGTGTGACCGCCTCTTGCCTAATGGCTGGTGCCGACACGGTGCTGCACTCGAGCGCTCGCGCGCAGACATGAATCGTTTTTTGACGGCCCCGAGGCCCGGCGCGGGCCCCGAGAGGCCGAAGACGACGAAAAACCTCCGTCCCAATTTTTGTTCGAGCCGCCCGACGTCTGGGAAGGAGAACGCCAGGTGCTGCCCGATAGGGCTTCTGCAGGTTTTGGGGCCCCCGCCCCCACTCGCGCCACGCTCGCGCGCGTGTCCCAGCCCTCCCTTCCGAGGGAGACCCCACCCCGGGCGCCCGGCCGCCTCCCAGGCGCTCCAAGAAGGCCCTCCAGGGCCTCAGAGGCGCATTCGGACGGCCACCAGGGCCCTTCAAGATGGCCCGAGATTGCCTCAAGACGCACCCAGAGCCCCCCAAAAAGCGCCCGAATGCATCCCAAGAGGCCTCCAAGAGGCCCCAAGACGCCCCCAAGACGCTCGGGAGGCCAAAAACATGGATTCCTCCAGATTGCAGTGTGAGTCGTTTCCACACTCTTCGATCAAAGATCGACCTACTTGCGGTCTTCGAAAGCCCGAGGTACCCATTCAAAGCACCAAGAGGGCCCCCAAACGGTCAAGGACGGTCCCAAGAGCTCGCCAAGCTAACCCAACAGGACATCCGCAGGGACTCAAGAAGGCTTGAGAGGGCACCCAGACGGCCCAACGCGGCCCTGCAACAGCCTCAAGAGACCTCCCCCGGACAGCGAACTGGGCCCCACGTCCTGGCGTTCATGATGACAGATGTCCCCGTCGCGCCTGGACCCTGCGCGGGCGTGGACCCGGTGGCGGACCTGCTGAACCTAGTGCAGATTGGGCTGGGGCGCGAGGAGGCCACGGCCTGGAACAATCAGGCCTGGTCGCGAGCCATCCGGCGCGTGCGCAGGGAGGACCCAGAGCTGCTGCGCAAGACGCCAAGTGCCGGGATCGTATGTGCACGGGCCCTGGGAGCAGTGGCAGCGCCTGCTCGACCGGTTCGAGCAGGACGGCGTGGCGCGCGAGGTCTGGGTGTGCTGCCGCCGCGAGCCGCTGCGCTGGCGCGCGCCGCTCCACGCCGACGGCCACCCCCAGTCGTGCCGCGTGCCGCCCCTGCCGTCCCTGGACGCCGCCGAGGACGAGGAGTGGAAGACGGCACCAGAGGGCCCCAAGACACAGCCCAAAAGCGCCCTAAGGCGGCCCAAGAGGGCCCCAAGGGACCCGCGAGACTGTCCCACAGGTGCCCAAGACTGCCCCGCGACGGCCCAAATAAGCCACATGAGACTTATTCCAGAAATCGAGGCACGAAGTGACACATGTGACGGCCTTCCAGGCGGTGATCGACGGATCGCCATCCACACTGACTCGCTGGCACGATGGCGGACTCATCGTAGGCAAAAGGATTGGCATGAGCTTACCTGCGCACGCGGTGCATGACAGATGATCACCTACGTGCTTCTATTTCCACAAGGGAGTCTTACTTCAAGGGATTATGACTTCATGATGTAATGGTTGCGCCCTTGAGCGCAGTGGAACACTGTGACACTACACTATAATAACATGGAACAAAACTGGACCGGAATAGGACTAGAACTTGGCAGAGACGGAACAATGGGAGCGGTGTAGCTTACAACATCGAACAGTGGATACATACTGATAGGCTCGATCCAACAAAAAAAAAAAAAAAAAAAAAAAAAAAAAAAAAAAAAAAAAAAAAAAAAAAAAAAAAAAAAAAAAAAAAAAAAAAAAAAAAAAAAAAAAAAAAAAAAAAAAAAAAAAAAAAAAAACGAGCAGCACGGTAGGATTCCAAGTGGGCTGAAACATGCGCAATAATGTGTAAGAACATACTACCGATGCAAAAACCGACAGCCGAATGGAATAGAGAAGGTGCCGCACAAAAACAAGCAGGTACAGTAGTAGAGTACGGCTGGAATACTGTAGGACGCGGAACATAAGGTATAGCTGGAAAGTGCAGATATGAGTGGAATGTGCTAAAAAGCTTAGGTGCACGATAACCGATAAGGCCAGGGAGTGTGATATGAGTCGGTCTAACCACGTCGAGCGTGTCAGCCAACCCCGCCCATTCCCACTCACAACCCCACGGGCCCCACACCATAATATCCAAAACACACAGTAAAATCGGCGCGCACCGCGGCGACGAGCACATTGGAACCCCTTCGCGCACTGCATAAACTCCAATCGCATAAATGAAGGCGAAACACACGCCACGCCCAAAAACGGGACAGCAACTCTAAAGGGAAACGCGCGCAAACCTTCAGCGAAAATTGCATTTCGCTCTCGAGGGTGCGGCGCCGATAATGTCGACTGGGCGTGCGAATACATGCGTCGCGGTCCAACGCGAGCCCCTACAGAATCTGCAATCCGCCTGGCCGAAAGCGACATGCCGCCTTTTTATGCGCGCCCCCACGGCCGACAAACTGCCGAAGGAAGGACACGCGATGCTCCGAAAGAGGGGCAACTTCCACCAAATAGTAAACAGCTTTGGAAGAAGACAAAACAATAATTACAAACTCTTCGACGGTCAGCAGGGATGTCCTGGACCTGCGCTGGACCCCCTCACTGGCGCGCGGAGCGCGCAGGGAGCTGCGCCGGAGGCGCCGCCAGGGGGGTCTGGCGCAGACCCAAGAAATCCGCGCGCGGACCGTCGAAAATTTACGTGCGCCGCTTTGTTTTACGCTAGCACGACATTTGCCCTTCGCCACGCTCGTCGCTGCACCGCCAGTCGCCAGACTCCGCCGCTCCTCGCCGCCCGCGGAATTGGGCAAGTTCACCCATCGAACTCACCCTAGCGAAATAGCACGACGCCACCGCGGCGCACGGCATGCACACTGGCATGACGATGTCCACCGCGGCATCGACCTGCCTACCCTCCGTCGCGACTGCGACGGCCCCCGCTGCGCAACCCGCGCACACTGCTCGACGCCGACGTCGCGGGGGAATTGCCCGCGCGGCCACCACCCTGACACCGATCCTAGACCCGCCCAGGCACTTCGCCCATGCGACTGCTCGGCTCACCAGCGCGCCCCGCACGCCCGCGCATCCACTGGACCCGGGCGCGGAGATGCCGCGCTCGGCCGGACCCCGCTCGGCGGGCCGCCCCCCCAGCGGCCGAACTGCCCGACAGAAACTCCCTGAAAGCGCGCGGCGCATCGCGAGAATCTGCTGCAGCGGGAGGCCTGCGGCCCCCGCCCCGACGCGAACCAACATCTCTGCCACCCCGCTGAACGCCGCCACGTAGCCCGGCGGCGACGCCGTCACCTCCAAGCAGCGGTCGCCGAACAACATCACCGTGCGCTGCGTGTACTTGGCGCCGTCTGACCCCGCCGATTTTGCCGTCGACCTCGACCAGCGCCTCGACTGGGAGGCCGCGCCCCGGGAAGCGCCACTCCGCGGCGGGGCGCTCCACCGCGCATCAGGCGGCTCACTCGAGCCGAGCCTCTGCGAGCGGCCATGGCGTCGAAGACTCGGCCATCGCCATTTTCCCCGCACACTGGAACTGCGGCACGTCCTGGAACAGATAAATCGGCACTCCGCCAGCCATTGGGCGCCAGCCTTGGGCGCCAGCCACTCGAGGCGCTCGCCCGCGGCCGCCGCCGCGAACCCAGCACAGGGCCCAGGCGGCCGCAGAGCCCAGGCTCGTCTGCGAACTCGCCGCTGCATCGAGCAGGCCCAGGATCGCGAGCACGTCGGCCGCGCGAGAAGCGTCGGCCCCCACCCGAATCGGGGGGGGCGGGGCCACTAGCCCCTCGACGGGTCGATCGCGCAGCCGCCGCAGCCGCCGCCAGTGGCGCCCAGACTCGTCCGACCGAGCCTCGGGGCCCCGCTGCGTTCCCCCGCAACGCGCCGAGCACGCCGAACTTCTCGGACCCGCCCTGCGCGGGGAAGTCACTCCCGCGAACGCCCAGCGCGACGTCCGACGCCCTCTGGCATGAACCACCAGGACATGGAGACAACCGCGCCCACGGCGGTCGGCCCTTCTCGAACATCACCAAAACACGCCCGCAAACCTCTCGCCGCGGGCACCTGCCGCGCCCGCGCAACAGAAGGCCGGGCTCGGATCGCACTGGGCGGCCACCCCCTGCCCGCCAGCGGCCTCGAAGCGACCGGCGAGACCACTGGGCGCTGGCGGGGGAGACGCGGCGCGCGCGCTGCCGCGTCGCCGCGCTCGACAAGGTCGAAGTCCACGGCGGCAACGCGCCTCGAACGCACGAACGGCGGCGCGCCCCTCTCGTCTCTGCGCCCGTCGAGCCAGAGGCCCCGAGCGCGCCCGCCGACGCCCGCGTCGTCGGGGGCGCCGTCGTAGACGCCGAAGGCCTCCATGTCGACCTCCGTCTGGCGCCCCCGCACCACGACCTTCCCCGGGGGCGCCTCGCCCGCGCGGCCGTCGCGCGCCGCCGCCTCAGGCGCGAGGTCGCGCGCCCAGGCTGCCGGTGTCTCGCGACCCTCGCAGTTCTCACCACCCAGTCCCATAGCGGCCGGGCCACGACGTTCCCGGGAACCCGCAGAGCCATCGCCCGCGGCCTGCTGTCGCCAGGGTCTACCGGCCGGACCCCATGGCCCGCGCCCGTAGCAGGTGTCTACCGCCAGGCTGGCATCTGGCGCCGCGGCTGGCACGGCGGGGGCCAGCCCCGAGGAGCTCGCCGCTGCGGCTCCCGCTGCTGCCGCGGGAGCGGACGCCCCCGCCCAAAATGCTCGCCCCCATCCAATTCCTGCGCTCGCGCGAATCGCCACCCCAGCACCTCGGGCACTTCGGCGAGGCCCTGATCTTCTCCGCCGCCCTCTTCGTCACGCAGGCGAAGCGCCCAGCTTCGGCCTGGAAGAGCCCCCCAAGGGCGCGCCGAGGCCGGTCGCGCTGCAAGTGGGGCGCCCAGCGAAAGGCCCCGCGCCGAAACGCATCCGCCCGCCGCGCCCTCGCCGCGCGGCCGCCGCGGCCGGCGAGGCTCAGCGCCCCCCCAGCGCCGGTCAGCCGCGGCGCCCGACCAGTCGAGCCTGGACTGGAGGTCGCAAGGCAAGCCCGCGGAGCTGTTCGACGCCAACGCTGAGCCCTTCCCGTCGGCAGCCTCCAACCGATCCGTCGCGGCTTGTCTGCCGCCCCCGGCCGACCAGGTGGCCGTCGTCTTCTCGGCCCTGTCCAGCTAGACGCCAAAGCGCCGCTGGCCCCAGCAAGGCCATCTCGGCGCGGCCCGGGGAAAATCCTGGCCCAGACGACCTCGCTGGCCGCTATCAGCAGCCCACTATTGCGCCCCCCCGCGACGTCGCGGCAAGCTGTCTCGCAAGCGGCGCTTCCACGGCGAAGCGCGCGAGGACTGAGCCAGTTCCCAGACTGCCACAGCGGCATCCGATGGAACGCGGAGACGCTGACGCCCCTACCACGCTCGAGCAGAAGCTCGGCCACCTGATCGCCCATGGACTCGATTAACCCATCGACGAGAAGCCCCTGAATGCGAGGCGGAGACCCATCCATATCCACCGCCTGGGAGCCGACCCCGGTGCCCCAGCGGGCGGCGGATATGCATATCCATGCCCACCGCCTGCCGAGGCCCCCGAAGATTGACCCCCCAGGCGGCGGTCGCGCATAAACTCCGTCTCGGACCGAGGAGGAGCTGCCACAAGCGTGCTTTTAGAGCCCTTCACCTTGCGTTCCTCGGCAACGTGTTCGACCTGCGCCCGACTTCGCCAGCCCCTGGTCGGCGCGCGGGGCGCACTCCACGACCCCCGCAGAGCTCGCCGCCAGAGTCACGCAGGGACGCGCCCACTTCGACCCCATCATCGCGGCCACTGCAGCGGACTGCCTGCGGGCGGCCGCCAGCGCGCTGGGCAACACCCCCACGCTCTCGAATCACTCAGGCGAACGACTTTGGCACCAGGGTGGTCCGATTGATATGCTTGTCCACCGACGTCTCCCACTGCTCGCCGTCGGCCAAAACTGCCCCGAACTGCCACGAGCGCATCTGGACGTCGTCGACGTCTCCAGGCCAGCCGCCTCGACGGCGCGGTCGTCCGCCGCCTCGACCCGCACGCACGTGTCCCGCCAGCCTCTGGGCGGCGGGCAGGCAAGCCCGCGCTTGTCGACTGGCACCCCGTCGGGGATGGCCTCAGCCAGGGAGGGCCTCCGCGCGCACAGGCTGCCCGACCGCCGCGGGCCCCCCCGCCGCAGGCGCTTCAGCGTCGACTGCGTCGGGCCGCAACGTCTCGGTAGACGGCGTCGCGGATGCCACCGCAAAAAGGGGTTGTCCTGTCCGAGTTTGGGTGAGCTGACAGCGCCTCCTGGCAAGATGAGCACGCGGGACACAATGACCAAGCCCGCCGGCGAGACCAGCACCGAGCGACCACGATCGCGAGCCCCTGCGACTCCCAAGATGGGGCGCCAAACGTCGGCGACCTGGTAGTCGATGCCCACCGCGGGCACGTCTGAGCCCGCTGGCAGTGCTACTCGCGCCTGTCGTCCGCCGTTCGGAAATCGCAGCGCTGGGGCGGCTCATGCGGCCACGTCGCCTGGGCGGCTCCCGAATCCACCATAAGATAGATTACTCGTCCACATGTTCGCCCATGGGCAGCCGCCCTCAGCTGCCCACAGAGTCGACAGCCGATTCACAGGGTCTGCGGTTCGAGCGTCAAGGCGCAGCGCCCAGCCGATGGCGGACGCGGTGCCTCCCGAAAGCCCGAGCATGCGCTGCCTCCGCCGCGCCGGAGCGCGCCTGCGCGTTCGTGCTCCGCGCCATTACTCCCAGGCTCAATGCATGGGGCCCGTCGCGGGCGCGAGGAAAAGCACCGGTTTCATCGCAGCCTCGCGCCCGTTCGCATTATTAACCGTGCTGCTGACGTTCGTAGTAGACATATCCAGTGAACCCTGGGTTTGGTGGTCCTTCTGGCGGCACTTCCTGCACGTGCGCGCCTCCACCCGCTGCCGACCATGAAGGTACCTGCCCTTGCCTTATTGTTGCGTCTGGCGATTGAGTCGACACTATCTTTCACGACCCTTCCCCCTCTGCCGTCGCCCTTGTCATTGCCGTTCCAATGTTTTTTCCCCTGCTCCCATTGCTGAAAGCATTCACGAACGCGGCCACTTCCGCTAGCGTTCCCACCCACCCCAGACGCCAGCGTCGTCACAAGCGCGCCGATGTCTATTGGGGCTGGGTCGCCGTCGTCCGCCGCGGCGCCCCCGGCTGCATCTCTGAACGTCTTCCGTTCATCAGGCGCGTCTTCAAGCGCTTCGGGGGCGACGACGACCATGGCGACAACAACGGTGGCGACGGCGGCGTCGGCGAAGGCACCCGCTAAAGCAACGGCAGCGGCGAGGGCGGCGACGGCAATGGCCACAGCGACGACGGCGACTGCGAGAGCGGCGACGGCGACGACCACAGGTGCGACGTCGACAACGACGGCGACGGCGGCGACGACGGCTACGTCGACGTCACACCCTTGCCTTCTGCTCGCAGTGCTGGAATGCTCGCGCTCGGTAAAGGTGCAGTGCTGGAGCGCACGCCGTGAGCTTATGGAACGCTCGCGCATGATACGAATGAAATGATGGAGCACATCCTTGTGTTCAGCATGGGTTGCTGGGACGTCCGCTCGATCGAAAAACTGACGATGGAACGACACGACAGCCCGTATGGATACATGAGTGGATAAGACAGGGAGAGGGAAGGGCGATGCGGCTGGGGGTATCAGCAATGTACTCACGCCTCGTTCTCCAAGGACTGCAGACGCAGCGAGGATCAAAACGTGAAGACCGCCCAAGAGATACCCCGATACATCCTAGATATATATATATATATATATATATATATATATATACATATATATATATATATACAATGCGCCAGGGAATTCCAGTAGCAAAAAGATTTCATCAGCTGTACGGTAGAGCACTGCGCGACTTGGTTTGGCAGTCTGAGGGGCCACAGCCGCCTAAATGGCAAACAACGCAGACATCCCAAGGGCCCCAAGAGCTACTCAAAAGCGTCCCAAGAGGGCTCCAAGGGGTGACTTGTCGAGATCAAGAGGGGCCGCGCTAATCCACGGCACTGCTTGGGCTTGCCTATGTCCCCCAAGATGGCCCCAGGGCTCCAAGAGAGCCCCGAAGGCCTCCAAAATCAGCCCCGGATCTCCCCCCGCAGCTGGCCTGGAGAGGCCTCCAGGAGACCCCCGGGTCAAAGAAGGCCCGTGACGACCCGAATGGTGGACCCCTGGGTCTGCCCAGGCGGATCCCGAGCTTGAGTTTGACGGCGCCCTCCCCCGCACGTTCCAAAACCTGCTCCCGCCCTTCCCTGATCAAGACAACCCGCCTGGGGAATTCGTCTGGGTGGGCTGGTGGGATACGCACAGCATCCACAGTCATACGACTTGGACTCAGACTTGGAGTCAGAGTTCTACTAGTATAGTCCCTCAGAGTGAGTGAAGGGGATTGGAGGGCAATCGACTGGGGTGGAGTGGAGTGGAGTGGAGTAGAGCGGAGCAGAGTAGAGCAGATCTTGGCTGAGTACAGAAAAAGGTGACCAGTGTAGAGTAGTGCATCCGAGATGAGATGCATGGACTGATTTGAACTATGCTGAGCAACATCACATGGCGGGTTATCCTGGTTAAGTCCATGAGAGAGTTTGCATGGTGAGCGTTCACAATCACGACTGGCTGTTTGTTCTCGTGCACGTTTGCTCGCGCGCGCGATTAGATGTTCCCTTGCCCGCAAGACTGGTTGATTGCACCCGTGCGGTCTTCAACGCGTTTGTACACGCATGCTCTCATGAATTCCAGGTGACATCCAGGCGTGCATGGGTGACTGAAAGTTCATGTGTTTGCTCCCCTTGTTGTGCGTTTGCTTGCATGCAGGATTGCTGCGTTGCCCTGTTGATTGATCGCGAGCGCACTCGAGCTCTGGTGTGCGCGCATGCATGTACAGATCGTTCCCTAATCTCGCGGCCCGGATTGCGTTCCGTCCCATGGTTACCCGTCAGCTTCTCCGAAGTCGGCTCCCTCTGTCTCGAAAATGCCTCGTCCGTCTAACTCCAGACAAGCCGTGGAGCCACAATTAGGTCTGACTACAAACAGTTATTGCTGATGCGCGTTGTGTTTGGGATCGTCTGCGCGCTTCTTACAGCCGCGCTCAAAACTCGTTCGTTGCGTCTCACGCGCGCAAAACTCAATACAGTCTTGGAGGACACGTTCAGGGGGGGCCCTCTGTGACGAGTCTGGGGCCTGTTGTAGGGCCAAAACGAGCCCTGGTTTGATGGGACGCGGACAGCGTTCGGATCTAAAGGGAGGATGTTCACGCCAGGGCCATCTTGGGTACGCCTTGGGCCCATCTTGGCCTGCGTTTCGTCCACCCAGGGGGAGGGGCCGTTGGGTCGGTCTTCGGGTCGTACTGGATTCATGTCGAACAGATCTAGCCTCCTACGAGGTCGTCATGAATATCTACCCGCATGCTCTTGGTCCGTCTCGAGGCCGTGCGCCTCCCCTGGCAGCAATGAGAAAGGGCGGGCGGCGAGCGCGAAGCGTCTCGAATCTTCTTCTTGGCCACGTCGTCCTGGGCCAAGTTCACGATGGCCCTGCAGGCGTCTCCCTGGAGCCTCGCGACGTCTCCGTGCGCGCTCATGGCATCCAGCAGCGTCTTGATGGAGCCGACCTGCGCCATGCGCCGAGCGGCGGCGGGGCTCTGGGCCATGTTGGCGATGACGCGGCAGCACACCTCCGCGACAGGCGGGGCGGAGAGGTACTGCACGAACCGCTCCTGCAGGATATCCAGCCCGCCATCGCGGAGGAAGTCGGACCTTGTCTGGGCGGCACTGCGGCTCATAGGGCTTACAAGGTTTGCAAGAGCCTGCAGCGCCTGGCATGCATCCGTGTCCTGGTCGGCCTGCTGGTACAGGAAAAGCACGGTGGGGTTGTCCCTCTTCCGGAAGGTGGCCTCCTTGTTCGGCAAAGGGCGCTTGGTGTTGGCATCTTCGGGGAACGACATAAGGTCGAGGAGCTTAATGCAGCATGCCGCGTCGCTCTTCACCCAATACTCGATCACGGCTGGTCGTGAGAACGCCATCTGGACAGGCGGCGGAGCTTTTTTCTTCTCCTCCTCAAGCATGGGGGCCTTGGGATCCTCTAGATCCGTTAGCACCATCATCGAGGCGCCCTCGCCATAGCCCGCAAGGATGTCCTCACACACTTCCTTCTTCGAAAAGCAGTCCTCCGACAGCAGCAGCAGGATGTTGAGGCTGCTAGCAGCGAGCTGCGTGCGCGTCTTCTCATTGCCGGCGATCTTCTCGTTGCAGACGGCTGCACGGATGTTCGGAGTGTGAGCCTGCAGCGACTTCTTCACAAGCTGGGCAAATGTGTTCGACGCCTTCGTAGCGTCGTGAACAATGAAGAGGTCGAAACTCTTAAGGAACCGCTTCCCCTTCTTGGAATTCTTCACCTTGTCTACAATGTACTTGTAGTGCATGCTTGCGTCTTTGTCCCCCTCCAGTGCCCCCATCTGCTTGGCAACGAATAGGTGGTAGTTGTGGAAAGTGGTGTATGAGATTTCAGACTCGAGCGTCAGACCAGGATAATTCATCATGGAATACGCGCGCCGGGAGATCATCTCGTTGTACTGACCACCGAGACTCTCCGTGACGATGCGATCCACCTCGGCGAACTGGGGCCAACTGATCACGCCTTTCTTCTGAGGGTCGTACAACTCAAACAGGGCCTTGATCGCAGACTCTATGTCTCCAGGCAGATCGTTCTTCTTGGCAGTAAACTTGGAGTTGTATACCATGCCAGTGCCCTCGCAAGGATGACCCAGAGTCGAATCGATGATCCGCATCGGCGGTCGAAATTAGATCGGCGGAAATCGAAAGGCTGGCAAGGACTCCGTGGAGAAACTGGATCGGACGCACAGGGACATACCAGCACTTACGCGTCCTCCTCGGAGCCTCGGAGGCGCCCATCCACCCCGAACATGTGGTGCAAAGTAGCGGGCAGCACACCGTCTCCAGCGCGGCATGGCCAGAAAAAGCGCCCGCCACGGAGCCGACGCCACAAAATCCCTCGGCGCACGCGTCGCCCCAGGGGGGGGGGCCGGCGCACACGCGGCATCGGCATGCCGGGGCGGCGCCGACCGGAAGCCACAGCGGAGTCCAAAGTCGGATCGAGCCGACACGCAGAACGGAGAACGGAGAACGCAGCACGCAGAACGCAGAAAACGGAATCCGAGGTCGAATCGAGCCGACACGCAGAGCGCAGAAAACGCAGCCGTCCACACGCGGGGGGGGGGCGGCCCGAAGACGGGCGGCGGGCGCACGGAGCACGCGGGCCCGTCGAGAAGGGCTGGTGAAGCTGCTGCGGAACATGACGTGGGAGAGGGAAGCGAGGATCGAGGATCGAGGATCGATCGAAGTCGGGTCGAATCGAGGATCGAGGATCGAGGATCGAAGGATCGCGGAGTCGGGTCGAATCGAGGATCGATCGAAGTCGGGTCGACTCGAGCCGGAGGAGGCGAGGGAAGAGCCCGGCCTCGCCCGCCAGCCCCAGGGCGAAGTGGTTCGTGTACTCGAGGCGGAAGCTCCGGCCCCCCCCGCTGGAGAGCGCCTGGCGGGTCCGCGGAGACTTGGTGTCGTCCGTCTTGATGTTGCCAGGGGAGAGCATGCCCATGACCACGCTCGTCACCACCTCTGAGGGGGAGGGCTCTGCGGCAACGCGCGGGAGCCGCGTGCGGGTCTCGCAGAGTCCTGCAGGGCCAGTTCACTGCGAGGTTGGAGCAGCATTCTATTCATCACATCGCCCATGACTACGCTCGTCACCGCCTCTGAAGGGGAGGGTCCTGCGGCGACGCATGGGGAACCTCCCATACCATCGTGGCGGCTCTTGCGAATCGACGCAGGTCGACGCTGATCGACGCCAAATCGACGCTAATCGATGCCGAATCGGCGCTATCCCATCGAGAACCATGCGCAAATCGACGCTAACGCTCTTTAAAGACCGAACTGGAAGGGGGGGACGGGAAGCGGAAAGACACACCAGTACTATGCGCCCCACTCGGAGGCGCATGTCCGAACCCAACACAGTGTACAAGCCTCTCACCGCCCATCGTCACCCGGGCGTCGTGGCCAGAGAGCGCCGGCCACCGAGCATGCACTCTGAGATCTCTCGGCGCGCGGGCTGCCCCTGGGGTGCAGACGCACGCGTGGAAGAGGTATGCTTGAGTGATGCCGAGGGGACTGGCTCAGGGGAGGGCACTGACTCGGAGTCCGCGACGCCCCGCCGAGAGATCGGCGACAGGTCCTCGGTGGCGATGCCGCACGCTCCAGGGCGGGGCGGGGCGGGGCCCGCAGGCCCCGATGCGCGAGGAGTGCGCGATCGGGGATCGATGCTCCCCCATCCTCCTCCTCCTCCTCCTCCTCCTCCTCCTCCTCCTCCTCCTCCTCCTCCTCCTCCTCCTGCTCCTCCGCCTCCTACTCCTCCTCCTCCTCCTCCTCCTCCTCCTCCCTCCTCCTCCTCCTCCTCCTCCTCCTCCTCCTTCCTCCTCCTCCTCTCCTCCTCCTCCTCCTCCTCCTCCCCCTCCTCCTCCTCCTCCTCCTCCTCCTTCTCCTCCTCCTCCTCCTCTCCTCCTCCTCTCCTCTCCTCCTCCTCCCTCTATCCTCCTCCGCCTCCTCCTCATCCTCCGCCTCCTCCCCCTACTCCGCCACCTCCTCCTGCTCCTAATCCTCCTCCTCCTCCTCCTCCTCCTCCTCCTCCCGCCTCCTCCTCCTCTCATCCTCCGCCTCCTCTTCCTCCTCTCCTCCTCCTCATCCTCCTCCTAATGCTCCTCCTCCTCCGCCTCCTCCGCCTCCCTCTCCTCCTCCTCCTCCTCCTCCTCCTCCTCCTCCTCCTCTCCTCCTCCTCCTCCTCCTCCTCCTCTTCCTCCTCCTCCTCCTCCTCCCCCTCCTCCTGCTACTCCTCCTCCTTCTCGTCCTCGTCCTCTCCTCCTCTCCTCCTCCTCCTCCTCTCCTCCTCCTCCTCCTCCTCCTCCTCCTCCTCCTCCTCCTCCTCCTCCTCCTCCTCCTCCCCCTGCTAGGCCAGCTCCCCCCCTCCTTCGGCGCCCCTGCAACCTCCGACATGTAGGTGAAGCGGGCAGCGCGCCTCAGGCTGGAGATCAGCACCTTGTCGTCGCACTTGGCCAGCTCGGCCTCGAAGTCTGGGCAGCTCTTGATGTCCTGGACCACGAGGATGTTGCCCTCGCTCTCCAGCGAGGACTTGACCTCCTCCAGCAACTCTTGGCACTTCAGCGCGTCCAGTGTCAAGACCACCACCAAGTTGAAGGAGTGCCTGACGTCTGCATTGGGTGTTGAAGGAGTACCACCCGTGTTGCGCCCCACGCTGAGCGCAGGCGCCAACTTGCAGAGGGTGTCGAAAATGTTGACCACGATGTCCATGCCACCCTTCGGGGCATCGGGATCGTCGCTGGCAGTTGCCGCTGTGATGCATAAGTCGTACTTGCGCTTCACGCCGGCAGTGCTACGGGCCTTCGACACCTTCGCGCTGTACTTCATGATGGCGATATTGCGGTCGTGGTGCCGCTTGTCGACCGCGTTCTTCTGAGACTCGGTGTCCTTGAGCTGGAGCTTGTCCATCAACATGTCGTTGCACTCCTCGGCTTATGTTGTTCCCATCGTACTTAAAAACCACATCTCAGAAATAGTTCGAGCACCCAGAAAAGTGTCGAAAGAGTGTCGAAACAGAGTCGAAACAGTGTCGGACGATTGTCCCCCAGGGTCCGACACGTGAAAACCCTCGAGTTTCGGTACTTTTCTGGTGCTCGAAATTCGTTCTGGTGGTCAAGGCTAAAGTAGGTTGAATCATCATAATCCTCGGCCAGGTCATCGCAGTAGACGACCACCTTCTCCTTGAGGGCCTTCTCCACGACCTTCTTGCACTCCTCGGGGGCCTGGGCCATCTCCTGCTCAAGGTCGCAGCCCGAGCGGATGTCGTGCAGCAAGACGATGGTTCGCTTCAGCTGGACCGCGCTCTCAAAGGCTTCTTTCACCTGCTCGTGCGCGAACACGTTTGGCGTCACGACCAGAACGGCGTTGGGCGCCTTGGTTTCAAACCCGACCCGTTCGGAGGGCTGCGGCTCCTTGAAAGTGACCCACAGCCAGGCCCGCAGCGACTTCCATATGCCGACCGTGAAGGCCGAGGCCTTCTCGCTGTCCTTATCGAACAGAAATATAGCGTCATCCATGGTGCGCCGCTACAGGCTCACCAGATGCGCTGCTGCGGGCTGGGGTGGCCAGAACTGGCCTCGAGCCCGCTGGGGACTTGAGCCAGATCGGCAGTTTGGCACGCAGACACACACTCTCTCTCTCTCTCTCTCTCTCTCTGTCTCTCTCTGTCCATCTCTCTCTCTCTCTCTTTCTGCAGTCCCGTGCGTCAGTCGAGCCAATTGGGCAGCAACTGAGGAGGTCACAGACAAGCTGACTCGCTCAAATGAGGCTGGATTCATATCAATCTGGAGATACTTTCTGGGCAACGTCGCAAAAAGAGAGGACAACATTGGAAGCGCTGCTCATACAAGCAAGCAAACTACGTGACCAGAACGCGCCTGGAGCGACCTTCAATTGACAACGGGCACGAAAGCAGTGTACTCCCGGCCACGCGCGCTCGAAAAAGACGCACAACGTACAAGCCAACCAAGTGCTGTCTGGCAGGGTTGCTGCAGCCTTCCAGGGGCCACACACCCCTCTCCCCACCCAGACCCCCGACGTCGCGACTTCTTCACAGCGTCAACCCCCAGAGGTCTGGACCCCTTATTGTTTTTTGACGATCCCGAGGACCGGCAAGGGCCCCCGGAGGCCGAAAATCGCGAAAACGTCGACCTCCAGAGGTCTGGACCCCTTCCACGGGACCGCTTGTTCACGCTGAGTCCTTGTTTGACGGCCCCGGGGCCCGGCAAGGGCCCCCGGAGGAGGCCGAAGATCGCGAAAACGCCCCCGTCGTGATCTTGTTCCCAGCGCGAGGGGGCCTGGGCACCCTGCCCCGCGCGCTTCGGCCCCTCCTCCGAGGCCGCAGCCTCCTGGCAACACACACGACAGGTTCGCGCTCCCGAGGCCGCGCCCCCTCGAGGCATGCGGCAGATTCGCGTTAGCGAAGCGACAACGCACCAAAAAGAAAGGGCCGAGACGGCCAAGGAGGACCTCCTGGGGGACCCCTAACAGCTTTAGAAGGCCTTTCAACGGCCCAAGACGGCCCCGCGACGGCCCTCAGACACCCACCCTACTGCCAAGAGGCCCCAAGACGGCCCACGAGAGCCCCAAGACGGCGTCGGAGGGCCCCAAAATAGCCCACGAGGACCTTCCGGGA
>CAUYUJ010009258.1:442899-447899 GCA_963575745.1 Prorocentrum cordatum
ACACAACCACAACCACAACCAAAACCACAACCACAACAACAACAACAACAACAACAACAACAACAACAACAACAACAACAACGACAACAACAACAACAACAACAACAACAACAACAACAACAACAATTACTAGCACGTGGGGACACTCCGTTCTCACCAGTGCCAGGGTTTTCATAGGAGGCGGGCAATACCCCCACTTTGTGGGGGGGCCGGTTCAAGCTCTACGAAATTTCCAAACGACTCTTCGCCACCACCCACACCCAGCTTCCCGCCCTATGACGTTCGGACACTTCACTTCGTGGCATGCGGACGACCGTGGCTACTATTCAGGGCCCCGCGGCCGACGACGACGGCGTGCGCGCGCGAAGAAAAAACGAATGTGTCCCGCATGGTATTATTTGACAGGGATGATGGCCCGGGCAGGTGCGCAACCGTTGTTGCAGAAGTTCGAAAAAGTTGCTCGCAAAAGCCCGTTTGACAGAAATGTTTAAAAAGTGTTGGGTTTCCTACGAATCCGCAAGAGCGCGCGGGATGAAATGTTGACAATTTTTTTTTTAAAAAAAAACAAACCATTGTTTTTTTTTATGTTTTTATGTTAAAATCGCTACGAAAACTAAGGTTTTGGAAGGATTTCGTCTTGCGCGCGCGAATGTCCACTTTACCTTATTTGTTGCAAGGGATTCTTGAAGTTTGGTTATGTTAGAACAAGAAATGTCCACTTTAGCTTATTTTTTGCAAGGGAAACCGATCGTAACAACACAACCGGATCCGGACCAACCCGTTTTGCCTGAGACTTCCTCACGAAAATGATGAAAATGAGGCTGCGGCCTAGGCGCGGCGGGGGGGTCGTGCACCAGGGGTCCCAACAATAATTATTCTTAAGAAGAAATAATGTTCAACAACAACAACAACAACAACAACAACAACAACAGCAACAAGAACAATCACATCATCAACAACAACAACAACAACAACAACAACAACTCGAACAACAACGACGACGACAGCAACAGCAACAGCAACAGCAACAGCAACAGCAACAGCAGCAGCAACAACAACAGCAACAGCAACAGCCACAGCAACAACAACAACAACAGCAACAACAACGACAATCAGTCTAAGACTGTTCGCTTTTACTTGCCCGCGTGTCTTTCAAAGCGAATTCCCCGCACCCTCGATACCGCCCTTTGTGTTTTCGATCACGCACCCTTTGGGGGGATAATTTTGCGGGTGGCGGCGGACTTAGACAGGCGGGCAAACCTGAACGGGCGGGCAATCCTTCGTGGGCGTACATGTGCCCACCATTGAAATTGGCGTGGACCCTGCAAAAACAGGAAGGGCAAAACAAGGGAGAGTGGGAGGAAGGGAGGGGGAGGGACGAAGGAAGAGGGAAAACGCCAGGAGAAAAGGAGCGAAGAGGGGGGCGGTTGATTAGAGGCAGAGCGAGAGAGTCTGAGAGAAAGACAGATAAGAGAGGTAGAGAAAGAGAGAGAGAGAGGGGGGAGAAGGAGAGAGAGAAAGAGAGAGAGAGAGAAAAAAAAATAAAGAAAGAGGGAGGAGGCAATAGGAGAGAGAAGGGGGGAGGGAGAGAAGGGCGAGGGGATAGGACAGAGAAGAGGAGGGAAGAGGGAGGAGGGAGAGGGAGGAGGAGCAGGAAGGTAAGAGCGGGAACGCCCGAGGAAGTCCTAGGCGAAAGCGCTGTTCCTTAACGAAATCTCGGGCGGGAGCCCACGACGGGCGGGCGATCCCCTGACGGGCGGGTCGGGCGGGTGGGACATTCAAACGGGATGCCTGAGCATGACGAGAGCGCGAGTACTAACTAAATTGTAACAGCGTCCTTGGTGCACCGTGTTTCCTGAGCGTCGAAAGCGCGATCACTGAATCTATTGCATGGAATTCACAGGCGACAGCGCAATTCCTGAATAAAATGTGAAGGGCTCTCTGGCGGGAGCGGGGGTCTTGGTTAAATTGCGAGGAAGTCTTGATTCAATTGCGAGGAAGGCTCATGCGGGAACGCCGTTACTGAGTAAATTGTGAGGAAATCGCGGGGGTCCTGACTAAATTGCGAGGAAGTCACAAGCGGGAGCACCGATCCTGAGTAAATTGTGAAAACATATTAAAAAAGCGGGGGTCCTGAGTATAATTGGAGGAAGTCTCAGGCGGGAGCCGTTGTTGTTGCAATCCGGGGGGCCAGGGGCCCAGTTTGAGCACAAAGACTTTCCCTGTCAAAAATCAGCATGCGAACGTCGAGGAACACACTTTGATTGAGACCAAAAAAATGCACCGGTGAGGGGGGATCAACAATAGTTGTTCTTCAGACATGAAACTTCAACTCGGCAGTTCATAAGAGTGGCCCTGGGCAGTGCCCTTTGGTGCGCGGCCTTAGGGGGGCCCGTGGGGGCCTGGAGCAACCGCGCAAGCCGAGGCCGTCGGATTGCATCAACGATCGGGGGGGCGCGCTTCGATAGATCCCTAGCGCCAGCAGACAACTGCGGACTTTCGCCAATTCGTTCCGGGCGCCCCAGAACACCCGCCCGAGGGCTCTGCGAAGCCAGACGTCAGTCGGGCGCCACCGCGGAATGTTCTGGCACTGCCGGGCCGCATCGCGATGACGTCTGACCGGGTCCGGCGCCAAGGCCGAAACCGGGCCGAAACTTGGCCCCCCCGCGGCCGAAAATAACTTTCGATGGTAAAGAATTGCAAAGCGCGGAATGCGAAAAGTTATCCAAAGTTAGTCTAAGTTAGTCAAAGCTATTCCAGG
The DNA here is from genome assembly GCA_963575745.1 of Prorocentrum cordatum. Classification (NCBI taxonomy): domain Eukaryota; class Dinophyceae; order Prorocentrales; family Prorocentraceae; genus Prorocentrum; species Prorocentrum cordatum. Next base: position 445,661 of record CAUYUJ010009258.1, read on the forward strand.
ACGATTTGGAACCAGTCCCAAAGGCGGAGAGCACGTCGCCCGCTCGACTGGGCCCCCCCTCGCCAAACGAAGCACGCGGCAGAATACACCGTGCATGCGCTGCGATCGATTGCGAGGGGCGCGCCCTGAATCAAGCGCGCTCTGATGCGATCGCAGACTGGTGCAGCGTGCGCCGATACGAGGCCGACCGCACTTCTCAAGAGAATCTGTCCGACCCCATTAGGGCCAACACTACAGGCAACTCTGGCCAAGGGTCACTCTTACGTGTAGCCGATCAACAACAACCACAACAACGACAAGAACAACAACAACAACAACAACAACAAGACAACCACAACAACGACAACAACAACCACAACAACAACAACAACAACAACAACAACAACAACAACAATTACTAGCACGTGGGGGGAGGGGGTAACACTCCGTTCCTCACCAGTTGCCCAGGGTTTTTTGCATATTATATTACATAGGAGGCGGCAATACCCCCACTTTGTGGGGGGTCCGGTTCAAGCTCTAACCAAATTTTCCCCTCCCTTCCCCCCTCCTTCCATTTCCTTCCTTCCCCCTTCCTTTTCCAAACGACTCTTCGCCACCACCCACACCAGCTTCCCGCCCTATGACGTTCGGACACTTCACTTCGTGGCATGCGGACGACCGTGGCTACTATTCAGGGCCCCGCGGCCGACGACTACGGCGTGCGCGCGCGAAGAAAAAACGAATGTGTCCCGCATGGTATTATTTGACAGGGATGATGGCCCTGGCAGGTGCGCAACCGGTGTCGCAGAAGTTCGAAAAAGTTGCTCGCAAAAGCCCGTTTGACAGAAATGTTTAAAAAGTGTTGGGTTTCCTACGAATCCGCAAGAGCGCGCGGGATGAAATTTTGACAATTTTTTTTTGAAAAACCATTGGTTTTTTGATGTTTGTATGTTAAAATCGTTACGAAAACTAAGGTTTTGGAAGGATTTCGTCTTGCGCGCGCGAATGTCCACTTTACCTTATTTTTTGCAAGGGATTCTTGAATTTTGATTATATTAGAACAAGAAATGTCATTTTCTATTGTTTTTTGCAAGGGAAAGCGGATTACAACAAAACAACCGGATCCTGTACACACCCTCTTTTCTGAGGCTTCCTCACGAAAAGGATGAAAATGTAGCTGCGGCCTAGGCGGCGCAGGGGGGGCGCGCACCAGGGGGCCCAACAATAATTATTCTTTAGAATAAATAATGTTCAACAACAACGTAGCAACGCAGCAACGTAGTATCGCCCGTCCTGGCCGCGGGCCGGGGCCAGGACGGTCGTACGCACACAGGGCCGGGTGAAAGCATTTGCGATCTAGGTGTGCCGACGACTCTCCTGGCCCCGGGCCTCCTCCAATGGTGCAAGTATTCGCGCGCCTCGTGCACCAACGACTCTCCCGGCCCCGGCAGGTGTGCCCTTGCAATACGGCGGCGGCGCACCCTGGTGTGCCAACGCCTCTCCCGCCCCCACCAAACGCCCTGGCAGCCGAGGGGATCACTAAAGATTCCTGAGGACTCCCTAGAGGTCCCTAAGGAACCCCTAGATATTCACACGGATTTACTACCACTACTACTACTACTACTACTACTATTACTACTACTACTACTACTACGACTACTACTACTACTACTACTACTACTACTACTACTACTACTACTACTACTACTACTACCACGACGACTGCTACTACCACTGCTACCACTACTACCAATCTACTACCACTACTACCACAACCACCACTACTACCACTACAACCATTACTACCACTACTTACTACTACTACTACTACTACTACTACTACTACTACTACTACTACTACTACTACGACTACTACTACTACTACTACTACTATCACTACTACCACTAATACAAATACAAATACTAGTACCACTACTACTACTACTACCACTACTACTACCACTACTACGAAAGTACTACGACGACTACTACTACTACTACTACCACTACTACTACTACTACTACTACTACTACGACTACGACTACGACTACTACTACGACTGCTACTACTACTACTACTACTACTACTACTACTACTATTACTACTACGCCTACTACTACTACTACTACTACTTACTACTACTAACACTACTACTACTCGACTACTGCTACTCCTACTACTACTACTACTACTAACTACGACTGCTACTCTACGACTATTCCTACCAGTATTACTAGGTGCTAGTACTAGTACCTATAC
>CAUYUJ010009258.1:452899-477899 GCA_963575745.1 Prorocentrum cordatum
CTGGCAGGTGCGCAACCGTTGTCGCAGAAGTTCGAAAAAGTTGCTCGCAAAAGCCCGTTTGACAGAAATGTTTAAAAAGTGTTGGGTTTCCTACGAATCCGCAAGAGCGCGCGGGATGAGATTTTGACAATTTTTTGTTGAAAAAACCATTGGTTTTTTGATGTTTTTATGTTAAAATCGCTGCGAACACTAAGGTTTTGGAAGGATTTCGTCTTGCGCGCGCGAATGTCCACTTTACCTTATTTTTTGCAAGGGATTCTTGAAATTTGATTATATTAGAACAAGAAATGTCATTTTCTATTGTTTTTTGCAAGGGAAAGCGGATTACAACAAAACAACCGGATCCTGTACACACCCTCTTTTCTGAGGCTTCCTCACGAAAATGATGAAAATGTAGCTGCGGCCTAGGCGGCGCAGGGGGGGCGCGCACCAGGGGGCCCAACAATAATTATTCTTTAGAATAAATAATGTTCAACAACAACAACAACAACAACAACAACAACAACAACAACAACAACAATAAAGGCAACTGTAACAGCAACATTTAAGAACAACAACAACAATAGTAAAAACAACAATCATGTTGAGACTGATCGCTCCTATCTGCTCACGTGCCAACCAATACGCATATTCCAAACCCTCGGTACCCGCCCTCGTCGTCTTCGATCGGACCCCCTTGGGGGTATATCTTCCTTACCTGCCACGTGTATTTAATGCAGCCCCTGAAACAAGGGAAGAGAGGACGGGTGAAAGGGGGAATGAGAAGAATGGAGCACGAGATAAATTAGCAGGAGAGGGGCAAGGAGCAGAAAACAAGTGGTAGAACCAAACTGGCAGATCGAGTGGGCAGACCCATAGCGGGCAGGTCGGAAAGGCGGGCCCAAGCGACGAGGTCGAGCAGCGGGTTGCTGAAGGGTGGGTCCAGCATGAATCGCGAGGAAGTCTCGAGCGAAAACGCGATCCCAAAGTAAATCGTGCGAAAAGCCAGCGTGGGACACGAAGGGCATAAAATCCAAGGCCACAGAGGGCAGCGAAGCGGCCGCTGAGGGCAGCACTGGGGCCACGAAGGGCAGCGAGGGGGCCACAAAGGGCGACAGCGGGGCCACGAAGGGCATGCATATGGGGCCACGACGGGCGCGAGCGGGGGCCACGAAGGGCATTCGTATACGGGGCCATAAAGGGCGACAGCGGGGCCACTGAGGGCAGCAAAGGGGCCACGAAGGGCAGCGAGGGGGCCACGAAGGGCGACAGCGGGGCTACGAAGGGCATGCGCATGGGGCCACGACGGGCGCGTGTGAGCGGGGGCCACGAAGGGCATATAATGCGGGGCCACAAAGGGCAACGACGGGGCCACTGAGGGCAGCAACGGGGCCACGAAGGGCAGCGAGCGAAGGCGACCGCGGAACCAGTACGGGCAGCGAGGGGCATCGAAGGCGGGCGAAGGGCAGCGAGCGACGACTGCAGTCATTAACGGGCTGGTCGGGCGGGCAGGCCCCGACGGGCGGGTTGAGCGGGCGGGTCGTTGAAGCGTGAGTCCTGCTTGAACCACGAGGCAAGATGTAGCGGGGGCGCGATTCCTGAGTGTCGAGGACCGGCATTTGGATAAATTGTAAAGGACTATCAAGCGAAGCGGTTCGGTGGCAAGTTGCGAAAAAATCCTACGCGAGAAGGCGATTCTATGATACGTTTCTATTGTACATTGTCAGGAAGTTTCAGGCGGGAGCCTCTGTTCGGTGGTAAATTGCCAGGAAGTCCAAAGCGAGAGCGCGATTCTTCAATAAATTGTAAGGAAGTCTCAGGCGGGAACCGTTGTTGTTGTAATCTGGAGGACCAACAACGCAGTTAGACCCGGACTGAATTGTGAGGAAGTCTCAAGCGGGAGCGCCGTTCCTGAGTAAATTGGGAGGAAATCGCAAACGGGAGGGGAGGGTCCTCAGTAAATTCAGAGGAAGTCTCAGGCGGGAGCCGTTGTTGTTGCAGTCCAGGGGGCCAGGGGCACAGTTTGACCACCAAGACTTTCCCTGTCATAAAAACAGGGTGCGAGCGTCGAGGGGCACTCTTTGACTGAGAAAAACAGTATGCACCGGTGAGGGGGGATCAACAATAATCATTAAATGAGAGTTCAACAACAACAACGACAACAACAACAACAACAACAACAACAGCAGCAGCAGCAGCAGCAGCAGCAACGACAACGACAACAACAACAACAACAACAACGCCAAAAACAACAACCACAACAACAACAACAACAACAACAACAACAACAACAACAACAACAACAACAACAACAACAACAACAACAACAACAACAACAACAACAACAACAACAATAGCAGCAGCAGCAGCAACAACAACACTTACACCAACAACACCAACAACAACCACCATCTTAAGACTTTCCGTTCTTATTTGCTCGAACATCATTCAGCGCGTATTTCTCAAACCCTCGATACCCGCCCTCCTCGTCTTCGATCGTAACCCCTTTGGGGGGTAGGGCCACAGCGAGAGCGACAGCGGGGCCACGAAGTACCGTGATGGGCCACGTAGGACAGCGCGGGGGCACAAAAGGCGACAGCGGGGCCACGAAGGGCATGCGCATGGGGCCACGACGGGCGCGAACGAGCGGGGGCCACGAAGGGCATAAGTATGCTGGACCGCAGAGGGCAACGACGGGCCCACTGAGGGCAGCAACGAGGCCACGAAAGGCAGCTAGGGGACCACGAAGGGCGACAGCGGGGCCACGAAGGGCAGCGAACGAGCGGGGGCCACGAAGGGCATACATATGTGGGGCCACGAAGGGCAGCGAGGGGGCCACGAAGGGCTGCAACGGGGCCACGAAGGGCAACGAGGGGGCCACGAAGGGCTGCAACGGGGACACCAAGGGCAGCACCGGGGCCACGAAGGGCGACAGCGGGGCCACGAAGGGCAGCAGGGGGGCCACGAAGGGCTGCAACGGAGACACGAAGGGCAGCGAGGGGGCCAAGAAGGGCTCTATCGGGGCCACTAAGGGCAGCGAGGGGGCCACGAAGGGCTGCAACGGGGCCACCAAGGGCAGCGAGGGGGCCACGAAGGGCTGCAACAGGGGCACGAGGGGTAGCGAGATCCCGATTCCTAAGTAAGCTGTGAGGTAGTCCTACGCGTGAGCACGACTCCTTGGTGCCTGAGTGTCGGGAGCGCGGCGCTTCGGTAAATTGCAGGGAATGTCAACGCAAGATTGCGTTCCTTGAACCAGTTGCAAGCAAGTCTCCGAGAGCGCGATTCCAGAGCGCCAAGAGAGCGATTCCGAAATAAATTGTTGTCAGGAACTCCCAAGCGAGACCGCGACTATTGAGTAAAGGGCGAGGAAGTCCAAGGCGGAAGCTGGGGTCCTGGCTAAATTGTGAAGAAATCTCAGGCGGCAGCCGTTGTTGTTGTAACCCGGGGGGCCAGGGCGCAGTTTGACCCTTGTGACTTCCCATGGTAAAATACAGGGTGCGAGCCCAGTTGGAAGCACTTCACTTGAACAAGCACGGTGGTCACCAGAGGGAGGTTCAACAATAGTTCTTCAGTAGTGAGAGTTCAACGACAGCAGCAACAACAACAACAAGCACAAGCACAGCAACCACAAACACAACAACCAACACAACAACAGCCACAAACACAACAGCTACAACCACAACAACAAACATGGCATAAGCAATCGCAACAACGGCAGCAGCAGCAGTGCAACAACAACCACAACAGCCATAACAATAACAACGACGACGACGACGACAACAACAAAAACAACAACAACAACAACAACAACAACAACAACAACAACAACAATCATTTTACCCTCATGCGCCATGCTTCCACATGACACATGCATCCATCTGGATAACACACCCCATCATGGGGGATTTTTCTTGCATGCGGGATCCGATATTCCCTCACCCAGATATCCCGCCCAAGAAGGTTTGGCCACCACCTCTTCCGAGGAACTTCAACATCCATAGCTCGGACGGCACATCGCCTTCGCAATCGCCTTGCGCATGCCCCGCATCTCAGAGGGAGAGGAAGAGGAAGAGGAGGGGGAGATGAGAGAGATAGGGAGGGGGAGGAGGAGAAGGGAGGGGGAGGAGGGGGAGGAAGGATGAGTAGTTGTAGTAGCAGCAGTTGATGATATTGTTGTTGCGGCTGTAGCACTAGTAGTAGTGGTAACGGTAGTAGTAGTCCAAGTAAGTAGAACTGGCTTGTGGCAGCCAAGCGTTCATAGCGACGTTGCTTTTTGATCCTCCTTTAATGTCTTCTCTCCCTATCCTTGAGACGCAGAAGTCTCAAAAAGTTAAATGGTTCAGCACATCCAGGAAACCTATCGCTGGACCGGCCCAGATATGGTTCCAGAAGCGGCTCGGGAAGCTGCGCAGGCGCCAGAAGCAGAGAAGCACCACGTACGGGCGACGGCTCGGGCGTCCGGCCCAAAGCCGCTCCAGAATCGGCCCAGGACGGCTTCCCGGGCGCCGCAAGCAGAAATTCAACATTTTCGAAAGAAAAATGTGTATTGGAATGGCCTCTTTTCGGCGCGATCGGAACTGCCCGGGCGTCCGGCCCGGGAGCCGGGCCGGGTGCCGGCCGGGCCGGGTGCTGGCCCGAGCTCCGGAATCGGCCCGGCCGGCCTCCCTCCCGGGCGCCGGAAGCAGAAATTTAGCATTTTCGAAAAAAAAAAAAATGTGTATTGGAATGGCCTTTTTTCGGCGCCGCCTCGGAACCCGATTTTCCGGCGCCCGGGCGCCGGCTCGGGCGCCGACCCGGGCGTCCGGCCCGGGAGCCGGGCCGGGTGCCGGCCCGAGCTCCGGAATCGGCCCGGACGGCCTCCCCCCCGGGCGCCGGAAGCAGAAATTCAGCATTTTCGAAAGAAAAATGTGTATTGGAATGGCCTTTTTTCGGCGCCGCCTCGGAACTCGATTTTCCGGCGCCCGGGCGCCGGCTCGGGCGCCGACCCGGGCGTCCGGCCCGGGAGCCGAGCCGCATGCCGGCCCGAGCTCCAGAATCGGCACGGACGGCCTCTCGGGCGCCGGAAACAGAAATTCAGCACTTTCGAAAGAAGAATGTGTATTGAAATGGCCTTTTTTCGGCGCCGCCTCGGAACTCGATTTTCTGGCGCCCGGGCGCCGGCTCGGGCGCCGACCCGGGCGTCCGGCCCGGGAGCCGGGCCGGGTGCCGGCCCAGGCTCCGGAATCGGCCAGGACGGCCTCCCTCCCAAGCGCCGGAAGCAAAAGCTAGCATTTTCGAAAGAAAAATGTGTATTGGAATGGCCTTTTTTCGGCGCCGCCTCGAAACTCGATTTTCTGGCGCCCGGGCGCCGGCTCGGGCGCCGACCCGGGCGTCCGGCCCGGGAGCCGGGCCGGGTGCCGGCCCGAGCTCCGGAATCGGCCCGGACGGCCTCCCTCCCGGGCGCCGGAAGCAGAAATTCAGCATTTTCGAAAGAAAAATGTGTATTGGAATGGCCTTTTTTCGGCGCCGCCTCGGAACTCGATTTTCCGGCGCCCGGGCGCCGGCTCGGGCGCCGACCCGGGCGTCCGGCCCGGGAGCCGCTCTCGGCGGCGAGCAAGAGCACCGAGCCCGAGTAAAAAAGGAGGAAGTCTCGAGCCGGAGCGTTGTTGTTGTTGGGGGGCCGGTTTTGGCGGAACCCCAAAACGCCTGAGCGTGAGCCTCAATTTCAGAGGAAATGCGGCCGGCGCCTCGGCGAGAGCGCCAGGGCGAATATAGGGGGTCCAACAATAATAATTATTTAGTAATTAAGGTTCAACAACAACAACAGCCGCAGCAGCAGCAACAACAACAACAACGACAACGACAACGACAACAACAACAACAACAACAACAACAACAACAACAACAACAACAGCAACAGCAACAGCAACGACAACGACAACGACAACAACGACAACCACAACAACAACAACAAAACTACTGGCAACAACAACAACAACGATAATAACAACAACAACAACAACAACAACAACAACAACAACAACAACAACAACAACAACAACAACAATCATTTTACCCGAACGCTCAGTGTTCTCCCCAGTGCCAGGGTTTTCATGCGACGCCAGCCAATACCCCCACTTCGTGGGGGGGCAATGCAAGCTCTACCAAACATCCACACGACTCTCGGGAACCACCCACACCCAGCTTCCCGCCCTATGACGTCAGGACACTTCACTTCGTGGCGCGCGGACGATCGTGGATACTACACTGGCGTGGAGTACACACCCGCAGAGGTTAATCACTTGTTTGGGCCCCGCATGTGCCCCGCATCGTGCATTTGTTGCGCATGATATGAGAGCAAGACAGAGAGAGAGAGAGAGCAAGACAGAGAGACAGAGAGAGAGAGAGAGAGAGAGCAAGACAGAGAGCCAGAGGAGAGCTACGGTGCGATTCGTGTGATTTTATGATGCGCGGTGCTAAAATTCTTAAAAACCCAATGATTTTTTGAGATTTCGGCGTGCGCGCGCGAAGAAAAAACGAATGTGTCCCGCATGGTATTATTTGACAGGGATGATGGCCCTGGCAGGTGCGCAAACGTTGTCGCAGAAGTTCGAAAAAGTTGCTCGCAAAAGCCCGTTTGACAGAATTGTTTAAAAAGTGTTGGTTTTCCTACGAATCCGCAAGAGCGCGCGGAAGAACATTTTGACAATTTTTTCTTAAAAAACCATTGGGTTTTTGATGTTTTTATGTTAAAATCGTTACGAAACCTAAGGTTTTGGAAGGATTTCGTCTTGCGCGCACGAATGTCCACTTTACCTTATTTTTTGCAAGAGATTCTTGCAATTTGATCAAGTAAGAACAAGAATTTTCATTTTATAGTGTTTTTTGCAAGGGAAAACGGAGTACAACAAAACAACCGGATCCGGTAATAATTCACTTTTCTGAAGCTTTCGCTAAAAAATGATGAAAATGTAGCTGCGGCCTAGGTTTTGGAGGGGGGTCGCGCACCAGGGGTCCCAACAATAATTATTCTTTAGAAGTAATAATGTTCAACAACAACAACACAACAGCAGCAACAGCAAACAACGACAACACGACAACAACAACAACAACAACAACAACAACAACAACAACAACAATCATTTTACCCGAACGCTCAGTGTTCTCCCCAGTGCCAGGGTTTTCTTGCGACACCAGCCAATACCCCCACTTCGTGGGGGGGGCCGTTCAAGCTCTACCAAATATCCAAACGACTCTTCGAGACCACCCACACCCAGCTTCCCGCCCTATGACGTTGGGACACTTCACTTCGTGGCGTGCGGACGACCCTGGCTACTACACTGGCGTGGGGTACACACCCACAGAGGTTGATCACATCTGTTACATATGATGTGGTACACGGTACACGTGAGATGGTACGCAGTGCCAAGATAGTTGGTCACATTTTTGGGGCAAATTCGTGGGGATGCGATTACAGAAGTACATGTGTTACACTGATGTTATACAGTCCCAAGGATGACGCATGCATTGCTCATAGACTCATGGCGCTATGATCCTAACTCTCAGTGCCCAACGCGCGCGTGCACAGCCAGACGGAGGGAGAGAAACACATGTATACAAGGTTCGTGACATACGCACGGTCCACCATGTTGTAAACGATCGCATGCACGGTAAGTTCTGAAATTATACGTATGTACAAGCAGACATGCGAGGGAGAAAGGGAAAACGGACTCTTGGGGCCTCTAGAACGCCTCCTGGGGCCATCTTGGGGGTCTCTTGGAGCCACCTTGGAGCCTCTCTGGAACCTCTTGGGGGCCTCTTGGAGTCCTCTTGAAGCCTCTTGGGACCATCTTGGGCGCCCCTTTGGGCCTCATGGACGCCTCTTGGGGCCATCTTGCGCGCCTGTTGGGGCCATCTTGGGTTTTAAAGATTCATCAAGAGACCGCGAATGGATTTCGAGATTTTTCGGATGAGAAAGTAGTGCGTTTTCATATGTTTTCTGAACATCGCATCTTGAAATTATTGAAAACCCATTGTGTTTGGCAGGATTTCGACATGCGCGCGCGGCGGCCGCGCGCATGTGCACTTCGTCTCATTTTTTGCAAGGGATGGTGGCCCTCGCAGGCGCGCAACCGTTGTTGGAGAAGTTCAAAGCACCTGAAGAAGTAGCACGCAAAGACCCTTTTGACAGAAATGTTTAAAAAGTGGTGTGTTTCCTATGAATCCGCAAGAGCGCGCGGAAGGACATTTTGACAATTTTTTCTTAAAAAACCATTGGGTTTTTGATGTTTTTATGTTAAAATCGTTACGAAACCTAAGGTTTTGGAAGGATTTCGTCTTGCGAGCGCGAATGTCCACTTTACCTTATTTTTTGCAAGGGATTCTTGAAATTTGATCAACTAAGAACAAGAATTTTCATTTTCTATTGTTTTTTGCAAGGGAAAACGAGCGTCAACAAAAAACCGGATCCGGGGGTAATCCACTTTTCTGAAGCTTTCGCAGAAAAATGATGAAAATGTAGCTGCGGCCTAGGTTTTGGGCGGGGGGCGTGCACCAGGGGGTCCAACAATAATAATTCTTTAGAAGTAATAGTGTTCAACAACAACAACAACAACAACAACAACAACAATCATTTTACCCGAACGCTCAGTGTTCTCCCCAGTGCCAGGGTTTTCATGCGACGCCAGCCAATACCCCCACTTCGTGGGGGGGCAATGCAAGCTCTACCAAACATCCACACGACTCTCGGGAACCACCCACACCCAGCTTCCCGCCCTATGACGTCAGGACACTTCACTTCGTGGCGCGCGGACGATCGTGGATACTACACTGGCGTGGAGTACACACCCGCAGAGGTTGATCACTTGTTTGGGCCCCGCATGTGCCCCGCATGGTGCATTTGTTGCGTATGACATACATAGTACAGAGAGACAGAGAGAGAGAGAGAGAGAGCAAGACAGAGAGCCAGTGGAGAGAGAGATAGAAAGAGATTCGTCACATGTGTGAGGCAACCTGAGAAGATGTGGTACACGGTACACGTGAGATGGTACGCAGTGCCAAGATAGTTGGTCACATTTTTGAGGCAAATTCCTGGGAAGGCGATTACACAAGTAGATGTGTTACGTATGATAGATATGAAGCAGAGAAAGAGCGAGAGACAGAGAGAAGGAGAGAGAGGAGTCGGTCACATCTTTAGGGCAACTTCCTGAGGGATGTGGGAGGACACAAGAGAGAAGGTATCGTTGTCCCGATGGTTGTCTCGATGGTTGCCCCGATGGTTGTCCTGATGGTTATGGTTGTCCCGATCGTTATCCCGATGCTTGTCCAAATGGTTGTCCCGATGGTTGTCCCGATGGTTGTCCCGATGGCTGTCCCGCTGCGATGCAATGTTGTCTGTTTCTGCTGTTATACAGTCCCAAGGATGACGCATGCATTGCTCATACACTGGTGGCGCTGTGATCCTAACTCTCACTGCCCAACGCGCGCGTGCACAGCCAGACGGAGGGAGAGAAAGTACACAAGGTTCGTGACATACGCACGGTCCACCATGTTCTAAACGATCACATGCACGTTTAGTTCTGAAATTATACATATGTACAAGCAGACATGCGAGGGAGACAGGGAGATGGCCATCGACAGTTCCAATACGGCTCCGAGGCGCAAGAGGGGGAGGAGGAGCAGGACAAGGAGGAAAGGAGAGAAGCGAGAAAGGAATAACGCAGACGGCGCGGCTCTGGACACAAAGGGGTGCCATACTTTCTCCTGCTTTCGCAAACAGGTCCAGTCACACGTAGGAGTATACTCACCCAGAAGCATACTAAGGCGACTCGTCGTCTGCGACGTCGCAAAGGCGCTTGGGTACATGGCTGCCTGGCTGATGCAGGTGCGGGCCTGGCTGATACCCGTGCGCTCCCAAATGCCCAATGATATTGCCGATACGCCTGCTGGCGAGAGAGCCGGGGCTTGCATACGGCAGTGCTAACGCGAGCACGTTGTGGACCTGCGGTGGCAAGGCCGGGTAATCGAGCATGTTCGGATACTCGTCGCTCTGACCAAAAGACCGCCATACGGGCAACCACCACCACTGGTCTTGACGCGGATACTTCATCTCTGGGCCGACCTCAGGGGATACGTTCCAAATGGCCATTTTCTGCGGGTCCGTACCCATGAAGGCCGCGTGATACGCAATGAATACGTCCAAGGTGGCGAGGGCCCTGTAGGAGAGGCCGGATACGATCTCCGCATGAATGGGAATAGCGAGCTGACCGAGCAAATACCGCATACTGCTATACACCCACTGGCCCGGGTGGACGAAGAGGTTGGCTTTCCAGGCGACGATACCTCGCGCGGTGCACAGCGTGTCGAATACGTGCAGAAGGTAGCCAATGGGCTTCCCAAGCCTCTCATCCTGGAATACCGAGAAGTTCCCGAATACCGCGTGCGCGTAGAAGAAGGCGTCGAAGTAAAGCCACTCCGGCTCGGGGATGCCCCCCATACTGTGCTGGTAGTCCGGGTCGTTGTTCGTCTTCGACTGCCTCGTGGACATAACGCTCGATACGGCGAGGCATACGCCCTTGACACCCTCCCATAGAATAGGGAAGAAGATACCGCACGCGAACCACCTCTCCGAGCCACACTGCTTGAGCCAGCGCCGCGCATACGCCTCGTGGTTGGGTGGCGTGTGCCAGCGCTCCATACTGTAGCGCACTTCATCATCGCTTGGGTAATACTCGCCCGTCACGGGGTCGAGCCGACCGGCCATCTGGGAAGCCATACGGAAGGCCGGCAATATGGAGGTGAATACGATCTCGCGATATACAGTAAGCGGCTTGAGCAGAAACCGCTACGTACAAACAGAAGCGAACCGCATACATGTGCCCAAATGCCAAAGTCCATACGACCGTACACGCAGAACACTCATGCGAGCGCCGTCGGAAAGACGAAGTCCGCCGCCGCACATGCGACCAGAGCAGGCATACTCACTTCATCTTTTTATTTGAATCCACAGGCCTCATAGACTTCCCCTGGGAACCCCCCAGACGCCCTCATAAACTTTCCCTGGGAATCGGGTCACAGAAACTAAGACAATCGGGCCCTGGGAACCCCCCAGATACCCAGAGAGGTCTGGCGGCTGGGGCCGAAGGCCTAAAGAGAATACATAACCACAGGGCCCTGGGAGGCCCTCCCAAGATCCCCAGATGGGTCTGGCGACTCCGTGGGAAAGCCCTCGGAGCACATATTACACGTGAGCCGTGTTGCACATGATACATATTGCACATGATACGTCTGCTAGCCATGGGACACATACACACCAGAGTTGGTCACATTTCTGGGGCATGTTTTGACACACATCCCCGTGTCATGTATGATACGTATAGCACATGAAACGTATGATCGCCCTTGGCGCCCCACTCCGTGCTGAGCCACTTCTGGCATACCCTGGCGTTAGCAGATACAGATAAATGTCCAAGGAGCCACTGCTTCAAGACGGCCCCGTCAGTGGTCCCCTCGGGCATGTCTTTGCGAATACGTTCTCCGTACCAGCTCTCCAGATGGCCAGCGTTCTGCACTTGGACAAGCGTGTCTTTCGATGAATACTGCAGTAGCCACGCCGTTGCGACCCTATCTGGCACATACAGTGGTGGATCCAACTGTCGGAGCGCCCGGCATAATTTGTAAGCGGTATTATACTCGATGCCCAGGTGGCGGATGGCAGACCCGTGCTGCTCCTCCAGCTCCTTGGCGCTAGAAATACTGACCTTGCCAGTCACAACCCGATACTTGGCCCACCAAGTCTTGCACGCCTGGTGACTGGCATTGATACCCTTTGCCGCGAGCGCCTGATGCAAATAATACGCACTCTCGCAGTCGGCCAAGGGAGGCCGGGACAGCTCTGCGCCATACTGCTCGTGAAGGTCTTTCGCCGTCAAAGCCATGATCCAAGAACACAGGCGATACCTTGATCCGAGATGGCTACGGATATGAGCGTGAGAGGAAGGGGGGAAGCCTCCTGGGGCCGCTGGGGGTCCTCTTGGGGAAGGGGGGAAGCCTCCTGGCGCCGCATGGGGTCCTCTTGAGAGGCTTTGGGGGGCTTCTTGAAAGCATGTTGGGGCCTCTTGGGGGCTTATTGGATCCTCCCGGAGGACTCTTGGAGCCGCTTGGACGCCTCCTGGGGCCATCTTGGGGGCCTCTTGGAGCCAACTTGGAGCCTCTTTGGAACCTCTTGGGGGCCTCTTGGAGTCCTCTTGGGGCCTCTTGGGACCATCTTGGGCGCCTCTTGCGGCCTCATGGGCGCCTCTTGGGGCCATCTTGAGCGCCTCTTGGGGCCATCTTGGGTTTTAAAGATTCATGAAGAGCCCGCGGGTGGATTTTGATATTTTTCGGATGAGAAAGTCTTGCGTTTGCATATGTTTTCGGAACATCGCATCTTGAAATTATTGAAATCACATTATGTTTGGCAGGATTTCGGCACGCGCGCGCGGCGGCCGCGCGCATGTGCACTTCGTGTCATTTTTTGCAAGGGATGGTGGCCCTCGTAGGCTCGCAACCGTTGTTGCAGAAGGTCGAAGCACCTGAAAAGGTTCCTCGCAAAGGCCCTTTTAACAGAAATGTTTAAAATCTGGTGGGTTTCCTAGGAATCCGCAAGAGCGCGCGGAAGGACATTTTGACAATTTTTTCTGAGAAAACCATTGGGTTTTTGATGTTTTTATGTTAAAATCGCTACGAAACCTAAGGTTTTGGAAGGATTTCGTCTTGCGCGCACGAATGTCCACTTTACCTTATTTTTTGCAAGGGATTCTTGCAATTTGATCAAGTAAAAACAAGAATTTTCATTTTCTATTGTTTTTTGCAAGGGAAAACGAGCGTCAACAAAAAACCGGATCCGGAGCTCATCCACTTTTCTGAAGCTTTCGCGAAAAAATGATGAAAATGTAGCTGCGGCCTAGGCGCGGCGCAGAGGTCGCGCACCAGGGGTCCCAACAATAATAATTCTTTAGAAGGAATAATGTTCAACAACAACAACGATAACAACAACAAACACAACAACAACAACAACAACAACAACAACAACAACAACAACAACAACAACAACAACAACAACAACCACGGCAACAACAGCCGCAGTAACAACAAGTACAGCAACAGCCACAACGATAATAATAATATATATGTGTATATATATATATATATATATATATTCCCGGCAAAGCAACCGAACAGCGATGTGTATATGCATGTCTGGAAGCATTCCCCTTATGATTCAGTTGAGAATCCAGTTGTAGAATTCTGCTGCTCTCGCAATCGCAGTCGCATTCGCAATGACAGTCGCCGTGGCAACGGCCTTAGGATCCAATGGAATCCTAAGGATTCCTAGGGATTCCTAAGGCATCCTTAGGCATCCTTAGGAATCCATAGGAATCCTTAGGAACCCTTAGGAATCCTTAGGAATCCTGATTCCTAGGGATTCCTAGGGATTCCTAAGAATTCCTGGGGAATCCTACGGATTCCAAAGGATTCGCCAGCCTCGGCCTCAGCCTCAGCCTGCCTCAGCCTCAGCCTGCCTCAGCCTCAGCTCAGCGTGTCTCAGCCTCAGCCTGCCTCAGCATCAGCCTCAGCCTCAGCCTCAGCCTGCCTCGGCTTGCCTCGGCCTCAGCCTCAGCGTGCCTCGGCCTCAGCCTCAGCCTGCCTCAGCCTCAGCCTGCATCAGCCTCAGCCTCAGCCTGCCTCAGCCGCAGCTTGCTCAGCCTCAGCCACTGCCTCAGCCTGCCTCAGCCTGCCTCAGCTTCAGCTCAGCCTCAGCCTGCCTCGGCCTCGGCCTCGGCCTCTGCCTCAGCCTCAGGCCTCAGCCTCAGCCTGCCTCAGCCTCAGCCTCAGCCTCTCAGCCTGCCTCAGCCTCAGCCTCAGCCTCAGCCTCAGCCTCAGCCTCAGCCTGCTTCAGCCTCAGCCTCAGTCTGCCTTCAGCCTCGGCCTCAGCCTCAGCCTGCCTCAGCCTCAGCCTGCATCAGCCTCAGCCTCAGCCTCAGCCTCAGCCTCAGCATCAGCCTCAGCCTCAGCCTCAGCCTCAGCCTGCCTCAGCCTCAGCCTCAGCCTGCTTCAGCCTCCTCAGCCTCAGCCTCAGCCTGCCTCAGCCTCAGCCTCATCAGCCTCAGCCTCAGCCTGCTCCTGCCTCAGCCTCAGCTCAGCCTTCAGCCTGCCTCGGCCTCAGCCTGCCTAGCCTCAGCCTCAGCCTCAGCCTCAGCCTGCAGCCTCAGCCTCAGCCTGCCTCAGCCTCAGCCTGCCTCAGCCTCAGCCTGCCTCAGCCTCAGCCTGCCTCAGCCTGCCTCAGCCTCAGCCTCAGCCTCAGCCTCAGCCTCAGCCTGCCTCAGCCTCAGCCTCAGCCTGCCTCAGCCTCAGCCTCAGCCTCAGCCTCAGCCTCAGCCTCAGCCTGCCTCAGCATCAGCCTCAGCCTCAGCCTCAGCCTGCCTCAGCTCAGCCTCAGCCTTCAGCCTCAGCCTCAGTCTGCCTTCAGCCTCGGCCTCAGCCTCAGCCTCAGCCTGCCTCAGCCTGCAGCGTCAGCTCTCAGCCTCAGCCTGCTCAGCTCAGCAGGCTCAGCATGCCTCAGCCTCAGCCTCAGCCTCAGCCTCAGCCTCGGCCTCAGCCTGCGTCAGCCTCAGCCTCAGCCTGCCTCAGCCTCAGCCTGCCTCAGCCTCAGCCTCAGCCTGCCTCGGCGTGCCTCAGCCTCAGCCTCAGCCTGCCTCGGCCTCAGCCTGCCTCGGCCTCAGCCTGCCTCAGCTCGGGCATTCAAAATATGGCACAGGACTGGTGTTCTGGGAACACGAAGATCACGAAGTGGCCCACAGTTGGCTCCGGGCAATCAAAATATGGTACAGGAACGGTGCTCCGGGAACACGAAGAACAGGAAGTGGCCTACAGTTGGCGCTGGGCATTCAAAATGTGGCCTGGGAATGATGTTCTGGGAACACGAAGAACACAAAATGGCCTACAGTTGGCTCCGGGCATTCAAAATGTGGCCTGGGATTGGTGTTCTGGAAAGACGAAGAACACAAAGTGGCCTACAGTTGGCTCTGGGCATTCAAAATGTGGCCTGGGAGTGGTGTTCTGGGAACACGAAGAACACGAAGTGGCCTACAGTTGGCTCCGGGAATTCAAAATGTGGCCTGGGATTGGTGTTATGGAAATGGATTCCTAAGGATTCCCACAGAATTCCTAAGGATTCCTAAGGATTCCTGGGGCTGCATTTTTGTCCAGCTCTTTGTCCGGATCTGTCCGGATCCCGCCCAGACCCCCCTGGGGCGTCAAGATGCTCTCTTTCGATTCCACTAGAAACCTATCAGCAAAAGCTGTTAGGTAATAACCACAAACCGAACAGCAACAACAGCAACAACAACAACAGAAGCATTCGCAACAACAGCAACAGCAACAGCAACAGCAACAGCAACAGCAACAACAACAACAACAGCAACAACAGCAATAGCAGCAGCAACATGTTTTCTTTGACGCCCCACGTCCCCCACCGTGGCATTCGCTCTGTGCAGGAAGACCAACTCCTCATCCGAATTCTGTACGGTTTCACGCGCTTGTGGCGCCACGTATGCCTTGCAGAGAGACGTGCGTGTATCTGTAATGATCCGCTCTGCGAGGCCAGTTAGATGCATCCAATGAAAAAGAAACACACGCGAACTGCCAGAGTCGAGCTGACCAGACATCGAGACTCGACTCTATCGGCGCCCTTGGGGTTGATTGGCACAGGCAGCACAGCACAGCAGGCCATTGACCGCAGCCAGCAATTCAGCTGGAACTGAGCACAGCAGATAAGGGAGCGCAGCATGCAGCTGAATAATTGAGCACCGCTGGATACCTGAGCACGAATGCGCTCAACATCTGTTTACCCTGCTCAGACAACAGACGAAGAACTGGTTGCAAGTGCCGAGATTTTGCGCCAGAATGCCCAGATGACGCCTATTTTCGCCGCTTTCGACAGCAACACGAAGGCGATTATCACAACGTGACCCAGCCTTCCAGAGCCAGACGAAGACGGCGCGTCGCCCAAAGAATAGCACTCCATGGCCACGTATGTGCAGAACGTTAACGTATTTGTCAGCAGGTTTACGTTCACGGTGTTCACCAGCTGCTCGGAGGAGGTACTGCCCTTGTTGAAGGATGGAATAGCCGAGCACGAGAGCCTGCCGAATAGGACGCCGTCGAGGAAGAAGAGAAGCGAGACTACAGCAGTTACGATCCGCAGGAGGCCCCAGTCACCGTTGATGTCCCAGACGCTCATGTCATCGCCAGTAACATTGCCAAGTGCCTTGGCGCCATACAGAGCCCCCAATACAAAATCGTAGATGGTAAAGCAGCGAAAGCGACCCTGGTACTCCTCGATTGAGGTATCCTCGGCATTGCATATGATCTTGAGGTTCTTCCGAATCATCTTTCTTGAGCGGGTGGGCACAGGCGGCAAATGCCCTTCGAAAATATCGCACTGAATCTGCCTTTTTTGAGCCAAAATGGCTTGCGACAACAGGGCCCCGCGCGATACGACCCCAACCAACAGGGTTCCACCAGACAGAGTCCTACCCCAGAGTGGCGCACGCGATTGGACCCAAACCCATGAATTCCTAACGATGCAGTGCTACCCGTAAAGGCACATGCATTTGATGATCACTGGTTGGTGTGCACGCGTGGGCATCATGAGCACAAGTACGGACCGAAGGCAAGCGAAGCATTATCGTGGGAAGCACTGCACGGGTACGGATGCACATTCTGGAACTCGATTGATTCCTGGCAGAAGCGAATGGAAAGATCATGGCGCGAGCGAAGAAGAACCAATTTGGAAGACAAGCGAATCGGGATGCGCACCCCTGAGAAGAATCTTGTAAGTCCGCCGACCCTGTCGGCTGTGTCGGCGTGTGCAAAGGCTTGTTTCGGTTTGAGCTTTCACGCGTTCCCTGTGGCCAGCTCGGGCCATGATCAGGCGCACCAGCCCAAGGGAAGAAATCGAGCCCTGTCGCAATACATCGTTATCACGACAGCCAAAAGCCCCTTCCCTCCTGATCCCACCCCCGCTGGATAAGAGGTCTTGGGGCGGTCCTAGGGGGCTGGTCCTGGAGCCCCATCCCCCCAGAGCGACTCACGCGATCTTTCGGGCCAGAGTGCCCTCCTATGGGCCACCGAGACGCCCGCTAGAGCCCTCTGGCGAAGCTCGGCAAGCTGCGGCACTCCTGGGGGTCTCCTGGGCCGTCTTGGTGACCATGCGGGCCATCCAGTTTGCATCCTGGTTCTTGTCGCGACGCTCACATTCTCAACGTGTCAGTGCCAAGGAGGCATCTGTGTAATAAAAAGATAATAACAATACTGATACAAGGAACATACGAATAGTCATGGTAAAACAACCAACAAGAATCCGAATAATAGGCATGATGGTAACAATGACAATAGTTCTCTGATTAATACATACGAAAAGACGAATTGATAACATTAGCAATAAAGGGTAAGCGAAATCAGAATCATCGATAGCACACGCAAGAACAAACAGAAGCCATGATAGCAATGATACAAACGTAATGCTAATACAATTAATAACAATGATAAGGTTGCTAGCCATAATGATACGAATGAAAATAATGATAAACATCATCATCAGCAACATCGTCATCAACACCAGCATCATCAGCAGCAGCAGCATCATCAGCATCAGCAGCAGCAGCAGCATCAGCAGCAGCAGCATCAGCAGCATCATCAGCATCATCATCATCAGCAGCAGCATCATCAGCATCAGCATCAGCATCAGCATCATCATCATCAGCATCATCATCATCATCATCATCAGCATCATCATCATCATCATCACCACAACCACCACCACCATCATCATCATCATCATCATCAGGATCAGCATCATCACCATCATCACCACTGCCACCACCACCATCAGCATCAGCATCAGCAGCAGCAGCAACAACATATCATCATCATCATCATCATCATCATCATCATCATCATCATCATCACCACCAACACCACCACCACCACCACCATCATCATCATCAGCATCAGCATCAGCATCATCATCATCATCATCATCATCATCATCATCATCAGCATCATCATCATCATCATCATCCAACACAAGTCCCGAACAGGCCCCGAACGAAGCGGCGCCCCAAGAGGCCCACGGCCGGCCGCCGAGAAGCCCTCGAAGACTCCAAAAATGCCTCCACGAGGCCTCCCAGAACCCTACACGAGGCATCCCACGAGGCCTCCCACGAGGCCACCCAGTATTCGGCCTGACCTAAGGAACGATAAATAAGGAACGAAGCCCCCTTCTGTCCCGAGGAAGTCCACGAAGCCCGAAGGTAAACACCAGGGGGGGCTCGCCGCCAAAGAGGTAGCGGAGCGCGTGCAAGCCACAGGAACGACCGAGCCCCGTTTGCAAAGCAAGTGTTCCTCTTATGCAAGCCGGACCCCGCACGCGTTGTGAAACAAAACACGGCGGGGAGTGTGTTGGCTCAATTCGGCCTCTGGGGGCCCTTACCGGCCCCCTGGGAGTCCTCCTGAGAGTCGAGGGCGGCGACGGGGGCGAGCAGCCCAGGGGGAGAGCACCACGCGCGTGCATCCAGGGGCGCCGACGGCCCACGTCTTCGGCGGGGCTCCCGCAGGGCTTCCGCGCCCGGCCCGCCCCCGGCCTGCTCGCCCTCCTCTCGGCGTGCCAGCTCTGGGAGGGAGGCGGAGAGGGGGCGGGCCTCCCCCGCCGCCGTGGCTCGGCAGTCCTCCGGCCCTCCGAGACGTTTTCTCGTGAGCCTTCCCCGAGCACACAGAGCACGGCGCGGGGGCTTCTGGGGAGCCCCGCCGCCTTCTGAGAGAGGGCCTCCTCCTGCTCGCCTTCCCCCTGGGGCGCGCCGCCGACCTCTGGTCCTTGGGTCGTAACTCGGCTCTCCGGCGGCCGTTCGGGACGATCCCGGCACCCCTGGAATGCGCTCGCCGAGGCACAGCCGCTGGGACGCATCCCGAGGCTGGGAAGCCGTCGAGGACCGACGAAAACTTCGGCAAACCTCGAGCCTCGGATCTCGAACCCCCTCGCTCGCCGCCGACGAGCGTCGCCTTCTGAAAAAAGGGCCTGCGCGGCAGGTCTTCTGGCCCACAGGCCCAGAGGCGGTCGGCCCACGCGGTGCCCGGAAGGCACACGTCCGTTTTTCGCCCCCGGCGGCGCGGCGCGCGGCCGCCCGAGCTCGGCCCCAGAGAGGCCGAGCGGCGGCCGTGGCGCCCACGTCGTGGCTTTGCCCACGGCGCGGCGCGGCGCAGCCCGTGGCGCGCCCGTGCTGCCGGCGGGGTGGTGCGCATCGGCTCGAGTAGGGGATCGACCAGTTGCAGGCATGACCTGCCCCAGGCTTGAACTTCTCCTCGAGTCTGCGTCAAATGGTGCAGAAAGCCCCGTGGATCTGCCAAAACATTCGAAGTGCAGCCTGCGCAGACTCGACGCAGAGTTCAGTCTTCGGGGGTAATCAACTGTGGAACTCGACGATGCCCCACTCGAATTGAGCATCGTTGAACCGATCCCTGTCCCCACTGGCACGGCCTTGGCCCCGCCCGATTTGCCCCTCGGAATTGGGGGATATGGGCGGCTCCCTCGAGGCTTCGAGTGCCTGCACCCGATGTACACCCTGCGAAATGCTTAAGAAATCATGGGTTAAGAAATTCATAGTCTAAGAACTTGACTAAAAACCCAAAATTTCTATTTAAATCTTAGGATTTACGTTGAATCTTTAAGAATAATCGAGACCCTGGCCGAAAATTTAAGCTTTCTTAAGCATCGCCTGAGGTGTATCCCCCTACCAGGGTTCTGAGATGGTGGGGCTCAGATGCCACAGCCTGGTGCCATTGCACCCACCTTGCAGACGTGCTGCAGCGGATTTTTGCGCGGGTTCCAGCCCATGCAAAATTCGAAAACGGCGAGCGGAAAACGACGTGCATTTAATCCGCACGGAATTCACTTCGAAATCCAGAATGATATTCTCCAGGACAATCAGAGCCCACCCCAGCAGCTCCGACCGAAATCCGCTCTGCGATGTTGGCGCCATGACTAGTGGGGATAGGGATACATCGGGGATGGACAGAACCCTCTTTAACAAAGCGGGGTTGTGAAAGCGACCTCGGGCCCGAACCTGGCGGGCGCAAGCCTGGAAAATGACGGCCGCGGCGCCCTCTCGAGAACCGAAAACGGACAATTCACTAATCGACGTGTCGGGGTGTGGGCTCTGTCCACCCCCGAATGCACAGGTCAGACGATACCGAGGCATCGCGACTACGCCTGGCTGCCGGACACGCCAGACATCCCGCGCTCGGCCTCCGCGATGGCCTTCGCCGCCGGCACCCGAGCCCCGGCGCCCTGCGACTCGTCGCCGAGGCGCTGCAGCGGCAGGCTTAGGCTGCCAGAGGTCTGGAGCTCCTTGTCCTTTGAGGGGCCCCAGGGGCACACGAAGAAGTACACACAGATCCCAGGATCCTCCGTATATCCCCATAGTTTCTTGACTTACGTCATCCCACCCACTTCCCATATCCAGAAGCCTCCTATATGGGGTCGGAGTAGATGGGGTCGGAGGAGCTCACCGCATCGCCGATACACCGGCGATGCATCGCCGATGCATCGCCGATGCATCGCCGATGCATTGGCGATGCACTGGCGACGTCGGCGATGCATCGGCAACGTGGGCGTGGAGAAAATCGGGCCCCACACCGAGCCGCATCGCCGATGCATCGCCGATGCATCGGCGATGCGGCGCGATCCTCCGACCCCATCTACTCCGACCCCATCTAGAAGGCCTAGAATCTCTTTCCGTAGTTTCCTGGGAACTCTCACAACCGACAATTCTTTATGTCTGTGTGTGAGTGCGTGTTGCCCCTCCTGGTCCTTGTAGATCCCGACGATGGAGTCGCTATGCGAGAAGAAGGTGTCCTATCTGGCGGGGCCACAGGGATCGGCGGCGAGCCAGGGAGAATAAAACAAAGGTGATAAGGCGCGGGCCTTCTCGGAAGGCTCGGACGTCCCCCGGCTTCCTCCTCCTCCTCCTCCTCCCTCCTCCTCCTCCTCCTCCTCCTCCTCCTCCTCCTCTCCTCCTCCTCCACCTCTCCTCCTCCTCCTCCTCCCCCTCCTCCTCCTCTCCTCCTCCTCCTCCTCTCATCCTCCTCCTCATCCTCATCCTCATCCTTCTCCTCCTTCTCCTCCTCCTCCTCCTCTTTCTCCTCCTCCTCCTCCGGGGGGGGGGGAAGTGAGAAGAGGCGGGCCATCTCAGAAGGCTCGGAAGTCCCCCCGCCTTCTGAGAAATTTGCTGCTCCAAATCCCCTATGAATCGACCCACCCTAAAAAACCAAACCCCCCTCCAAATGCGACCTAACATTTCGGACCCCCCCCCTTCAACGGGGCGCCTTCATAAACCGCACCCCTTAAGCTCCAATCCACAGAAAGCGCCCTAATAAACCGGACCCCCCCAGTCCAAAAAGGGCGCCCTAAAAAACCGGACGCGGGGGCCGATTAATGAGGCGTTTGGAGTAAGCTGTCCCCGAAGACACCCAAAACTTCTCACAGGGCCGCGGGCGCTCGTGAGGAGGTCCACCGCCCGTGCGCGAAGGAGGCGCCCTCTCCTTCAGCATGGGGGAGGCGGGTCCCGAGGGCACCGGGTCCTGGACACCGGAGCGGGTCCCGAGTCAGGGAGGCGGGTCCCGGACGCCCGAGCCTTCCAGAGCGGTGTCCCGAGGGTCCCGCGGCCCGCGGAGGGCCCCGAGGGGCCCGAGCGCGGCGAGAAGCCTCAGGGCCCGTGCCCCTCAGGGCCCATCTCCCCCACGGCGACCCTCTGGCGGGGCCAGGGAGCATCCCTCGGGCGCGAGCTCGTGGAGGGGCGATGCACGACGGGGGGGGGGGAGCAAGGTGCCCTCTTCGGGCCCCGAAGGCCCCCTCCTGGGCCCGAGAGGGCCCCTTCTGGGGGCCCTGCGCACGCAAGGAGCCGCACCTGGACGGCGCATCGGCAGAAAAGATTGTAGCAAAAAAGGCCAAGGAAAACTCATGCAGGACACGTGTCCGGGCGGAGTGCAAGCGCGCTGGAACGCAACCACTAGGGGCCCTAGAGGGCCCCTTTTCGGTAGCCTTCGCTGCCCCCCCCCCCTGCATCGCTCCCCATTGCATTACGCGCCCCCCCCCAACTCCCCTCTGCGGTCGGCAGTCATGACGGCCTAAGAAGCCCCCAAGACGGCCCCAAGAGGGCCCCAAGAGGCCTCCAAGACGGCCCAGATGGCCTCCAAGACGGCCAAGATCGCCCAAGATGGCCTCCAAGATGGTCCAAGATGGCCTCCAAGTCCGTCCAAGAGAGGAGGAGATGCCTTCAAGTCCGCCCAAGAAACCTCCAAGACGGCCCAAGACGGCCCAAGAGGTGCCCAAGAGGCCTCCAAGACGGCCCAGGAGGCCTCCGAGAGGTCCTCCAGGAGGGCCCGAAGAAGCAAAAATCTATGATGTTCCTCAGGTTTTTTTTTAGTTTTTCGTATTTGCTCCTTTTCGGCTTTCCGACGACCCAAGACGGCCCAAGAGGCCCCCAAGATCGCCCCAACGGCGCCCAAGAGGCCTCCAAGATGGCCTCAGGACTGCCCAAGAGGCCCCCAAGAGGGCACAAAGACGACCCAAGAGGCCTCCAAGACGCCCAAGATGGCCTCTAAGACAGCCCTGGAGCACCCCAAGAGGGCCCCAAGTCGGCCCAGAGAGGCCCTCCAAACGGCTTCCGACGGCGTCAGACGGGCCAGGAGCCCAAGACGGCCCAAGAGGCCTCCAAGAGGGCCTCCAGGGAGGCCAGAAAAGGCAAAAAAACATGTATGTTCCGTAGGTTGCTGAAAGATTTTGACATGTGCTTCGTTTCGGCCATCCGAAGGTCCAATACGGCCCAAGAGCCCCCAAAGATCGCCCAAAGATCGCCCAAGAGGCCTCCAAGATGGCCTCGGGACTGCCCAAGAGGCCTCCAAGACGGCCCAGGAGGCGTTTAAGACGCCCAAGATGGCCTCCAAGACGGCCCTGGACCATTCCAAGAGGGCCCCAAGTCGGCCCAGAGAGCCCCCCCAAACGCGTCGGACGGGCCAGGAGCCCACCAAAACGACCGAAGATGGCCCTAAGATGGCCCAAGACGGCCCAAGAGGCTTCCAAGAGGGCCTCCAGGAAGGGCCGAAAAGGTCAAAATCAGTGATTTCCCATGAATTATTGAAGGAATATGGCATTTGCTTTTTTTTCTGCCTTCCGACGGCCCGAGACGGCCCAAGTGCACCCAAAGATCGCCCAAGAGGCCCACGACGGCCCCGAGAGGCCCCCAAGACGGCCCAAGAGGCCTCCAAGACGCTCAAGATGGCCTCCAAGACGGCCCAAGAGCCCTCCAAGACGTCCTCCAAGAAGGCCCGAAAGGGTCAAAATGGCCTCCAGACGGCCAAGATGACCTTCAAGATGCCCACGTGTTCCCCGAAGGCTTTCCAAACCGATTCGGGGAACACATGGTCCGATAGCTTGGCAGGTCTGGCCTCAACGTTCGGCCACATGGGCGCTTCCAAAAAGGCAGGGGGCGGAGTGATTCGCCGTAGGCGTCTTAGATAGCTCAACCTGCTCAAGTGCGAGAAACTTCGGGGTAAAATGCGAGAGCACACTACAACAATGCAACAGAACTAGCACTGTAACAGCTCAAACTGGCACGAAATCGGATTTGAGGCGATGCTGGCAATGATGCAGCTGCCGCAGCATGATCAGAATGCTATCAAAGCAAGCAAGCAGTTCCGCGTGCCATGGCGGATAGATTGCTGGAGCCCTCCAGGTGTCCTTCAGCGAGATCACGAGGCACTGAAAGTTCAGCTTCTTCAGGTAGTTCACGAGCGAGCCCGTGTTCTTCCTGTCGAAGGGTGCGTCCACCTCGTCAAGGATCATGAAGGGCGGCGGCTGGTACGAGTGCATGGCAAACAGGAGGGCCATCGAGGCCATTGACCTCTCGCCGCCCGAGAGTAGCTCCATGGGAAAGAAGCGCTTGCCGGGCGGGCAGGCGGTGAACGTGATGCCCCCGTTGTAGGGCTCTTCGGTGTCGTCGAGGTCCAGGTAGGCGGAGCCGCCGTCGAAGCCGTCGTACGAGGTGAGCTCCCTGTGGCGGAAATCGAAAGGTAGGATACTGCTACTCCCTGGACCTCTCCAGGGGAACGTTCTGACCCGAATTTCGAGGCGCATGCAGCCGATGCGACGAGGGCCTCCTGGGAGGCCCAGAAAAGCGAAAACGAGGCACGGGTAGCGGCAGGCATCGGCACCTCTTACTCCCCTGACCTGTAATACGGGTGCACCTTCGTCTCCACGTGCTTGAAGCACTTCATGAACCGGGACACCCGCTCGGTCTTGACCTCCTCGAACCTCCGCGCGAGCTGGTCGGCCTCCCGACTCGACTCGTCTGCCTCGCGGCAGATGTCCCGCAGGCGCCGCTCCTCGCTCGCAAACTCCTCCTGGGCCCGCATGTTGGGCGAGAGGCCCTCGAGCTCCCGCAGGATGTCCACGACCTCCGCCTCGTACTCCGCCTCCACGACCTCGTCCGGCGCACGCCCATCGGGGATGGACAGAGCCCCTTTAGCAAAACGTGATTCAGCGAGCACGGCCTCGGGCCCGAGCCTGGCGGGCGCAGGCCCGGGAACTGACGGCCGCGGCGCCCTCTCGAGAACCGAGAACGGACAATTCACTGATCGACGTGCCAAGGTGGGGGTTCTGTCCACCCCCGAGCCAACATGGAGTAGGGATCCGTGGATCTGGCGCGGGCGCTAGACCCATGGCTCGGGAAAGGCAAGTGCCGCCGCGTTTGGCGACGGGGCGCGCCGATTCGCATGGAAACGGAACCCGTCGCTAATACACGCGCCTTAACCCATGTTAGCGTTCCTTCGACCTTGGTGTCGTGGACCGTCGTCTGCTCTGCCTGCTCCTTCCTGGCGTCGGGCAGGCCGGAAAAGTCCACCCGGATCTTCGAACACGCGTCCTCGAGCTCCTGGAAGGGGAGAT
>CAUYUJ010009258.1:482899-485399 GCA_963575745.1 Prorocentrum cordatum
CGCCGAGAACCAGAGAAGCACCGAAAACCAAAACAGCGACAAAAACTCAAGGAGCACCGAAATCCAAAATGGCGCCAAAAGCCAAAGGGTCGCCGAACACCAAAGAGGCACCGACAACCAAAACGATGCCGAAAACCAAAGGGGCGCCGAAAACCAAAAGGGAACCGAAAACCAAAACGGAGCCGAAAACCAAAGGAGCACCGAAAACCAAAGGGCGTCGAAAACCACAAGGGTGCCGAGAACCAAAGGAGCGCCGAAAATCGCAAAGGCGCCGAACACAAAAAAGGCGCCGAAAACCAAAGATGCGCCAGAAGCCTAAAGGGCGCCGAAAATAAAGAGGGTACCGAAAATCTAAGGGGCGCCGAAATCCAAGAGAGCGCCGAAAACCAAAGGGGCGCTGAAAACCAACGATGCGCCGAAACCAACAGAGCGCCGAAATACCACCCACAGGAGCGCCGATAACCAAAAGGGCGCCGAAAACGCAACCGAAGACGGACAAAGCGCCGACAGCAAAAAGGACGCCGAAAACCAAAGGGGCACCAAAAACCACAAAGAGCCAAAAAAAACACGGGTACGCCGAAAACCTAAAGAGGCGCCGAAAAAACCAAACACGCGCCGATAACCAAAAGAGCGTCGAAAACCAAAGAGTGTCAAAAAACAAGGCGCGCCGAAAGCCGAAGGGCGCCCAAAACCAAAGGTGCATCGAAAACCCAAGAGCGCCGAAAAAATCAAAACGGTGCCGAAAACCAAAATGGCAGGGAAAACCAAAAGGGCACCGAAAACCAAGAGGGCGCTGGAAAACGAAGGGACGCCTAAACCCAATAGGGCGCCGAAAACCAACGATGCGCCGAAAACCAAAGGCTGCGCAGAAAATTAGAAGGGGTGTCGAAAACCAAAGGAGCGCCGAAAACCACAGGAGCGCCGAAAACCAAAGAAGCGTCTAAAGCCAAAGGAAAACCAAGGGCCGCCGAAGGCCCAAGGGGCGCCAAAAACCAAAGAGGCGCCGAAAACCAAAGAAACGCCGAAAACCACAAGTACGCCGAAAACCAACGGGGCGCTGGAAACCAAAGAAGAAAAGTAGCTGCGAAGCCCCCCCTACAGCCAGGGCCCTCCAGCTGGAAGAGCCAGCAGAAGGAGGGGAGGGGGGCAGCTTCCAAGCACCCCCCCCTTTAACCAGGCGGGATCCCCCAGCTACAAAATCGAACCACAGGGAAGGGGGGGGTAGCATCGGAAGCCCTCCCCCCCTTTGAAAGAAGAGCCTGGGCTGACCCCAGGCCCCGAAAAGGAGGCGAAGGGAGGTAGCTTCCAAGCCCCGCCCCCCTTGTGCTGGGGCCTCCCCAATTGAAAAATGCCCGCGAAAGAGGGCAGGGGGGAGGGGGAAGGTGGCTTCGGAAGCCGGGGGGTGGCTGGAAGCTGGGGCCCCCCTTTTCGTGAGAAATGTGTCGCGAGCGCGCTCTCTCTGACCTTTGCTTCTTGGGGGCCACGGGGGGGCCAAGCCCGAGCGCGCAAGTCGCCGACATCTCAGCGCACTCCGTGGCCGGGAAGCCCCGAGGGGGGCCCGCGCCAAGGGTTCCGCCGGCGAAGGGCCACTCCCAAGTGTGTTGTCGACCCGACACCGATTCCCAGACACCGAGGGATGCACCCGGGCAAGATCGGCGAGGTGGTCGATTGACGTCACTCGGGCCGGGCGAAAGGGGGGGATTGGGAAAGGGGGGGTCACGAAATTTGCTGCATGCAGCTGGTTTCGGCTTCGCCGAGGGGCCCATTCCTCGATACATAGCCGCCTCTGGCGCCGGGAGGCGCCGGGAAAATCAGCTACGTGAGCTGATTCTCAAACTACCCCTTTGCTGTCCCCCCCTTTCGCCCGACCCGAGTCACCCACCTCTGTGGGCGCCCCAAATGGGCACGGAAAAGATGGGCGTCGTCGTCGTCGCCGTCGTCGCCGCGGTCGTCGTCGTCGTCGTCGTCGTCGTCGTCGTCGTCGTCGTCGTCGTCGTCGTCGTCGTCGTCGTCGTCGTCGTCGTCGTCGTCGTCGTCGTCGTCGTCGTCGTCCTTCAGGGTCGGAGGCACCGGCCGTAAGGTCTTCGCAATACCGTCCAGAGCCAACGGCGGCCGCTGTCGGGCAGAACGAGTCGCAAGCGAACAATCTGCGGCGATACCGACAGTGAGTCCTCATCAGAACGGGCAGGAAGTTAGAGGCCTCCTAGATGAGGTCCGAATAGATGAAGTCGAAGGATCGCGCCGCTTCGCAAATGCATCGCCGCTGTATCGCCGATGCGTCGGTGGTGCATCGGCGACGTCGGCGATGCATCGGCGACGTCGGCGCGGACAACATCGGGCTCCACACCGAGCCGTCGTCGAGCCGCATCGCCGATGCCTCGGCGATGCGGCGCGATCCTCCGACCCCGTCGAATCTTGGACCCCCTCTGGGAGGCCGAAAAGAATGCCGTCCGCCTTCGTGCCCTTCCTTCCCGTGCCCGCTTCTGGACAGGCGCGTTCC
>CAUYUJ010009258.1:487899-490965 GCA_963575745.1 Prorocentrum cordatum
ACTTGTGTTCCTACAGATTGGCTCCAGTCATAAGTGTTGTACATATGTTCCAATAGGTTGGGCCTCTCCTGGGGCACGAACACTTTGTGTTTTAGGTATGTTCCTGCGTATAGACCCCTCTTGTGGCTCCAATCCTGTGTTTTCCGTATGTCCCTATACATTGGGCCTTGCCTGTGGCACGAGCCCTGAGTGTTTTGCGTATGTTCCTGTAGCTTGCCCCTCTCCTGTGGCTCCAATCCTAAGTGTTTGGCTTATGTTCCTATATATTGGACCCCTCCTCTCCGTGACGTGGCTGGATGTATCACGGTCCAGCCGCTGCGTGGCTTCATCTGGGCCAGCTAACGAAGCGCAAGGGCTTCGCACGGCGTTTGCATGAGCACCCCTTTTCCTTGCTGCATCATGGAGGGAGGGATCGCGTAGCCACCTCGCCTTACCCACGCCCAATCATCCTAAGGCCACTGACGTGCAGAAACACCCATGCTAAGCTTAGCCATACTCGGACCCATGCGCATAGACTCACTCGTACTACTGAGACTCATTCATACTCCAACTCATTCACAATTAGATGCACCCCCGGTTTGCCAATATTCAAGCCCGTTTATATTCCATATCTCTTGCGCCCAGACACACACGGCGGAAAGGTACATACCAATAGAGGTACACATGGAGAGCTCCGCGAAGTGAGTAATTACTCCGACCGCGCCGAGTGCTCACCAACACTTCCTCCTCCTCCTCCTCCTCCTCCTCCTCCTCCTCCTCCTCCTCCTCATCCTCATCCTCCTCCTCCTCCTTCTCACTACTCAGTGCCACTAAATGTCACACTCCGGGCTACTACTCAAGTTAAGATATGATGATGGGGATGATGATAACGATGGTGATACTAATGATACTAACAATAATAAGAATGATGATGATGGTGATAATGACGATGATGATGATGATAATGACGATGCTGATGATGATGATGGTGATGATGATGGTGATGGTGGTGGTGCCGACGATGGCGACGACGACGACGATGGTGAGAATGATGATCATGATCACGACGATGACGATGACGATGATGATCATGATGATGACGAAGATGGCAGTGATGATTATGATAGTGGTGATGATGATGACGTGGCGGATGATGATGATGGTGATGATGGTGATGATGGTGATGATCATGGTGATGGTGATCATGATGATTACGATGATGGTGGTGATGACGGTGGTGATGATGAGTACGATGATTATGATGCTGACGATGATGAAGGTGTTGATAATGATGATGGTGCTGGTGATGGCAATGGTGATGATGGTGATGGTGATGTTGATGTTGATGTTGATGGTGATGGTGATGGTGATCTTGCTGATGATGATTGTGGTGATGGTGATTATGAAGATGGTGCGGATGATGGTGCTGATGATGATGATGATGATGATGATAATGATGATGATGATCATGATGATGATGATGATGATGATGATGATGAGCATGATGATGATGGTGATGATGATGGCGGTGGTGATGATGATGGTTATGGTGATGGTGATGGCGATGGCGATGGCAATGGTGACGATGCTGCTAAAGGTGATGGTAGCGGTGGTGGTGATGGTGGTGATGATGATGATGACGATAACGACGTTGGTGATGATGATGATGATGATGATGATGATGATGATGATGATGATGATGGTGATGGTGATGATGATGATGGTTGTGGTGATGATGATGATGATGATGATGATGATGATGATGATGGTGATGATGATGATGATGACGATGATGACGATGATGATGATGACACAAAGCTGATGCTGAGGATGTTTCAAGCGAGGCGCTGGTTTCAGCACCTCCAGGGGGGGGGGCAAGGGGTATTGCACTCCTCCGCTCGCGCCCAGATTGCGGGGATGTCTCGAGCGGTGCTGTCTACTTTACCGCCCCGATATCCTCTGCGTTCGATGCCGATTTTGAGGATGTCTCGGGCGAGGCGCTGGTTTCCGAACCTCTAGGGGGGGGCCCAGACTGCGAGGATGTCTCGGAAGGTTTGCCTTTGTGGGTGGCAAGGCCCGTCTGCGATCAGGGCAAATTCTGAGGATGTCTCGGGCGAGGCGCTGGTTTCAGCACATCCAAGGGATAGCCGCCAGGGGGATGTCTCGAGCGGCTTGCCTGCTTTACAACCCGAACATCCTCCGCTTTCGAGGCAGATGTTGAGGATGTCTCGGGCGAAGCGTTGGTGGTCGCATCCCAGGGGCGCCCAGATTGTGAGGATGTCTCGAACGGTTTGCCTGTTTTGCTGGCCAGGCTCGTCTGCGTTCAGAGCAGATTCTGAAAATGTTTCTGGCGAGGCGCTGGTTGCAGCACACCCAAGGGGGAGCCGCCAGGGCCGCCAGGGGGTATCTCACAGTTCCGTTCGCGCCCAGATTGCAGGGATGTCTCGACCGGTTTGCTAATTCTACCGCCCGAAAATCCTCTGGTTTCGAGGCAGAGGTTGAGGATGTCTCGGGCGAAGCGTTGGTGTTCGCATCCCAGGGGACCTTGTCTGTGTCTTACGTATGTCCATGTAAATTGACCCTCCCCGGCGGATCCAAACCAATTTGCTGTACTTACCATGCTCCTGTAGATTGGGCCTGCCCTGGGGCATGCCTCTTTGGTGTTTTATGTATGTCCCTATAGATTGTCACTCTCATGCGGCTCCAATCCTAACTGTTTCACGAATGTTCCTATAGATGCGCCCCCTCCTGGCGCACGAATCCTCTCCAAGCGGCCCCGGGAAGCCCCAGGAAGTCCCAGGAGGCCCCAGGAGGGCCCAAGGAGACCCCAAGAGGTTCCAGGAGGCCCCAGGAGGTCCCAGGAGGCTTCAGGAGGCACCAGGAGGCACCAGATGCACCAGGAGGCTACAGGACGCCCCAGGAGGCCCCAGGAGGCCACAGGAGTGGTTTTCAATGTGATGTGTGTTGTGTTGTTTGGGCTTCTGGGAAAAAATATATGGAATGTGTCACGTATGGTCGGATGTATTGCCCTTCTCAAGTGGCTCCAATCCTAAGTGTGTGTTGTGTGTGTTCCTATAGGTTGGGCCT
>CAUYUJ010009259.1:0-10000 GCA_963575745.1 Prorocentrum cordatum
TAGTCGTAGTAGTAGTAGTAGTAGTAGTAGTAGTAGTAGTAGTAGTAGTAGTAGTAGTAGTAGTAGTAGTAGTAGTAGTAGTAGTAGTAGTAGTAGTAGTAGTAGTAGTAGTGGTAGTGTTCGCCGTTCTAGGAATAGGAACCGTAGGGTGAGGAGGGGAGGAGGAGGAGCATTGCGAGGGGGAGGAGGGGGGGGGAACGACAGCGGGGGGAGGGAGGAGGAGGAGGAGGAGGAGGAGGAGGAGGAGGAGGAGGAGGGGGACGAGGAGGAGGAGGAGGGACAGCGGCAGGAGGAGTCCCACCTCCGCTCCCTGTTTTTGCTTCCCCGCTCCTCCTGTTACTTCTTTGCGTATTGGCAGCCGCGACGGCGCCCCTTCCACTCCATTCATGTATTTTCTTGTCGAGCGGGCATTAAGCGCGCTGCTACTAGCGCTCCTCCCGATTATCCTTTGCTTTTTCGTTCATGGAACTTACGTTGGTTGGGATCGTGGCGTCAGGATGGTATGACACACGCGGCATGACTTTGAGACTGACTTGGGCGCTGCGGCCAGCGCGCTGAACTGTAAGCAGGTGCGGAATATAGATGGGCAGTAAAAACTAGACAGAAAGGCGAGGTGCCCGCAAGAGCGGAGAATAACTAGACAAGCAGCTTGCGAAGTAGGAGAATAGTAATAATAACCACACGCGTAGCCACACATTCAACCATGAACATGAGTATAGCCGTAGCCATGATACCGGAGAAAAGCCCCAATCAAAGTTTTTTAGGGCTGTAGAACTATATGGCTATGAAGCTACAGGGCTATAGGGCTATAGGGCTATAGGGCAATTGAACTACAGGGCTACAGGGCTATAGTTCTATAGGTCTATAGGGCTATAGGGCTATAGAGCTATATGGCCATAGGGCCATAGGGCTGTGGGGCTATCGGGCAATGGGGCTCTGGGGCTATGGGGCTATGGGGCTATGGGGCTATAGGGCCATAGGGCTATGAGTCTATACGGCTATGGGGCACCTGGGCATCCAGGCACCCGGGCCTGCGGGCGGGCCGCCGAAAGCGGCGACGCAGCTCCCGGGCACCCGGGCACCTGGACACCGTGGCGTGCCGCCGAACTCGGCGACGCAGTTAACTTGACCATATGAATCCGCCAGGACCCCTACGGAGGCAAGCTCTGACCGGGGAATTACCATGACCATAACCATAGTCATAACCCTAACCATTAACCATGACCATCACCATAACCATCACCATAACCATAATCAATAAGGAGGCGACCGGAATGGTAGGATATGGGCTGTGGGCAGCAGCTCGAAGTTGTGGGCACATCTGGTGGTGGGCAACTGAGGCAGGCTGTTGCTTACAATCCGTTATGTAACTCATGCAGAGGCTGCTGTCAGTCGTGATGCTACCCTCCCCCTCTATAACTACTTGTTCCCCCTGTCAAGGCTGGGCAAATGTTGGCATCAGGAAGAGTGGGTAGCGGAGGCGTGATCGTGGCTGACGGCAAGTGTATGTTTTTAAACCTTCTCCTCTTCTTTTTCCTCCTCCTCCTCCTCCTCCTCCTCCTATCTCCTCCTGATGCTAGACTTAATTTGGTGTTCCCCACGAGTGCGAAAGCAGGACCAAGGGGGAAAGGAGGAAACAGCAACCCTCCCTCCCTCTTCCCCTTTCCCTCCACCCTTGCTTTTTTTCCACTTGTGCTCCCTTCTTCCCTCGCTCTTCCTCGTCCTCCTCCTCCTCCTCCTCCTGCGCCTCCTGCCCCCTTCTCCTCCTCGCGCCAGGGCGCCGGCCCCGCGGCCGACGCAGAGGGCGGTGCCGCCTCCAGGAGGCGGGCCGCGGGCGCGGTCTTTGTCGCCGCCGTCGTCGCCGTCGCCGTCGCCGCTGCCGCCTCTCCTCGCCTCCTCCGCCGCCGCCGCCTCGTCCTCTCCCGCTTTCGCCTCCTCCTCCGCCTCCTCCTCCGCTTCCTCCTCCTCCGCTTCTTCCTCCGCTTCCTCCTCCTCCGCTTCGTCGTCCTCCTCCGCCTCCTCCTCGACCTCCGCCTCTTCCACCTCCTCTTCCGCTTGCTCCTCCTCCGCTTCCTCCTCCTCCGCTTCCTCCTCTTCCGCTTCCTCCCCTTTCGCTTCGTCTTCTCCGCCTTCTCCTCGACCTCCGCCTCTTCCTCCTCTTCTGCCTCCTCCTCTTCCTCCGCCTCCTTCTCCTCCGCTTCATTCTCGGTAGCGCATCCCAGACCTACATTTAGCCTTCGTACAAGGACAAGCAAATAGCATCACGTGGGTACCAACTCCTCAAGACGCCATAACCTGGTCGAGGCTTGAGAACGGCTACGTCAATAGCTGAAGCAACGCGCCTTCGTTAACGATCACGCACAACTGTACAGCACCTCCTACGCTCGCGGACTCCGACTACAAGGATTCTCCCTCCTTGCCTCCATATCTCACGCATTCTTTGATCGTCTGCAGCGCACGTGCATCATTTCCGCACGCAACATCTCAACTGTATACATAGTTGTAAATATAGTTTGATATTTGTTGTGTATGTGTACTTGCACATGTAGTTATATGATTATGTGTATGTGTGTTTGTTTTGTCTATGCCTATGTCAATGCCTATCTCCATGTCCATGTTCATGCCTATGTCTATGTCCATACATGTATACATACACATATGCATCTGTCATGTAAATGCATGTGTATAGTTAATTCTACATGTGTATGTAGTTGTGCAGGTGTATCTATATGTTTATGTAGACGTACATTTCATTGTATACGTATTTGCATATGTATATGTATATGTATATTTACGTACATGTATATGTATAGGCATATGCATCTGCACATGCATATGCACATGCATATATTTATGTCTGTATACATATATATATATATGCGTATACGCATCTGTATTTTTATCTATTGGCATCCGTACATGTACATGTATTTGTGTATATATATATATATATTCGCATGTGCATGCACATGCATAGGTGTATATATATACACACATGTATACACATGTGTACTTATATCTCTACCTATGTATGCATGCACATATTCTACATGTACATATGCATGTATGTCTGTATGCGCATACATGTCTGTACATATATGTCGGTGGGTGTGGGGGTGAGATCGCAGTGGAACGGAGAGCCCCTCACTGGCAAATCGGTTTCGGTTTCGTGTTCGTGTCGTGCGTGCGGACGGGGCGAAGCTGCGGGGGCGCGAGAGAGAGAGAAATGACCACGCCGTCGCTAGGTCGATTATGATGCAGTGGACCGTCCCTCCGCTCCTGGTTGGCGCGCGGTGGCCCGGGGTATCCCGCCGTGGTGTCCTGTGGTGTCCCGTTGGTGTCCCGTTGGTGTCCCGTCTCTGTTCCGTCGGCGGTGAGCGGGCGGTGTCTGGGGGTGTCCCGCCTTGGTATAGTGAACTCGATCGTGAGATGGATAATGAGATCGCTAGAAGTTTATGGGTAGTCAGATCAAAAGTCAGATCGACAGTGAGGTTGACTATGATATTGGTTTTGAGATCGATAGGGAGATCGATGGTGATATCGATACAGGGATCGATCGTGAGATCGATCGTGAGATCGAAAGCGAGATCATAGTGAGAACGACGGTGACATTACATCGCAGCGCAACATCGTCATCAAGCGTCGTCGCTAAGTCGAGGGCGTGTCACCAGCATCGTCATCATCACATCCATCGCGTTTGCCAGCAGTTGGTTCTTTCCCCCCACCCCCCAACCTCCTTATCACCCGAAGGGTAATCGTATAGGTTTGTATACAAATATGTACAAGACTGCAGTGGCGCTTCGCGCCATGCACCTTGATCCTTCGAGTTTCGCACGTGGGCGACGTGCGTGCGCGTGCACATGCGCGCGAATATGTGCATAGGTGTCATACGCGCGCACGTGCATGCACCCCATACACATACACATATAGGTGTGTATCTGCATGCATGCATGTATGCATGCATGTATGTATGTATGAATGAATGTAGGTAGGTAGGTATGTATGTATATATGCGAATATACTGTAATGTAATGTAGTGTAATGTGATGTAATGTAATGTAATGTAACGTAATGTAATGTAGTGTAGTGTAGTGTAATGTACTGTATTGTAATGTAATGTCATGTATTGTAATGCAATGTAATGTAATGTAATGTAATGTAGTGTACTGTAATGTAATGTAATGCAATGTAATGTACTGTAATGTAATGTAATGTAATGTAATGTAATGGATGTCTGTCTGTCTGTCTGTCTGCCTGGCTGCTTGTCCGTCCGTCTGTCTGTCTGCACGTATGTGTGTATGTATGTATGTATGTATGCATGCATGCATGCATGCATGCATGCATGCATGCAGGTATGTATGTATGTATGTATGTATGGATGTGTGTGTGTGTGTGTGTTTGTGTGTGTGTGTGTGTATAGATCCGCTCTTGCGCATACGTATGTAGCATGTCTACTTGGGCAGATCTACGTGTACACGTATGCATATCTATATACATGTACGCGGATGTGGCCACAGAGGGGGGGGGGGGGGCAGAAACGCAACGAAGGGCTCGCGAGTGCCGAAAGACTTGGGTAGGGAGGACAAGGCAGAATGTGGAACGGCGACCTGGGCTTACCAATGACCGTCTTTGGGACTACGGAAGGAGACGTGCGAGGGCCTTGGGGTGCCTCGGGACCATGTCGCAGCGGGGCTCGATTATCTCGACGCTGGAGTTGTTTTACGCCGCCGTTCGCTCTTGGGAGGCCTCGCGTTCAGAGTGTTAACGTCACGTGGACCTTATTGGAGCCTCCCGGAGCCTTCTGAGGGTCTCTGTGGGACGTGGTGCAGTCCCGATATGGCTTGGGCCCCTCTTGGGGCGCGTATTGGCTCTGTTGGGCTGTCGTGGGGTCATGTTCGGGCTCCTGGCCTGTTTTGGGCCTGTCTTGGGGGCCTTTTCCGGCGTATTCGAACTTCTGTGGGTTCCTTGCGAGATCTTTTGGAACTCTTGGGAACCTCTTGGGGCTTCCTGGGGCCTCTCTGGGGCCTCGGGGCCTCTTCGGGGCCTCTTGGGAACCTTCTGGGGCCTCCTGGGGCCTGTCGGGACTGTCTGGGGGCCCTCTTGTTCCCGTTTGGGGCCCTGTTGGGCCCGTTTGGGGCTTTGTGGAGGTCTGTCGGGTTGTCTTATGGCGATCTTGGGGGCCGCGTGGGCCGACCTGGAGCGTCGGGAAGCTGAAAGGGGAGGAGAACTCAAAAATCCCCCACAAACATACGGACAACCATTTTTTTTTTTCCCTCGTGGGGCCCTCTTGGGAGTGCTCTTGGAGGCCTGTTGGGACGTTTTGGAGCGATCTCGAACTTCTGTGGAATCCTTGCGAGATCTTTTGGGACCTGGGAACCTCTTGGGGCTTCCTGGGGGCCTCTTGGGGGCCCCTTGGGGCCTCTTCGGGGCCTCTTGGGAACCTCCTGGGGCCTCCTGGGGCCCTGTCTGGACTGTCTGGGGGCCCTCTTGTTCCCGTTCGGGGTCCTCTTGGAGGTCGGTCGGGCCATCTGAGGGCGATCTTGGGGGCCTCGTGAGCCGTCTTGGAGCTTCGGGAAGCCGAAAAGGGGAGAACTCAAACATCCCCCACAAACATACAGAAAATCAGCGATTTTTGCATGGGGCCCTCTTGGGAGTGCTCTTGGAGGCCTCTTGGGACGTTTTGGAGCGATATTTGGGGGTACTGACGGCTCCTTTGGGGTCGTCGTCGACCGTCTTGGGGCTCTCTGGGGTCATTTCGGGAGCCCCTCTGGTGCCGTCTTCGGGCTCTCGAGAGGTCCTCCCAGGTCGTCTTGGGGGCTGTCCGAAATGCCCAGGGTGGGCCAAATTCGTTAGGGGGGGAGGGCGCTTTTTCCCATGTCCCCAGCCCTAGAAAAATATATGAGTCGGAATCTGTATATAAACATATACAGTCAGCCCAGATTAGTAGGTCGACCCTGCCAAATCAAGGGTACCCTTGTGTCCTGTGCCTCGCGACCCACGCCTCCTGCGTTCCTGCGGTAATGTGGCCCTCGGAAGGGTCTTGTGTCCTGTCGCGTGTCCTGTCCACTCGAGTCCGACTCGATGCATATATATATATATATATATATATATATAGACGTGTGTATATATAGACATAGAGATAGAGGCCGCGGCATCGCCCGCTTAGCTTTAGGCAGGCCCAGAGGATGCTCCGCAGTGGTGGCTCGCTCGCTCGCTCGGTTCGTTTCCTCCTTCTCCTCCTCCTCCTCCTCCTCCTCCTCCTCCTCCTCCTCCTCCCCTGCCCAGGCCTCTTCCTCCTCTCTCTCCTCTTCCTCCTCCTCTTCCTCCTCTTCCTCCTCTTCCTTCTCTTCCTCCTCTTCCTCCTCTTTTTTCTCTTCGTCTTCTTCCTCCTCTTCCTCCTCCTCTTCCTCCTCTTCCTCCTCTTCCTTCTCTTCCTCTTCCTCCTCTTCCTCCTCTTCCTCTTCCTCCTCTTCCTCCTCCTCTTCCTCCTCTTCCTCCTCTCATCGCGAACAAGATCGCGGCGGGCGGTTTTTGATGGGGCCCTGGGGCCGTCTAGAGACGACGGAGGATGAAAAACCAGTCTCGAGGAAGGGGTACAGACCTCCGGGGTCCACGTTGAGACAGCACGACGTCGAAGTTTGGAGTCGTCGCCGCCGTCGTCGTCGTCGCCGTCGTCGACGCCGCTGCCGCTGCCGCCGTCGTCGCTGCCGCCGCAACCGTCGTGGTGGTGGTGGTGGTGATCGTCCCCCCTGCAGCTCCTCCTCCTCCTCCTCCTCCTCCTCCTCCTCCTCCTCCTCCTTCGTTCTCCTCCTCCTCCTCCGCTTATTCCTCCTCCTCCGCCTCTTTCGCCAGCGCAGTTGGTCCGGCCACCTGCTCGCCCGCGGGGCTTCCGACGCGCAGGGGCGCGCTCGTGGTGGCCGCGGCGAGGCGGAAGCGGATTCGCAGGCAGCTGGCGCGGGGCGCTCGCGCGCACGTCTCGGCTGGTGGTGCGGCAGCTCCAGGGCGCGTTAAATACGATTAAGTCGGGCCTGTCCCCCTACAGGGGGATTTTCGACGAAAAAAATACCCCCAAAATGCCGAGGGGCCTTGCGCGGGGGACCGGCCGACGCCCAGGGATCCCCATCTCCGAAGTGCCACGGGTCAGCTCTGCGCCTTTGCGCGGGCAAGGGAGGCGAGGATCGTCAGGTCCATCCTGTCATTGTCGCCGTCGGCCAGAACCGCCTTTCTCGTGGTGGTCGCCCCCATCAGGGCCAGGTCCATCACCAGGATGCCGAGGGAGGGCGACCGACGAGAGCCAGATGCAGATCTCAGGGGCTCCCGAGGTGTGCTTGTGTCCTTGGTCGACGGCACGAAAGCGGCCGAACACCTGCTGGATGGAGTCCGGCGCCGCCAGCATTACAGTGCTGCCCGTTCTGGAAACGAGGTGGGAATGCCAGGAAGATTTACGTCGGGCGTGTCCCCCTACAGGGGGATTTTCGACGAATATATATATATATAGAATATATATATATATATATATATACATATACAATTATTATTATTATTATTCTTATTATTTATTATTATTATTAATATTAGTATTCTTATTCTTTTTCTTTTTCTTTTTCTTCTTCTTCTTCTTATTATTATTATTAATATTATTATTATCAGTATAATATATAAAATACTCAAAAATAGTCCCCATACAACTGTTTTGAATTATTTGTTTGCTATCACCAGGCGGTCATCTCCGTCCAGAGGTACCGTCATTCCCGGTCAACAAGGCGGCGCCCGTCTTCATTTTTGCGGGAGCAGACGTAATGGATCAGACGGACTGCGCGTGTGATCGTGACTTTCTGGGTGAAGTTGCAGATGCTGGTCGTGATGCTGGCCACGGGGATCCTCACCGTGTTCTCGAGACTCTTCGCGAACCTGGTCGTGCCGATCCCAGTAAAGTGGCTGAGATTCCCGACCCAGACCCAGACGGAGCAGGCTGCCTTGGAAGCCCTGGGTCCTGATGTTCATAGCCATGCTGTTCGAGGAGCTGTTCCTTGTGTGCCCAACGGTTTCTCTCGACACGCAGCTGTTGGTGAATGGCCTAGTGGTGACCAGCCCGATGCACTGAACTCCCAAAGTGACCGAGTGGATGAGTTGATCTACCTTCATGCTGATGACGAGTCGACGGCCCTTGGTAGGCATGAGCTCGCTGACGATGGCGCAGGTCTTCAGCATGGTCGCGCAGAGGGTCGCGGGGATGCTGAGGCGGAACCAGACGGCGCTGGACATCTTCATGGTATCATGTTGGAGGCGCTGAGCCCCATCGGGGCCCACATGACGGCCGCCCTCGATGCCACCAGCGAGAACGTTCGCATTCTGACTTCGGGTGGTCATGGTGATGGCCCTCGCGCCGACTCCCCTGGGCAGCGTGGGCAAGAGGTTCTGCTGAGTAGCGAGCTGGAGTGCCACCTGTTTGACGATGTCGCGGGGTCTGCTGGTGAGTGACACATGTTACGAACATGTACACCTACTGGCATTGGTGGGCGTCTTTGAATCATTTCAAACAGGTTCACCTACCAGCATGGGTGGGAGTCTCTTGCGATATTTCAGATAAGTTCGGTTTTTTGCTTTGGTGGGTGTCTATTGATTTATTTTCAAGCATTTGATTATTCTGGCATTGGTGGGTGTCTCTTGCATTATTTCAAACATGTTCTTCTTATGGCCTGGGTGTGTGTCTCTTGATTTATTTCAAGAATGTCCATCTTGTGGCATAGGTGGGAGTCTCTGATTTATTGTAAACGTGATCTCCGTCTGGCAGTGGTGGGCGTCTTCCAATCTGTTTCAAGCATGGTCATCGACTGACATTGGTGAGAGTCTGAAGCTATATCCCCTGTATTCTGCATTCATGGCGGGATTGGCCCACCCCATAGGCCCCCCCGCTGCTGTCCAAGCGGCGCCTGGACAAGCACAGCTCCTCTTCCTCCTTTTCATCCTCATCCTCATTAGCTTCCTTTCCTTCATTCCTTCAGCTTTTCCTTTTTTTCTTTTTTTGCTTTCATCGGACATAAGATGCGCAGTTGTTGCATTCTTTTAGGGGAGAGTGGTCGAACAGTATCAATGTCGAACCCGTATCACTTTATCGCAAATTGAGCGGGCTGGAAGTGCGAAACCTGCTGCTCCTCCTCCTCTGTCCTCCTCCTCATTCTTCCTCCCTCCGCCTTCTCTTCCCTTTCCGTCCTCTCCTCCTCCTCGTCATCCTCCTCCTCCTTCTCCTTCTCCTCCTCATCATCATCATTCCTCCTCCACGCTCCCTCCTCCGCCGCCCCCCTCCTCATCCTCCTCCTCCTCCTGCCGCGCATTCAGTGAGGCGAAGTGGCAGTCCTGACAGAGATGCCGCAGCCTCTCCAGATTCTCCAACGGGCCGCGTCGGAGGCGCCAGCCGCACCTCGTTTGGGATGGCGCGGGTGGTGGTGGTGGTGGTGACGACGATGACGACGAGGATGATGATGATGCTGATGATGTTGTTGTTGTTGTTGTTGTTGATGATGATGATGATGCTGATGCTGATGATGATGATGCTGCTGCTGATGATGATGATGCTGCTGATGATGATGATGATGATGATGATTATATTGCGAACGACGACGATGATATGATGCGACGCTGATGATGCTGACGACGATGCTGATGACGATGATGATGATGCTAGTGCAGACCATATGACGATGAGGATGCTGATACAGATGCTGATAATGACGATGCTGCTAAGGGCGATGGTTATGATGACGATGATGATGAGGATGAGGATGATGATGAGGATGATGAGGAAGATGACGATGATGGTGGTGCTGACGATGATGATGATGATGATGCTGATGATGATGATGATGATGATGCTGATGATTATGATGATGATGATGATGCGGATGCTGATGATGCTGATGCTGATGCTCATGCTGGTGCTGATGCTGATGCTGATGCTGATGATGTTGATGATGATGCTGATAATGCTAATGATGGTGGC
>CAUYUJ010009259.1:15000-35365 GCA_963575745.1 Prorocentrum cordatum
GAAACCAGCCAAACACCTAGGGTACTAGGTTCTTGTCAGTCATCCCAAGATGGGACAGAACTGCTTCAAGAGAGCACCAAGAGGTCCGTCGAGGGCTTCTACAGGAGGACAGTGGTAAAAGAGCTGCCCAAGAGCTCGCAAGACGGACAGCCAGCGCCCCGAAATGTCCCAAGAACGCTCCAAGACGTTTTCACGAGACCCCAAGCCGCCCACTAACGTTCAAAGTTGGTGAAATATGGCCCCAAGAGGACAAACATAGCCACAAGAGGACCCCACTACCCGTTCACATGGCTCCAAGGCAGCCCAGAGATGGTCGTTCGAGGTTCCTGTGGAGGAGCCTCTCACCTGCCCACCTTCCCTGATTGAAGCTGTCCACGAGGAGGAGGAGGAGGAGGAGAAGAGGAGGAAGAGGAGGAGGAGGAACCATCCACCTGCCCACGTTAATCAGTCCCTTTTCCAACCTTCGTCCTCATCCTAGTCCTCTTCATTTCTGTTGCTCTCTCCCTCTGCATCCGTCACCTCTCCTCTGGGGGGAGGAAAGACATGATATCATATTCAATATGGTGACTCAGTGGAGGGAGGGAAGAAGGATGAGAGGAAGGAGGACCTCCAGGACTCAAGACCCCCCTCCAGCGACCTGCCCAGGAGCGTCCGGGGCGTCGTCGCGGCGTGGGGCCGCCGAGGGAGCGGGCGCGTGCGCCGTGCCCGGCAGGCGCTCAGGAGCTGCCAGTGCTCCTGGCGCCGATGACGCCCATGGTGGTCGACTCGGCTGGCAGGTGTGCGGCCTTCGAGGCGGAGGCGCCACCTGCAGCGGGGAGGCAGCCCAGTGACAGAGGCAGGAGCACGCGGCAGCAAATCGTGGGGGCCTGGTATGCCGTCTTGATTCCGCCTTTGGCGTCGGTTCCCCTCGGTTCGCGTCGGGGAGTCGACGGGATAGCGCCGATGTAGCGCCGGTTAGCGTCGACGTGGCGTCGACGTAGCGTCGATTAGCGTCGAGTCAGCGTCGATGCGCAAGAGCCGACAAGATGGTATGGAAGGCTCCCATGAGGTGCCACCGAAGAAGCAGGAGCAATGTCCAAGACTTGATCTGCGAATGATGACTCCCGCCTCCCCCCCTCCCCACCCAGGTTCCGCGCGTCATTCGTTCGCCGCCGCATGCCCCCTGGAGAAGCTGCGACTGGCAGCGAACTGCACGAAGGATCTGTGTGTTGCGGCTCTGGTCGGCGAGCAGCAAGTGTTCGCATTACTGGGAGAGTTCGTGCTTGCGCGTGCGCATGCAGGCGCGCGCGTGCGCGCGGCGACGTCCACTCTTCGCGCGCGCCACAGCCACCCCGAAAGAGGGTCGACTGGGTTCAAAGGGGGGCTCTGGTGATGGGGACCGGTCCTCAAATTTAGGTCGGGGACCTGTTCGTTGCCGAGTCTTGCTATGGCGAGAAATAGGGGAACAAACAATGACATAAACATAAATGACTCGGAGGTCCGCGCGGATTTCTCGGATCCGCGCTGGAGCCCCCTGGCGGCGCCTCGGGCGCCGCCCCTGGCGCGCTCCGCGCGCCAGGGAGGAGTGTCGAGCGCCGATCCGAGAAATTCGCGCGGACCTCCGAGGTTTTATGTTTATGTCATTGTCGCAGGCCTCGAGGTTGACACTAACACCAATATCGGCGGTGTGCCTCCACCGAGGGAAGAAGATTCCGATCTCTGTGATGGTGGTAATCTTCTGGCTTTCGAGGTGGCCGACACATCACCACCGACACCGAAATCTAGGGTCACCTGCCCCCTGTGGAGGCACCCCCTGTGCTGGTGTTGGTGCCCCTCTCCAGGCCTCCAACATTGTTCGTTCCCCTAAAATGGTGGGCTTGTTTCCCACCACCACCACCATGACTAGGAGGGGGAGGGGGTCCTCTTCCTCCTCCTTCTCTTCGTCCTCCTCATCCTCCACCTCCTTCCCCCCTCCAGCTTATGGTGGTGGTGGTGGAAAACAGGCCCATCAGAAAAGAGCCCGTCCGTGCCTCGCTCGGCCTTCCGCGCCGCAGTGCGATGACCTGCAGCCTTCGGCGCCAGAGAGGGGCCCGTCGCGC
Organism: Prorocentrum cordatum; assembly: GCA_963575745.1. Classification (NCBI taxonomy): domain Eukaryota; class Dinophyceae; order Prorocentrales; family Prorocentraceae; genus Prorocentrum; species Prorocentrum cordatum. The sequence continues at coordinate 17,079 of CAUYUJ010009259.1, forward strand.
CCCTCACTTGGCTTGCCCGCCCGTCGTTTTTTTTTGTATTATGTTAGTTCGTGATCGTATGTTTGTTCTTGGATCGTAGTATTTTTTTTGTTGTGTGTGTTTGTTGTTGTTGAACATTATTACTTCTAAAGAATAATTATTGTTGGGCCCCCTGGTGCACGCCCCCCTCGCCGCGCCTAGGCCGCAGCTACATTTTCATCATTTTCGTGAGGAAGCCTCAGGTAAAACGATGTGATCCAGATCCGGTTGTTTTGTTGTAATCCGTTTTCCCTTGCAAAAAACACTATAAAATGACATTTCTTGTTCTAATATAATCAAATTTCAAGAATCCCTTGCAAAAAAATAAGGTAAAGTGGACATTCGCGCGCGCAAGACGAAATCCTTCCAAAAGCTTAGTGTTCGGAGCGATTTTAACATAAAAACATCAAAAAACCAATGGTTTTTCAACAAAAAAATGTCAAAATCTCATCCCGCGCGCTCTTGCGGATTCGTAGGAAACCCAACACTTTTTAAACATTTCTGTCAAACGGGCTTTTGCGAGCAACTTTTTCGAACTTCTGCGACAACGGTTGCGCACCTGCCAGGGCCATCATCCCTGTCAAATAATACCATGCGGGACACATTCGTTTTTTCTTCGCGCGCGCACGCCGTCGTCGTCGGCCGCGGGGCCCTGAATAGTAGCCACGGTCGTCCGCATGCCACGAAGTGAAGTGTCCGAACGTCATAGGGCGGGAAGCTGGGTGTGGGTGGTGGCGAAGAGTCGTTTGGAAATTTGGTAGAGCTTGAACCGGCCCCCCCACAAAGTGGGGGTATTGCCCGCCTCCTATGAAAACCCTGGCACTGGTGAGAACGGAGTGTCCCCACGTGCTAGTAATTGTTGTTGTTGTTGTTGTTGTTGTTGTTGTTGTTGTTGTTGTTGTTGTTGTGGTCGTCGTCGTCGTCGTCGTCGTCGTCGTCGTCGTCGTTGTTGTTGTTGTTGTTGTTGTTTTTGCTTTTGTTTTTGTTGTTGTTGTTGTTGAACAAGGCGGGTCTGAGGGTCGCCCCCCCCCGTTCCCCCCCAGCAACCAGCAACCGAGCAACCCCGCCTCCCGAACGGCCTCCGGCACCCCCCTTGGGGGTAGGCTACGCCCCGTCCGGGGGGGAGTGCTTCCAACCCTATACGAATCCAACCAGAGCCGAACCCAGTCCTACCAGAGCTGTCCCTAACCCCATAGGGATCCCACCCGAGCTGTACCAAACCCTTTTTAGGGGATTTATACGGGTCCTACCAGAGCATCTCCTTACGGGGTCCTACCATAGCTGTACCCGTACCCAGATAGGGCCCAACCGGAACCCATACAGGCCGTATGGGGTCTTCGTAGGATCCAATACAGGCCGTATGGTATCAGTATCGGATCCCATACAGGCCGTATGGGATGTGTATGGGATCTTTTACAGGCCGTAGGGTATCCGTATCGGATCCCATACAGACCACGACTAGTACTACTACTACTACCACCACCACCACCACCACTACTACTATTACTACTACTACTACTACTACTACTACTACTACTACTATTTCTACTACGATTATCATTTTTATTATTCGTATTCGTAGTACTCGTCGTACTCCTGATAGTATTATTTCTACGACTACTACTACCATTACTACTACTATGATTATTTCTACGAGTACTAGTAGTACTACTACTATGACTACAACTCGTAGTATGACTACTACTGTTAGCCGGACTACTAGTACTACTACCACTACTACTCGAGTACTACTGATAATTCTTAGTATTACTACTACTACTGTCACTATTACTACGACTCCTAGTGCTACTACGTACTAGTACTACGACTGCTACTACTATTAGGACTAGTACTATTAGTATTACTAGTACTACCAGTGCTACTACTACGACTACTACTACTACTACTACTACTACTACTACTACCACTACTATTAATACAACACTCACACGATTATTATTCGTGCTCCTATTACTCCTACTAGTATTACTATTTCTGCTAGTGCTGCTAGCCCTTTTATTTCTACTACTACTACAACTACTACTAATACTACTACTGCTTCTATTTTCCTACAACTACTACTCGGACTATGTGTACTACTAGCACTATTGGTATTTCTCGTACTACTCGTACTACGAGGACTACAAGTACTACTGATACTACTACCACTAGTACTACTACTACTACTACTAATCATACTACTACTCCTATTGCTATTACCATTAATATATGTACTACTCGTATTACTAGTAGTAGTAATAGTGGTAGTAGTAGTAGTAGTAGTAGTAGTAGTAGTAGTGGTAGTGGTAGTAGTAGTAGTAGTAGTAGTAGTAGTAGTAGTAGTAGTAGTAGGAGTAGGAGTAGTAGTAGTAGCAGTGGTAGTAGTATTAACGATTTTACTAGCACTACTAGTAATTCTATCATCATTTATAATACAAGTAGTACCGGTACCATGAGTATTGGTATTACTAGTACTATTAGTACTACCAGTACTACTACCTACGACCTATTACCTATTACTACTACTACTACTGCTGCTACAACCAGTATTACTATTAGCATTCGTAATTCTAGTAGTGCTACTCTCATAGGGTCTCTATAGGGTCCTCTATGGGCATCCTACAGGGACCGTGCAGGCCCTGCAGAGTCTCTGTTGGTTCTCTATAGGGACCCTGTAGGGATCTTCATAGGGTCTCCATAGGGATCCTGTAAGGACTTTACAGGCCTTGCAGTGTAGAGTCTTTATTAGGTTTCTTTAGGGGTACTAGAGGGATCCTGTAGGGATCCTGTAGGGACCTGTCAGGTCCTACAGGATCTCTATCGAGTCTCTATAGGGATCCTGGACAGATTCTGTAGGGAGTCCTATAGGGATCCTGTAGGGGTCCTATGGGGATCCTGTACGGTCCCAATAGGGACACTATAGGGATCCGAACGATCCTATGTGGACTTCCTAAAGGCCTTGCTTGATCTCTATAGGGTCTCAATGGGGATCCTTAGGGATCTCTGTAGGGTCTCTATAGGGTTCTTGAAGGGATCCTCTAGGTCCTGCGTGGTCTCCACAGGGTCTCTATAGGAGTTTTCTAAGCAGGGCGGCTTCCATATGGGCCCTGTAGGGATCTTATAGGCCCTACTGGGTTTCCATAGGGATCCCACCAGGACCTAACAGGCCCTGCAGGATCTCTATAGGGTCTCTATAGGGATCCCTCAGAGATCTTTACAGGGTCTTTACAGGGTCCCTGAAGGGCCCCTAAAGGGATATTTTTATATATATCTCTCTCTATATATAGGGGGTTTCGATTGGTTCCCCCAAGGGGCTCGATAGAGATTTATACAGGGTCTCTATAAGGTTCCTAAAGGGACCCTCTAGATACGTATATCGGTTTTTATGGGGTACAAGCAGGGACCCTATAGGGATCTACAGCGTCTCTATAGGGTTCCTAAAGGGACCCTATAGGGATCTATGTAGGGATCCCCATAATGTGCCTAAAAGGGGCCCTATCTGGATCTCTCTAGGGCATCCTTAGGGTTCCTCAAGGGACCTTATAGGGATCTATCTCTACAGGGTCTCTACAGGGTTCCTAAAGGGACCTCACAGGGATCTCTACAGGGTCTCTGTAGGGTTCCTAAAGGGACCCCGTCGGCACTTCTAAAAGAGCTCTGCAGGCATCCTAAGGGATCCTATAGGGATCTGTATAGGGTCTCTACAGGGATCCAAAAGAACCCTACAGGGATCTCCGTAAGGTCACTACAGGGATCTTCAACGACCGTATAGGGATCTCTATAGGGTCTATAGGGACCCAACAGAACCCGAAATGATCCGACAGGGACCCTATAGGGATCCATGAGGCCCTGCAGGGTCTCCATAGGGATCCTATGGGGACCCCGTTCCGGAGCCTCGCCAGAGCAAGTATCGGAATCCGCTTGGAGCCTCGTCGGGGGAACGCAAGGAGATTTTTTTTGTTCGTTGGGTTGCTCGGTTGCTGGGTTGCTGGGGGGGGGGTTGCTAGGCACGCGTCCCTGTGACCCGCCTTGAGTTCTAGAGGACGAAGCGTTTACAGCGAGCGCGCGGGACGCGTCCTTCATAACCGCCTTGATATTGTTGTTGAACTCTAATTCTTGAAGAATAATTATTGTTGATCCCCCCCACCGGTGCACATTTATTTTTTCGATTGAAGTGCCACCCCCGGGGCTCGCACCTTGTTTTTTCTCAAGGAAAGTCTTCCTGCTCAAACTATGCCCCTGCCCCCCGGGCTACAACAACAACGGCTCCCGCCAGAGACTTCCTCGATTTTTACTCAGGACCCCCGCTCCCGCTTGAGACTTCCGCGCAATTTACTCAGGAAAGGCGCTCCCGTCTGAGACTTCCTCGCAATGTAATCAAGACCCCCGCTCCCGCCTGAGACTTCCGTGCAATTTGCGTGGGAACGGCGCTCCCGCTTGAGACTCCTTCGAATTTTACTCAGGACCCCCGCTCCTGCTTGACATTTCCGGGCAATTGACTCAGGAACGGCGCTCCCGCCTGAGACTTCCTCGCAATTTAGTGAGGACCCCCGCTCCCGCCTGAGACTTCCGTGCAATTTGCTAAGGAACGGCGCTCCCGCTTGAGACTTCCTCGCAACTTAGTCAGGGCCCCCGCTCCCGCCCGAGATTTCCTCACAATGTACTCAGGACTGCGCTCTCGCGTGCGACGTCCTCACAAATTATTCTGGAATTGCGTTTCGGCGCTCAGGAACCACGCGCGCGCCAAGGACGCCTTCACAACGTGGTATCTTCCCTCTTCCTTCGTCCTTCCCCCTCCCCTTCCTCCCACTCTCCCTCGTTCTTCCCCTCCTCCTCTTGCAGGGCCCGCGCCAATTCCAATGGCGGGCAGAGAGATGTACGCCCCCGAAGGATTGTCCGCCTGTTCCGGTTTGCCCGTGCGTCTAAGCCCGCCGGCCCCAGCAAAGAGAAATAATCCCCCCGAAAGGGGTGTGATCGAAGACGAAGAGGGCGGGTTTCGAGGGTGTAGGGTATACGTGTTGAATGACTCGCGGGCAATCAAGAGCGTACAGCCTTAAACTGGTTGTTGTGGTTGTTGTTGTTGTTGTTATTGTTGTTGTTGTTGTTGTTGTTATTGTTGTTGTTGTTATTGTTGTTGTGCTGTTTCTGTTTTTTGTTGTATTGTTGTCGTTGTCGTTGATGTTGGTGTTGATGTTGTTGTTGTTGTTGTTGTTGTTGTTGTTGTTGTTGTTGTTGTTGTTGTTGTTGTTGTTGTTGTTGTTGTTTTTGAACTCTCATCTCAGAAAACAAATTATGGTTGATCCCCCTCACCGGTGCATGTCGTTTTTCCAAATCAAAGTGTGCCCCTCGACGCTCGCACCCTGTTTTTTGACAGGGCAAGTCTTGGTGCTCAAACTGTGCCCCTGGCCTCCCGGATTGCAGCAACAATGGCCCCCGCCCCAAATTTACTGAGGACCCCCGCTCCTGAGACTTCCTCACGATTTACTCAGGATCGGTGCGCCCGCCTGTGACTTCCTCGCAATTTAGTCAGGGCCCCCGCTCCCATCTGAGACTTCCTCACAGCTTACTCAGGAAAAGCGCTCCTGCTTGAGACTTCATCGCAATTGGATGAAGATTTCCTAGCAATTTAATCAAGATCCCCGCTCCCGCCAGAGAACCCTTCACATTTCATTCAGGAATTGCGCTCTCGCTTGTGACTCCCATGCGATTTATTCAGACATTGCGCTTTCGACGCTCAGGAAACACGCTGCGCCAAGGACGCCGCTACACTTTACTTAGTAATCGCGCTCTCGCCATACTCAGGCATCCCGCTTGAATGTCCCACCCGCCCGACCCGCCCGTCAGGAGATCGCCCGCCCGTCGTGGGCTTCCGCCTGAGACTTCCTTCAGGAACGGCGCTTTCGCTTAGGATTTCCTCGAACGTTCACGCTTTTACCTTCCTGCCTTTCCCTCTCCCTCCTCCCTCCCTCCTCTCCTCCCTTCTCTCTCCTTCCTCTCTTCCCTCATCCCTATGCCTCCCTGCACCATCCCCTCTCCCTCCTCTCCCTCCTCTCTTGGGCCCTCCCCTCTCCTGCCTCTTTCTTTCTTTCTTTCTTTCTCTCTCTCTCTCTCCCCTCTCTCTCTCTCTTTCTCTACCTCTCTTACCTGTCTCTCTTTCTTTCTCTCTCCCTCTCTCTTTCTCTCTCTGCTTCTAATCAACCGCCCCCCCTCTTCGCTTCTTCTATCCTGGCGTTTTCCCTCTTCCTTCGTCCCTCCCCATCCCTTCCTCCCACTCTCCCTCGCTCTCCCCCTCTTCTTTTTGCAGGGCCCACACCAATTCCAATGGCGGGCACATGCACGCCCATGAAATACTGTCCGCTGGTCAGGTTTGCCCGCCTGTCTAAGACCGCCGCCCCCCGCAAAGGGAAATAATCCCCCAAAAGGGGGTGTGATCGAAGACAAAAAAGGCGGGTATCGAGGGTGTGGGGAACTCGTTTTGAATGACACGCGGGCAAGTAACAGCGAACAATCGTATACTGATTGTTGTTGATGTTGATGTTGAACATTATTAATTCTAAAAAATAATTATTGTTGGGGCCCCTGGTGCACGGCCCCCCTGCGCCGCCTAGGCCGCAGCTACATTTTCATCATTTTCGTGAGGAAGCCTCAGGTAATACGATGTCATCCAGATCCGGTTGTTTTGTTCCCCCCCGCTGTCCCTTGCAAAAAACACTATAGTGTGTGTTGTGTGGTTCTTGTTCAAAAATACCTATAACTTCAAGAATCTAAAATAAAAAAAAACTTCAAGAATCCCTTGCAAAAAATAAGTAAAGTGGACATTCGCGCGCGCAAGACGAAATCCTTCCAAAACCTTAGTGTTCGTAGCGATTTCAACATAAAAACATCAAAAAACCAATGTTTTTTTTTTTTTTTTTTAAAGTGTCACAATTTCATCCCGCGCGCTCTTGCGGATTTGCAGGAAACCCAACTTTTTTAAACATTTCTGTCAAACGGGCTTTTGCGATCAACTTCTTCACGTGCTTCGAACTTCTCCAACAACGGTTGCGCACCTGCCAGGGCCATCATCCCTGTCAAATAATACCATGCGGGACACATTCGTTTTTTCTTTCCGTGCGCACGCCGAAATCTTCAAAAACCATTGGGTTTCGTAGGAATTTTAGCACCGCGCAACATAAAATCATTTTTCGCACCGTAGGCCCTTCAAATCGTCGTCGTCGTATACTAAGCTAGTTTCCACAAGATGTTACCACAAGAAGTCATTGAAACCATGCGCCAGTGTAGTAGCCACGGTCGTCCGCATGCCACGAAGTGAAGTGTCCGAACGTCATAGGGCGGGAAGCTGGGTGTGGGTGGTGGCGAAGAGTCGTTTGGAAATGTGGTAGAGCTTGAACCGGCCCCCCCACAAAGTGGGGGTATTGGCGGGCGGGCGTCGTATGAAAACCCTGGCACTGGTGAGAACACTGAGCGTTCGGGTAAAATGATTGTTGTTGTTGTTGTTGCTGTTGTTGTTGTTGTTGTTGTTGTTGTTGTTGCTTTGGTGGTTGTTGTTGTTGTTGTTGGTGTTGTTGTTGTTGTTGCTGTTGCTGTTGTTGTTGTTGTTGTTGTTGTTGTTGTTGTTGTTGTTTTGCTTTGTTTTGGTTTTGGTTCGGTTTGTTTTTTTTGTTGTGTGTTGTTTTGTTGCTGTTGTTATTGTTCTTATTATGATTAGTCTTGTTGTTGTTGCTGTTGTGTGTGTGTGTGTGTGTTCTGCGCAGATGCAGACACAACACGTACGAGTACACGATTTTTCGGGGGGTTCGAGCTTCGAGGGTGTGCACGTGTGCGACAGCCCGGCTTCCTCTCTCCCCGTCGCGCCGTGGCCTCTTCCTCCTCCTCCTCCTCCTCCCTCGTGCGTCGCGGCACGGGTGTGCATACGGTGTGCCCCCTGTTGCCCGATCGCCGGAGCAGTCACCCTCTGCTCAGCCTCGGGTCTCAGGAGACGGGGGTCAATGCAAACGGGGGTCAGCCAGAGCGCCCGACCTTGCAGGATCCTGCAGGGCCAGGGTCGCATTGACTCGAATCTGTGCGCAGGAGCCTGCAAGACCTTGCAGGATCCTTCGCGTGGACCCGGGGTCGGGTTCAGGATCCTGCGGGGCCTTGCAGGACCCTGCAAGGCCAGACTGACTTCAGGAGGGGACAAAACACACAGACACAATTCATCGTCGATTCCTCAGAAAATATGGGAAACTATGGGAAGTGGGGGGGGGCAGACGGACACCCAGAAGATGTGGGAAAATAGGGGGCATCCTGTGATTTGTGTGTCCTTGTTTGTGCGTCCCAGAGCCCCTTCCTGACCAGGGTCTGGACTGACCCGGGTCAGCAGACCTCCGACCGGCCGCCGACGCACCAGAGTCCGCGAGCGTTCTCAGCGCGACGAGGCTCGCCGTGCGCTCCTCGCCGCGTCGGGCGGGCCTCTCCTCCGTGCGGGGGCGGGCGGTGGGGCCGCGGCGCGCGCGGCGCCGCTGGCCCCCGGTGCGGGCACGGCTTTGGTCCGTACGGTGGGGGCCCATGCCAAGAGGCACCCTTCTAGGCCTGCTAGATTCAGAAGCTGGGCCAGGGCTGCTAAAACCGTGGCTGCTAAAACGGCCCTCCCGGAAGGAAAAAACAACTTCCTGGAACGAGGCGCGGCACGCGAAACAGTCAACGGGTTTCATCCCGGAAGGACGAAGACAACTTCCAGGAGGTCGATTTTAGCAGCCACGGATTTAGCAGCCCTCGCCCGGCTTCCGATAGATGGGGTCCGAGCAGATGGGGTCGGAGGGTCGCGCCGCATCGTCGATGCATCGGCGATGCGGCTCGATGCGGAGCCTGATTTCCTCCACGTTGGCGTCGCCGATGCATCGCTGATGTCGCCGATGCACTGGCGATGCAACGGCGATGTATCGCCGATGTGATGGCGATGCGGCGCGATCCTCCGACCCCATCTGCTCGGACCCCATCTAGGAGGCCTCTAACCCTGCTTGTCTCCAGGGTGCCTTGGATTTCTTGGTTTGCGATGGTTCTGCAGTGGAAGGCGTGACGCTCCCACACCAAAACTCAATGGACGCCCTCGGATCTCAGGATTTGGTGGGTTTCTTGTCGAAGGTTTCTTGTGGACTGGCCTCCGCTGGACGTAGCACCCCGCAGTTGCGGACAAGAGTGAGATGGGCCAGATGGGCGGCGGGGACGTCGGCAATCTGCGAGGCTCTGAAGAAACCCGCTGCAGGCGCCGCTTTAAAGCATGGGCAACTCTGCAGCGAGCTCGCCATAGGAATATGCAACGAGCTCGCCGTGGGCGCTGATTTTTTCCATTGAAGCACTGTGGGTAGGTCGCGGGTTGTGCCGCGTGTGGGTCGCGGGTGGATCGCGGGTGGGTCGCGGGCCGGGTTGCGGATGGGTTACGGGTGGGTCGCGGGTGTGTCGCGGGTGGGTCCCAGGTGGGTCGCGGGCGGGTCGCGGGGTGAGTCACGGGTGGGTCGCAGGTGGGTCGCGGTCCTGGTCGCCGGTGGGTCGCGGGTGGGTCGCGGGTGTGTCGCGGGTGGGTCGCGGGCCGGGTCGCGAGGGGGCCGGCGACAAGAAACAATAATGTGGCATCGTTCGAACGTGTGCATTTTTTCTTGGCGAGGACCCTGGAGGAGCATCCTGGACCATCGAGCAACAAAAACACACGAAACCGAAAAATGCACGGGAAATGGACGTCCGAGCCACGGCAAGATAACAAACAACAACAAACAACAACAGCAACAACAACAAAATCCGCACCGCAGAACCTCGCTTCAGCCACGCGCCCAGGGACAGTGAATGACCGTTCGGCCCGTTTCGCCCTGTTCTGCGGCGTCTTGGGTCTTTGGCGAAGGGATGCCGAAATCCCGAGACGTAGTTGATGTGGACAAACATCTGGCTTCGGGATGGGGACAGATTTTATCTATATCCACTGCGTCTCGGGTTTCTGGGGAGGGAGCCCGAAGATCCGAAGGCACAGTGGAGGTGTACAGACACATTGCCCGCACCTGGCGCACTTGGAGGAGGAAGAGGAGGAGGAAGAGGAGGAGGAGAAGGAGGAGGAGGAGGAAGAGGAATATAGGAGGAGGAGGAGGTGGAGGAGGAGGAGGAGGAGCAGGAGGAGGAGGAGGAGGAGGACGAGGAGGCGGAGGAGGAGGAGGAGGCGGAGGCGGAGGCGGAGACGGAGGCAGAGGCGGAGGAGGAGGCGGAGGCGGAGGCGGAGGCGGAGGAGGAGGAGGATGAGGGGGAGGAGGAGGAAAACGAGGACGACCAGGAGGAGGAGGAAGACGAGGACGACGAGGAGGAGTAGGAAGACGAAGAAGCATGAGAATAATGGGAAGAAGAAAACGAATACTGATTTAGATATTTAGAATACGAAGAATAATGCAACTGCTACTAATCATATTCGGAATATTTTTTATGAGGGAGACGACTAAAAACAATACGAATAGTACGATTAAACATAATAACGGAAACTAGCGATAATAGTATTGGCAATAATGATAAGCAGCAGAAAGGTAGTATGATTCATATTACTAAGACGAATAAGAAAACATAGTGCACCAGTCATGCTATCACTAATGGTACTGATAATACACGTAATAATGATAATAAGCATCATATGGAGATACTAATCATAAGATTTTTGAAAGAAATCTGAATACATACTATCAATATTGGTTCTTAGAAGACAAGTGATGACGCAATAAATCCGTAAGGGCTTCGCCCCCTGCCGCCGGCCCCCTCTCTCGGAGAATGGGCCATGGAAGAGCGAAGTCATGAGGCTTTGGCTTCACCGTGAAGCAGCGTCGGAACTTCATGCGAAGACGATGGGTAATTGGCAAGACGAACTAATATCTTTCCAGTCTATGATTGTACTCGCTGTTGTATTTTCATTTGCTCCCGTATACTGTGCCCGAATCTTCTCCCCGAATTTGAAAATGTTGGAAGTCTCTTATGTCCTGACCGCGCGGAAGTGCGTGAGGGGTGCCCCAGAATTAAACAAATGTGGCAAATCCTTGTGTTTTTGCACCCCTGATCCTGTCGATCCGCGTGAGGGGTGCCACTGGTTTTCAGAAATGTTGAGAACCCCCTGGGTTTTCGGACCCTGACCCCGCCGATCTGCGTGAGGGGTGTCATCGAATTTCAGAAATGTGGCAAATCCCATTTGTTTTTGGAGCCTGACCCTGCCGATCTGTGTGAGGGGTGCCATCGAATTTCAGAAATGTGGCACATCCCGTGTGTTTTTGGACCCTGACCCCGCCGATCTGCGTGAGGGGTGCCAGCGAATTTTTCGAAATGTGGCAATCCCATTTGTTTTTGCACCCTGACCCCGCCAATCTGCGTGAGGGGTGCCACCCAGTTTCAGAAATGTGGCACATCCCGTGTGTTTTTGGACCCTGACCCTGCCGATCTGCGTGAGGGGTGCCATCGAATTTCAGAACTGTGGTAACTCCCATTCGTTTTTGGACACTGACCCCGCCGATCTGCGTGAGGGGTGCCAGCAAATTTTTCGAAATGTGGCACATCCCTGTGCTTCTGCACCCTTACCCCGCCGATCTGCGTGAGGGGTGTGAATTTGTACCCACCCCAGCAATTCAGACAACACGCTCAGGGCGTGCCAAACCTGCCCGTTTGGGCCTCCCCCCCTCGCGCGGTCCATCAACAAGGAACACTGAGCAGTAAGAAGCAGAACTGTAACTGTGGAAACTGGAAGCTGCAATTGGTACAGGACACTGCGAACCTTCGGCCTACAGCCTGGTGGCCCCACAAGGGGGCCGGCGGATTTAAGAAGACTAATCTTAGTACCAATATCCCTCATCAGAAACAGCATACTGATAAGAAGGCGAATCATAATCATAATTCTACCAATCAGAAGAACAATATTACGAACCACAGTAATACGAACCACGAGAATACTACGGAAACTGCTACAATACTATGAATACTGATAATAATAATAATAATAGTAAACAGAGGAATCAGACTAATAATACTACTAAGAAGACGAATGCTAAAACAACTCGAAGCAATATGACAATATTAGTAATACTACTGATCATAGTCACGCTACAATAGACATAACAATAAGGAAACTCATAGCAGTAAAAAACAATAATATTAAGGAAACTAATCGCAGTAATCGTAGTGGTATTAGGGATGATAAGAATACTAAGACAGATAATAACACACATAAAAAGACGGAGGAGGAGGAGGAGGAGGAGGAGGAGGAGGAGGAGGAGGAGGAGGAGGAGGAGGAGGAGGAGGAGGAGGAGGAGGAGGATAGAGGAGAGGAGGAGTGAGGAGAGGAGGAGGAGGAGGAGGAGGAGGAGGAGGAGAGGAGGCGGAGGAGGAGGAGGAAGGAGGAGGAGGAGGAGGAGGAGAGGAGGATGAGGAGGAGAGGAGGAGGCAGGAAGGAGGGAGGAGGAGGAGGAGGAGGAGGAGGGAAGGAGGAGGAGGAGGAGGAGAGAGAGGAGAGAGAGAGAGAGAGAGAGAGAGAGAGAGAGAGGGAGGGGTGGTGTCCGCCCGTGGGCGCCTCGTGGGCGCCCCCGCTCTTGGACGGCGTGTGGAGGTGTCGCCTAGGCGCCCGCCCGTGGGCCCCCCGTGACTGCCCCGTCGTTGAGGGGGCCTGCCGAGGCGTCGCCTGGTGCCCGCCCGGTCCCCACTCCCCCCCTCTTCGGGGGGCCCCTCTCCCCCTCTTCGGGCCCCCCGTCCCTGGGCCCCTCTTCGGGCCCTCCGTCCCTGGTCCCTGGTTCTCTCTCTCTCTCTCTCTTCCCCTCTTCGGGCCCTCCGTCCCTGGGCCCCCTCTCTGCGCCTCTGCGCGGAGGGGCGCAGACCGTGGGCGCGCCCGCGCCGGGGGGGGGCCCTGCCGAGGTGTCGCCCGGTGCCCGCCCCCGTGCGCCTCGAGGGCGCCTCGCGGTGCCCGCCCGTGGGCGCCTCGCGGGCGCCCCGGTGGCTTGCGCCGCCTCGGGGTTGCGCCGCGCTTGCCCGGCACCATGCAGCTGGCACCACAGTGGCGTGCGCCGCGCAGCCTGCGCCGCCCAGCCCGCGCCACGCAGCTCACGCCGCGCAGCTGGCGCCGCGCGGCCGGCACCACCGCGCAGGTTGCGCCACGTGGCTTGCACATCTTGGGGTCCTCGCTGGCCAGCGCCTATGCAGATGCGTTACGCACCGACCCCGTCATCCCCTTTCGTGGGCACCTGGGTGGCGATGAGCGGCCTGTGCATCGCGGCCCAGGACGTCCCCCGACGCTCCCTGGCGAGCCGATCCGATTCGGTATCGTGCTGTTTGCTCCGGCTCTGGTGTGGGTACGGCTTGGCTCTCGCGGCTGACGGGGGCAGGGAGGGAGCTCGCGCGCGCCGTCGCCCAGAAACAGGCGGCGCGGTGAGGCGGCGCGGTGGGCCCAGGCATATCCGAAGATTGTCCCCGTCATCCCCTAGGCGTCCAAAGACGGGTCCAAGGCAGCCCGCGATGCCGTACATCTTGCCGGCGAGCGCTCCTACGGGCGTTCAGTGTGGAGATTCAGAAGCCGCACTGGGCGATTTCGGTGGCACTTTGGGGCATCCAGGGATGTTTGTCGGGCTTGCTTCGCACGTCTAAGGGCCGAGCCAGGCTAGTTTCGGTGATCTTTTTTCGGACATGCTGAGGGTTCTGAACGCATCTTGGAGCCGTCTACGAGTGCCCCCCCCCCCCCACCTGCCACACACGTGATTCAACGAGAGTATATGTGTATGGACGGATTGATGGGTGCATGGTGTATGGATGTTTGCGAGGAGACATGGGTCGATGGATGTTTCGACGAATCATTGGACGGGTGGGCCATGTGTAGTTTCTGGGATGCTATGCTGACGGTATCTTTCGGTTTTGGACGATCGGAAGTATGTATTGATGTGATGTTGGCAGGGCCAACGCGTGCTAGCACTCAAGCTCGTTCGACGCGCACGCGCGTGGTTCTGGCCTCCACTACGAGTGGTGACGACAAAGCAGACGCCGCGCCGAGGCGGCAGCGCCGCGCTCAGGCGAACTCTTCACGGCGTTTTTTTTTTGGGGGGGGGGGTCGGGGGCGACACTTGGCTCGCTCTCGCGCGGCCCCGCTTCCGCCTCCGACGGTTCGGGCAGCGAGAGCTGTGCACCGCGCCCCAGCAGGCCCGCCACTTGCAAGCGGAAGTTGCGCGGCGCTTGGCGCGAGAACGACACTTCGCCCGCTCGCGCAGGGCATCGCTCGGCTGACAAATCCGGCGAGCGACATGATGAGCGCCGAGCCCAAGCAGGAACCGAGTTTTCAGGAGGGGAAACACAGAGACACACACACACACTCACACACATGCTCGTCGATTCCCATATGGGAGGAAACGAAACTCCATAACGTATGGACACATCTGGGGAATCCTGGGATTTGTGTCCGTTGGTTCGTGTGTCCCTGGGCGCCCTCGGCATCCCTGCTGCTGCCCCCACTCCTGGCTGCCAGCACGGGAGGGCAGGGCACGAGGAGCAAAAACTCGGCCTCCAGGGGCTCGGGTGTTTGTTCAATCTCCTGCTCCGCCACCTCGCAGAGTTCTGGTGTGAGCAGGGGCCGGGCATGGGTAAGGTGTCGATCGCTCAGAGAACAGGCGTGCGCGGCTCCGTGGCGAGAGCGACGTTTTGAGCTTCGCGCGCGGTGTGCTCCGCGGCCCATTCCTGCCGCGCGTCTTGAAACGCCGAAGGCAGATCGCCCACGTTGATGAAATGCAAGGCGTCGACGTTGTACGGCTGTCGGATTGACGGGCCTGGAACTGTCTCGCGCGCGCGTCGTGCGCCGCGTCTCATTCTGGGCACGCATCTGGGAAGGCCGAAGACGAAACGTCCATGTTGAAATAGAACGTCGTAGACTTTGTATTGCTTTGAATGGGTCGGATGAAGAGACCTGGATGGAGCCTCACTCCGCCGGCAATGTGGCAGAGAGGCGTATTCCTAGTGACTTGAGTAATGGATGAAGAAGGACGAGGGGGAGGAGGAGGAAGCGGAGGAGGAGGAGGAGGAGGAGGAGGAGGAGGAGGAGGAGGAGGAGGAGGTGGAGGGGGAGGAGGAGTAGGAGGAGGAGGAGGAGGAGGAGGAGGAGGAGGAGGAGGAGGAGGAGGGGAGGGAGTTTGGGTGAGTTGCATAAGGCATCCGTGAACTGCCCATCTTTTGCCCCCATTGCGCTCCAGCTAAACAACATGCTCCCATCCTCTCTGATTCTCGACTCCTCCACGTGTTGCCTTTGGCATAGCCTCCTTTGTCGTGCTCGTGTTTCTCCTGCTGCTCCTGCTCTTGCTGCTTCTCTTGGTCCTCCTCCTTCTCCTCCGCCTCATCCTCCTCCGCCTCCCTCCTCCGCCGCCACTCCGCCCCACCTCTCGCTCTTTTGCCTCCCTTCTCTCCACCTCTCCCTCTGCCCCGACGTCGTGGTCTCTTCGCAGCGTGGAACCCCAGATGTCCTGACCCCCCGTTTCCTGGACCAACGTCGACGCCGACGCCGCCGCCGCCGACGACGACGACGACGCCGACGCCGACGCCGACGCCGACGCCGATGCCGACGCCAACGCCGACGACGATGCCGACGCCGACGACGACGAGGCCGTAAATTCATGGAAAAAGAGGCGGCGGTGCACCCCTACCTCCTCTGCCTAGTCCGTCCCCCAGTACAGGGTCCGGCTTGAATAAGGAACACTCACTTTTCAAAAGGGGTTCGGTCGTTCCTTTGGTTTGCGTGCGTTCCGCTACTTTTTTGGCGGCGAGCCCCCCCTGGTGTTCCTTCGGACTTCGTAGACTTACTTGGAAAAACAGGGCGACCCGTCCTCCTGTTTCCTTCTTTTTCCTCCTCTTCCTCCTTCTCCTCCTCCTCCTCCCTCCTCCTCCTCCTCCTCCTCCTCCTCCTCCTCCTCACTCCTCCTCCTCCTCCTCCTCCGCCCATCCGCCTCCCTGCCCCCGTCCCCACCCCTCCTCCTCCACCTCACTCCTCCTCCTCCTCCCCTCACTCCTCCTCCTCCTCCTCCTCCACCTCCTCCCACCTCCTCCTCCTCCTTCCTCCTCCTCCTCCTCCTCCTCCTCCTCCTCCTCCCTCCTCCTCCTCTCCTCCTCCTCTCTCCTCCTCACCTCCTCCTCCTCCTCCTCCTCCCCCTCTCCCCCTCCTCCTCCCCTCCCCCTCGATCACTCCTCCTCTCCTCCTCCTCCTCCTCTCCTCCTCCTCCTCCTCCCTATTCGCTCTTCCTCCTCCTCCTCCTCCTCCTCCTCCCTCCTCCTCCTCCTCCTCCTCCTCCTCCTCCTCCTCCTCCTCCTCCTCCTCCTCCTCCTCCTCCTCCTCCTCCTCCTCCTCCTCCCTGCTCCTCCTCCTTCTCCTTGTCTGCGCGCACCCGCTCAAGGCGGACTGTGCCAACGTCAGGATTGCCCATTGATCGCCGACATGGGGCCCACAGCCAGCCGCTCCCACGGGCATGCGATTTCGCCGTCGGAGGCCCGCCGCTCTACAGTCGGGGCGCTGAACAAGGAACCCTTTTCGTTGAGGAGGGGCTCCGTGTTCCTTAATTGTTTCGCAGTTTGCCTTAGGTTGTTCTTAGGTTTTCGATGGGACATCGAAGTTTAACTTACGGAAAAATGAGACTTCGTTCCTTATTTATTTTTCCTTAGGTCAGGCCGACTAATGTACACATCAGTAAACCAGGTCCCATGAAACCCAGCTCTGCCAACGCCCGACGCCGTGGTTGGCCCGGGAGAGGGGCCGCGCGGCCGCGGGGCCGTCCTCCCGGCCTCCCGGCCTCTTCTGGAGGAGGGCCAGACGAGACCACGGCGTCCCTCCTTTTTTTTTTTTCTTTTTTTTTGTTTTTTTGTTTTTTTTCTCTCGTGCCTCCCTGGGGCTCCGAGGGAGGGTTCTCGCCGCCGCGGCGGGGTCCGCCTCGAGAAGCGGGTCCGGATGGGGTCCAGGGACCCGACCTCCTCCTCCTCCTTTTCCTTTTCCTCCTTTGCCATCTCTGCCTCCGCCTCCTCCCGCCTCCTCCTCCTCCTCCGCCTCCTCCGCCTCCTCCTCTTCCTCCTCCTCCTCCTCCGTCTCCTCCGCCTCCGCCTCCTCCGCCTCCTCCTCCGCCTCCTCCTCCTCCTCCTCTGCCTCCTCCGCCTCCTCCGCCTCCTCCTCCCCTTCTCCTCCTCCTCCTCCTGCGCCTCCTCCTCCTCCTCCTCCTCTGCCTCCTCCGCCTCCGCCTCTTCATCCGCCTCCTCCTCCTCCGCCTCCTCTGCCTCCTCCTCCGCCTCCTCCGCTTCCTCCTCCTCCGCCTCTTCCTCCTCCTCCTCCTCCTCCGCCTCCTCCTCCTCGTCCTCCTCGAGAAGGGGCAGGGGGGGGGTACGAGGTCTGCTGCAGGCAGCCGGGTTCCGCCCCGCCGCCGGGGACCCGTGCCTCGATCCAGGGGGGGCGCCTCGCGGCGCCAGGTTGGCCCCAGGGAAGCCGGTTGCGCGAGCTTCGGGGGCGGCCAGGGAGGGGGGTGATGACTAAGGTCAGGTCGGGCCTGCTTCTCTACAGGAGGAACAGTAAAACAACAGTCTGGGCACGGTTTCTCGTCTATGTTTGTCCACTTGTATCTGACTTTTTTTGGCATGTTTCCTCTAGAATCCGCCTATAGGAGGACATGCCCGACCTAGGAGGGGTGGATCTCATGGCGGGGGCCATGATATTTCCCAGAATTTTGTGGCGCCTCTTCTTAGTTCAATGCGTCCCTGGCCCCCCCCCCTCCCTGGGCCGCGCACGTGCCGCCGGCCATGATTTGCGCCCCCCCCTTTTGGACGCCCCCCTCTTGGCCGCCCCCGAGAGCGATTCTCTGCCCTGCCCTTTGCTATCCTACCCTCAGCGAGAACAAAAGCACCCCACCCTGATACTAACACGAGAAAGACGTAGCCTCACCGAGGTCCCCGTCTCTGCAGTGGGGACAAAGGCATCTGGACGGTTTGGTTCGATACGACTGCAGAAGAGGCCCCCCCCGTCCCTAAAGTTTTCGGCCCTCCTTACGTGGGTCCCCTCCCATCAGTGTTATTCTTCCTTTTTTGGTTGCTCAACCCTTTCGTGACCGAGGCCCGCCGCGTCCAGAGGAGCCCCCTTCGCTCCTGGCTCGGTGCTCCTCGCGGCAGCACGAGGACTGCGCCCCCCCCTTGACCCCGAGGGGCTGCTGCGAGGGCGCAGAGTCATCTGCGGCTCGGGATTCGCCATTCGCCACCCCTCCTCCTCATCCTCCCAGGCCACGCCCACGGCC
>CAUYUJ010009260.1:0-7500 GCA_963575745.1 Prorocentrum cordatum
CGAGCTCGGAGTGAGTCTGGCAGCCGCAGTGATGGCGAAGGCGAGCCGCGTTTTCGCGACGCCCCCTCTCGCGGCGGCAGCGTACGGCTGCTGGCGGAGAGACAGCCTGGCGCCCTCTACGACGAGGCGATGCAGAACATCGCGCGCGTCATGGGCCTGCGGGAGGGGGCGGACGGTTCCGAGACGAGGCCGAAGGTTGTTGGGCATTTGCAGGCCATCGTGTTCGGCCACCACCCCGTGTCGCAGCTGCGCGTCAACACGGTGCGAGAGCCCCAGACCTTGGCGACGGCGCTGGACCCGTTGGAGAGCGGCTCTTTGCCGCAGCTGAGCGACGTGCTGATGCAGAGGTTCAAGGCTCTGGAGCTCTCGCTGTCGGACGCGGGCTGGCAGGTTGCCAGCGAGCTCGAGATCGTCCCGGACGTGAGGCCGTCGCTGGCGTCGATGGACGAGCAGGATCTGGCGCGGCGCTCGGCGCTGCTGAGGAGGCGCTTGGAGGAGGCCAAGAGCCGCGGGGCCTTCGGGGCGCTCGGCCGCGGCCAGGGGCGCGGGCGACCCGAAGAGGGGGCGCGGGAGGACCAGCGGCCGCGCTCCCCCTCTCGAGCCGCGCTCCATCCAGCCCAGGAGCTCTCGCGCGGCAAGGGCAAGGGTCGAGGTCGCGGGCGTTTCCGCTACTTCCCGCTCCGAGGGAGCAGCCCCGCCCAGGCTCCAGAGTCGCCGGCGGCAGCGCCACGGGCCGAGGAGGCACCCGCCGCAGCGCCCTCAGGCCCCCGCGCGCGGACTCCGTCTCCCCAGACGGAGCGGACCCCACGGGGAGACAGCCCTCACCCGCGCCGAGTTGTGCTAGCGGGGAGCCCCGAGCGCCGCACCTTCAGGCAGGACGAGCCAGCGGCGGCGGCGTCAGCTCCCCTGGGAGCAGGGCGCGGTCGCCCGAGACGCCGCGGCGGGAGGGGACGCAACGCAGGGAGGGCCAACGGCTCGCGGCCCCGCCCGCCTGGCGGCCGCGGGACTGGCCCCCCCGGCGGCGGCGCGGTGAAAGCCCGTGGTGACGATGCCCCTGCTGATGACGCCCGGGACGCAGCAGCCGCTTCATTGCAGGCTGCTGCGCCGTGCGGACCGCCTGGGGCCTCGCCGTCGCGTTCGCTATCTGACCACTGCGCTGCGACCCCGCTGGAGTTGCCGCCTGCCACTGCTGACGGGAACTCTTCTCGACACGATCCACTGGAGGACAGGAGAGGGCTTACTGGGGCTGCTGGTGACTTGCTCCGTGAGCCTTATGACGTGGGCCCGATCCTTCTCAACCTCGCCAAGGACTTCCCTGGTTCATTCGGTCGCTACTTCCGTGACTCTCTCGAACCTCAGCTGCGCGAGCACATGGCCACCATGGGAGGTCGGCGGCAACGTGACTTGCTGCCGTTACCGTACCCTACCATCGTGAAGACCGACGTCGCGTGCGACGGCGTTGACCTCAGCGACTTGAACTGGGAGAGGCCCGACGGCAGGCTGGTTGTCACGGTGCTGGCGTTCATCGGGGAGGCAGGTTTCCGCTCGCCGAAGTTCGCGCGCCTCTGCCGCTTGCGCCCGAGCGCTGCTCAGCGGGCAGCCTGGGCTGCCCTGAGGCGCCCCCTGTACCTGTCGACGCGCATCGAGGCCAGCCTGCTTGCAGGGCTCAACTGGGAGGACTGCCTGAAGGACTACGAGGACGGCTACGGCGGCGCCGAGATCACCACCCCTCATGAGCTGGCCTTGGGGCAGGCGCTGGACAGCTTGCCGCCGCCTGGGGTTGCGGCCTCGACTGAGGCTGCCGAGGTCGCGACGGGCTTCGTGCGCGACTCGTTGCTGGATTCTGGACTGGTGCTGCTGCCGCCTGCGCTGGGCCGCGCGGCGCCGACTTTGGCGCGGGCCCACGACGCCCCTGTCAAGTGCCAGGACGGGGCGCTGTGGCCCGTGCTCAGGCTCATCTCCGATCTGATCCCGTCGAACGCCTGCCAAGAGTGCATCAGTGGCGGCGCGCCCGAGATGCCAACGATGAGCCAGCTGAACGGCCTGGTCTTGACGGACTCTGAGGCCCTGGTGTGGAGCGGCGCCGACGTGAAGGCCTTCTTGTTCTTCTACGCCTTCCGCACATTGCCGCCGTGGTGGCCGCGCATGGGGATCGGGCCGCCAGCGCCGTCGCGCCTGCTGGGTCTCAAGGGCGGCGGCACTGTCTACATCTGCCTGCGCGTGATCGGCATGGGCTGGCTCAGCGCGGCGGGTGTTGCGACTCATCGTCATCGCAACGCACTGCGTCGCAGCGGCGCGGTGCCTCGCGGCCTGTGGCCCGGCTGGGGGATTACCCGGCGCCGCCGCCTGCCGCTTGATACAGAGAAGCCCCGCCCGCCTGCCTGGATGATGATGGGCAACTTAGAGATCACCGAGGCCGTTGACAAATCTGAGGCCGACAAGCTGCGCGGGGCGGTCCCCGGGCTGCTGTCTGACGCTTGTGCCTGCTACGAGGCCACAAGGTCGCCTGGGTCCCAATGCGAGGACGTACACCGCGTGGTTCGCGCTGCCACGCTGGGCGAGCTTGTCGATGGCGTTGAAGATGTCCGTCGGGCGCCGGCGGGATGCATCGCTGCGAAGGCCAGCTTCGCGCCCTGGGTTCTGGGCCAGAGGCGGGCCAGCATGCAACTGGAACGTATTCTTCCTGGGCGCTGGGGTCGCGGGCACTGCGTCCGCCGCCCGCTGGCCGCGAGCTTCGCTTGCACTTGGAAGTGGCTCAACGACCCGGGCTGTGGAGGCCACTCCAGCGTGAGCTTGATCGAGGACTGGCTGATGTGCCTGGCCTTGTCGGGGCGCTGCGTGGTCGACATGTGGCTCGAGGTCGACCGCCTGGTGACGGCCTCGGACGCGTCGGAGGTCGCTGGCGCCGTGGCGTGCAGCGCGGCGCTTACCGAGCGTGGGCGCGTCGTCGCGGGCAGATGCCAGCTGCCCGCGATCGCCGCCGGCGAGGCGGAGACCGCCCTGATCACCGTCTTTGATGGCATCGGCGGCGGGCGCGGAGCCCTCGAGATGCTGGGCCTGGTACCAGTGGTTCACCTGTCGTTTGAGGTTGACCCGCAGGCGGCCCGCGTTGCGCGGCGCGCTTGTGCTGGCACGCACCTCAGGGATGTTACATCTGCTGACCGTGCTGCCTTGGCTGGCCTACTGCGGGCCCGCGGCCGCATCGCCCGCGCGGTGGTCATCGACGACTTCGCGTGCCAGATCTGCACGGGCTTGAACGTCGAGCGCCAGGGCGCGTCGGACTCGCGCGCCTCGCTGGTCGATCACGTGGCAAGGATCATCCGAGGTTTGCGCGCCGCCATGCCCGAGGTGAGCTTTGACTTCCTTGGCAAAGATATTGCATTAGTGGCAGAGTCCGACGTCCCTTACCTCTGCGGGTTGTTCGAGGGAACCCCCCTGGAGGTCGAGACTGGTGACGTTGGCTGGGTGGGCCGTCCTCGTCTCTCCTGCCCGTCCTGGAACTTCCTGCCGTCGTGCGAGGCCGAGACCGTGATGGTGCTGACCGAGGACGGGGCCTCTCACCGCCTGTACCGCGTGACGCTGGAGGTGGAGCGTCCGCCGCTGGGGGAGTGGCTGCCGCCCTACCAGTTCCATGACAAGTGGTGCACTGATTGGCCTGACGGACGGACCAGCAGTGAGGCGGAGGCCGAGCCCGTCAAGTACGAGGGATTGAGGCGTTCGCTGGTCGGCAACTCGTTCCAGTGCGTGGTGGTGGCGATCCCGCTGGCGCACTGGGCTGCCGCTGCTGGGCTGCTGGTGGCGGTGCCGCCGCTCTCCGAGCTGCACGAGAGCGCTCGGGCCTGGGTTGGCGGGCGCAAGCTGTGGGGTGGCGACGTCACCTCGCTGCGATGCAGCCGTGTGAAGGTCGGCTTGGAGGTCTTCGGCGAGCTGGCGGCGGGCGGGAGCCTCGTCTACGTCGTGCGCGGCTCGCGGCGCTGGAGCCTCGCCCCGCCCTGTTTCGAATACCCATTCGCAGTGAGCCCGAGCCACTCCCGCGAGGACGCGGTGGTGCTGCTTGCTGGATGGCCGAGCGGCCTGCCCGAGCTGCTTCGCCACCTGGGGGACCTGCGCGGGGCCAAGCTGGTTGGCCGCTGCAGTTAGTCCAAGACATTTCATGCAGATGTGCTGCTCGCAGCGCTGGCCAGACGAGATGCTACGTCCTGGTGTGATTCGGATGTCTCGCGTAGGCTGGTGACCAGTCTTGTGATGACGTGCCACGGTGATGGTGCGAACCTTCGTTGTGACAAAGGCTCTGAGGAGCTCAGCAAAGTTTCCCTTCGGCAATTGATTGATTCAGGTCTTTGGCAGTGGCGTAAGGCACGAGAGCTGGTGCGGGATCTCCCTGAACATGTCCATGTACTGGAGTGGCAGGGAGCGCTGACGATGATTCGATGGTGTGCTCAAGCTTTGGGCCGACAGCAGCGAGTCTTCCTGCACCTCCTCGACAGCATGGTCAACATCGGTGCTCTCTCGAAGCACGCACCACCCCAGCAACAGTCAGCTCAGCAAGGTTGCGCGCAGCTTCTCGGCCGAGGTGCTAGCGATGGGCGCGCGGGCGGTGTTCAGCTTCTCCTCATCTGCTCTGAACCCCGCGGACGCGCCGGCGCGCCTGATGCATGGGGAAGCAATCTAGCCCCGCCGACAGGCGCACAACCAGAGCTGGGCTGGGGAAGCTGCGGGATGCCCGGATCGGCGCTGCCACTCTCGCCAGATACCGTCGGGCGGCCCAGCAGTTTGTTGACTACCTTAGCGCCATGAACCTGCCGTTGCCGTTCAGTTGGGAAGACATGGATGTCACATTACAAGACTACCTTGAATACTTGTGGGCCGAAGGTGCCACTAAAGGTCAAGCTAACGATACACTGAGTGGAGTACAGCACCTGTTGAGGACGCGCCGGCAGTACCCAGGCGCGTGGAGATTGCTGTCAGTCTGGGGGCGCCTGGAGTTGCCGCAGCGTGCGCTACCGATGCCGCCGCTGGTGTGCAGCGCGCTCGCAGGCTGGGCGCTGGGCCGCGGAGAGATCGCCTTCGCCGCGACGATCCTCGCCGGCTTTCACTTCTGCCTTCGGACAGGCGAGGCTCCCGGCCTCTCCAGCGGCGTCATCCAGCTCAAGCCTTGCGGCAGAGGCGCGGTGTCGTTGCCCTGGACTAAGACAGCCTGTCAAAAGGGAGCACGAGAGACGGTGACAGGAGCGGTCGTCCATATGCAGCTGCAGCGCGACGGCCGTCTGTGGCCCTCGCCTCCTCGTGCCTTCCATTTGCTTTTCCGCACTGGCCTGCGAGAGATTGGTTGCGCGCATCTCGGCCTCGTCCCATATAGCTTGCGTAGAGGCGGGGCTACGCACGAATATTTGTTCTCAGACGACTTGCCTGAAGTGGTGCTTCGAGGTCGTTGGAGCTCAATGAGGACAGCGAAGATTTATATTCAAGATGGGGCCGCAATTTTGGCCGAGATGCGGTTTCAGCCTGCCACCCGTTCCTCGCTCCAGACATTCACAGATGCCTGGATTGCCCGTGCGCGGGCGTATTGTAGCAAATAACTTCGAATTTTGGCCAGGTGCGACTCTCCAGGGAGCTTGTGGGCGGCTTTCAGCCATATTTTGGAACACATTGGAGAGCTTTTTGGAGAGCTTTTTCGGGTGTTCTTGGAGTGGAGAGCTTCTCTCGGGCTTCCTGGCACAGCTTGGTGCGAGTCTGCTCCCTCTCGAGGCCCACTTGGAACGGCGTTCTGACCCCGGTCGTTGGACGACGGTGGTACACTTGAGGTGTGATTCCTGCCGTGGCCTCGGGGTGAGTCTTGGGGCTCGCACATGCTGGTGCCGTTGTCTCGAGGCATTCGAAGCTCTGTCAACAGCTTTGGCCAACGAGTAGAGGGAGTAAGAATAGGCGAAGCCCAGAGTGAGTGACAAACGTGAGTTGTGGCTTCCCCGTTATTCCCGATGAGCTACCGCTCTAACCCCCGCCTGCACACACATGAACACGTCTACGGTCAATGTGTGGGCGAAGGGGTAATGAGCGAACGTTGGCCGCATCAGAATGCATGGCAGCCTTTGTGGCCCGCCCACATCCGCCCTGTGCCATGCCGTCCAGGCATCTTCTCTGCCTGGCCTTTCTGCCTCGTTCAGTCTCGCGAGAGCTTCTCTCGGGCTTCTGGGCACAGCTTGGTGAGAGTCTGCTCCCTTTCGAGGCCCACTTGGAACGGCGTTCTGACCCCGGTCGTTGGACGACGGTGGTACACTTGAGGTGCGATTCCTGCCGTGGCCTCGGGGTGAGCCTTGGGGCTCGCACATGCTGGTGCCGTTGTCTCGAGGCATTCGAAGCTCTGTCAACAGCTTTGGCCAACGAATAGAGGGAGTAAGAAGGGGCGAAGCCCAGAGTGAGTGATCAACGTGAGTTGTGGCTCCCCCGTTATTCCCGATGAGCTACCGCTCTAACCCCCGCCTGCACACACATACATATGGCGATGATGATGATGATAACGAAGAAACTGATGCTGATGATGATGGTGATGGCGGTGATGAGGACGGTGGTGATGCTGATGACGATGACTGTAATTTTGGTAATGATAATGATCATGGTGTTGATGATGTTGGTGAAGCTGATGATGCTGCTGATGACGATGCTGGTGGTGAATACGATGTTGATGATGATGATGATTATATTGCTGATGCTGCTGATTATGATAATGAGGGTGGTGATGAAGATGATGATGATGATGACGACGATGATGATGGCGATGGTGGTAATGATGATGATCAGATGCTGATGAATATGATGATGATGCTGATGTTGATGATGGTGATTATGAGATGAGAATGATGATGCTGGTGATGGTGATGACTGATTATGATAATGATGATGCTTTTGATGATGATGATGACGACGAAGATGATGATGCTGATACTGATGATGACGATGATGATGATGATGATGCTAATGCTGATGGTGAGGGTGAGGACGAGAATTAACATGAGGAGGAAGAGCAAGTGGAGGAGGAGGATTATGCTAATGATGATAATGGTGAGGGTGATGATGATGCCCATGCTCATGCAGATGATCATGATGATGACGATGATGATAATGATTATGCTGACGATGATGCTGCTGACGATGATGATGATGATGATGATGATGATGAGGAGGAGGAGGAGGAGGAGGAGGAGGAAGAGGATCCTGATGATGATGATGATGGTGATGGTGATGATGGTGATGATGACGCTGGCGATGGTGATGGTGATGGTGGTGGTGATGATCATGATGAGGATGATGGTTGTGATGGTGATGACGACGACGAGGATGATGAGGGTGATGGTGATGGTGATGGTGATGGCGATGGTGATGATGGTGATGGTGATGGTGATAATGGTGATGATGATGGTGATGGTGATGGTGATGGTGATGGTGATCATGAGAAGGAGAAGGAGGAGGAGGAGAGGGAGAGGGAGGAGGAGAGGAGGAGTA
>CAUYUJ010009260.1:12500-35363 GCA_963575745.1 Prorocentrum cordatum
CGCATTACCAGCCCGCAGAGGTCGCCGTCAAGTGGGTGAAGGACTTCGCAAGGGACCCAGTCTTCGGCAAGCGCATCCTGCGCGAGATCCGGATCCTGGCTGCTCCGAGCCTAGACGCGCCCCAGCTGTCGACGCTGTCTCCCCTCTCTCCTCCCCCATTGTCTCGCTCCCGCACCCTCAAGCCCCTCGCTGCCCCGCACCCCCGACGCCACATTCACGCGGACTTGTTGTTTCGAGCCCGTCCATTTGCCCCCCGAAACCCTCTTCATGGTCCCCCCCCATCCCACCAGGAATGTCCGTTAGGGCCATCTAGGCCGCCGAGGCCATCTAGATCTGAGATCTCGGGAGAGAAAACCAGGATGAGGAGGAGGCGGCGGAGGAGGAGGAGGAGGAAGAGGAGGAGGAGGAGGAGAAGGAGGAGGAGGAGGAGGAGGAGGAGGAGGAGGAGGAGGAGGAGGAGGAGGAGATAAAGATGGAGGAGGAGGAGGAGGAGGAGGAGGAGGAGGAGGAGGAGATGCAGATGGAGGGCTGGGGAGTGGGGCGGTCCGCGGGCCGGGCCCTGGCGCCGGGCTGCCCCCATGGCGGCGGCCGAGGCGGCATGCCCCGTCGGCTTCTGTTGTGCGAGAGAGGCTGCCGCAGGACGCACCCGGCCATGGCTGCTGCCTCTACACCACCCACCACCCCACCCCAACCCAACCCGAAGCCCTCAATTTGCCTTCCATTTCCAGTGGGGGGGGGTCGGGGAACGTTGAAAAAACACATGGTATCCGTACCCCCCAACCCGAAATTCGGGTCAAATTCGGGTCTTCGGGTTGGGTTGGGGTGGTCTGGTAGGTAGTCACCTCTACTTGCACGTTGGAGGTGAGCGACCAGGCGGCCCGGCGACCTGCGACCTGTGCGAAGTGCTCCACGCCGTTCGAGACAGGGGGCCTTCGGCTTCGCCGGGCCAGTAGGCGTAATACTCGGCTCATCCATCCCGAGTGCTCGCACGGATTGGTCAACGACACATTTTTTACCGTGGGGTTTGGACAGCGTCCTCTGGCAACGAGACAGAGACTGGAACGTGCCCTTGCGCATGCAGCATCCGCCCACGGCCTTTCTGGAGACGTTCCCCAACCTCGCCTCGAACGGCTCCCTGACGATCCGGACCACGTCCCACCCCGTGATGAACTTCGTTATCTCTACCTGTGGGACGATGGCTTGGGAAAGGATCAACATCTGCCCCAACGTCATCCGCCACGTGCCGGACCACTGGAGGAGCAACATCGTTGAGGCTAAGCACGCGGTTGCCGTTGCCATCGACGCGTTGCGTGGTCGCGTCGATGACGGGGCAAAGCGGCGCGGCCAACTCTGGAAGTTGTTTCTTTGTGTCGATGCTTTGCTGTTGCATTGGGTGCCTCGGCAGCGTGGAGGCCGGCGTGGACAGGACCACCACGCGCTGAACGCTAAACTCACCAGTGGCCACGTGCTTTCTGGAGTGGCGCTTGGCCGCAGCTGCTGGTGGAGTTGGAGGGGTACCAGAGCACGGTCAAGAGCTCCGGGGCGCAATCCCGTTCCTCCGAGGCGGCTGCTGCGCGGGACGTCCGTGTCATCGAACATTTTGTCGCCAAAAAAAGGTCAGCAAGGCTTTCGCATGGGTGCACGCACGCGCCCATGCGTCTCGCCCAGGGCGACGAAGTCCCGAGACGCCTGCAGGACATGTTCCACAGGCCAGCTCGACCGCTGCTCCCGCAGCCCGCCCACGAGGAGGTGCTGTCCACCAACGGGTGGCTGGCGGCCCCGTGTAGAGGCCTTCCCCATCAGATTCACAGTTCCCACCGAACTCGGTGCCTGCGCGGGCTGTGGCGGTGCGAAGTGCGTGGCGGTTCGGGGCGCGCTCGCTTCAATAGCATGGGGAAGGTATGCAAGCGCCCAACAGCCGCTGGCAATAAAGCGTTGGATATGCTCGCCAGAGGGCTCCTCCCACCCAATCGGGATGCCTGGCCAGACGAGTCAAGGCCAAGTCCAGGGTGAGCCACCCAGCCCCATCTTTCAAGGGCCCTGGCATCTGTACCCGACTCAGGCCCTCGTGTAGTCATGCCCAAGAGTACGTAGGAGGAGGGAGCAGGAGTAGGAGGAGGAGGAGGACGAGGAGGAGGAGGAGGACGAGGAGGAGGAGGAGGAGGAGGAGGAGGAGGAGGAGGAGGAGGAGGAGGAGGAGGAGGAGGGAGGAGGATAGAGGCGGTGCTGGGCAGCATCGAGGATCGAGGATCCCCCCGTTCGGCCACGTTCGGCGTGGGCTGGGCGGGCAGGCGCGCGACGCAATGGCGGAGCAGGGGTCGCCGCGCGTGGCGTTGCGTAGACAGGATGAGCATCAACGAGGAGAATGTCGAAAAACGAAGGTTACCAACATTGTTGCAGGACGACCTCCAGGACGGCATTCGAGCTTCTCAGGATGTCAGTCGCTGGGGAGGTATCAGATCCAGGATCCAGGAGCTTTCCGCCATCAGTGAGAGGAAGAAGGAGCAGGATGAGACGAACCAGGAGACGGCCATCTGTAAGCAGTTGCAGAGCTGGGCACAGGACCCAGTGTCGAGGACCGCCATTGTCAATGCACCTGAAGCGGTCATTCAATTTAGTTGGGAGCTGTTGGCAGGACTTCGCGAGCTGTTCGCAGACCCGGAATAAGTTCTAGACCTCCTCAACAAACCCAAGGATATCCTGGCAAAAGTAAGTCGCGCAGCCAGGAGGGAGCCGTCGCCATGGGCCTCGCGCCCACCACCTTGAAGCAGCTTAGGGCCCAGGCTTCCTCTATTTGTGGAAGTGAATGGGCGGCGGGCTGTGCCGCGACTGCCATCAGGATTTGCCCAGGAAATTTTAGCGACCCACTCTTTTGGGGACCCTTGCAGCTCCTGTAAGCATGGCAGGAGCACCTCCCTAGGCTGTCTCTGGCGCGAGGTGATCAACGTCGCCTGGCAGGAATCAGTGCAGAAACTGCAGACGGCTGAGAACCGTTGCTAGCACGTTCGGGGGCATTTAGCAGCAGATGTCACTTTGTTAGAATTGGATTTCGATTTCGCCAGGGGAATGGACCATGCCTTGTGGAGAGAAACAATTTCGAAGGCTCTGAAGGGCCAGACCGCATGACATTCGAGGTGGAGTCCCCTCTGGAGCAGAGCTCATGGGCCCAAACCAACACGCACTTTGAGAGTTTGGGGGTTGAGTCTGGCGTTTACCTCACCGTGACTTGGACCCATCCCAAAAACTTTCGCAAGCAGAGATTCTGGACATGTTAAGCCAGGTGGCCATGTGGGCCGCCAAGCGCGTGTACGATAATACTCCGTTTGGCAGCCTTCGATGCCCCTGGCGTGGAGCGGCCGAGGGACGCTTTTGTTCACCAGTTTTGCAAGTGCACTGCCTCAGTCCCTGACCTCGCCGAAGATTCCGATTCGTGCGAATAAGCGAAGATAGGAACGCAGTCATACCCTTGTTTCTGGCAGTTCGGGCTGGTCCCGATCCCCTGGACCACGGCAGGAGCGGATCTTCCGCTCCCCAATGGTAATACCAAGTTTGAAGGGGAATGACCCAACGCAAGCCGACTTAGGCTCCCCCAGACTCAGTCATCGCTTCTGACGGGCCAGGAGGTGCGCGTTCGAGGGACGCCCGAGTTAGAAGAGTTGGATGGTCGTTCGCCGCCTGAATCGAAACGCAAGTCGTGGAGTCCTTCTCCAGGAAGTATAGCAGGCCCGAAGCGAACGGTGTCCAGGGCCGACCTTTTTTGCAGTAGTCAGAGCTTTGCAAAAAAAGAAAAAACGAAAAAAACCCAGGTGATGCTACCATGGCAGCTGATGCTAGTGATGTCAGGCATACGACATGGTGTTGATGCTGTTCATGCTTCGAATGCTGATATGTGGGTCGAGTTTTTGGAAGGCCACACAAGAGCACGATGGCACCGCTGCTTCTAAAATGTCAAGAACCACCTAGGAGAGGCCGAGTTCGGCATCTCAATTGCCCCAGAGCACTGGCATGCCAACCGAGTGGCAGGTGCACTCGCGGAGCGCTCGGCGCAGGAGGCGCCCCCCGTTTTTTTGGCCGTTCGGGTTAGGGAAACAGGCGAGCTGGCATGGAGGGTTCAGAAGAGACTCATTGGCATAGACTTAGAGGTGGCCAAGCAAGCCAAGGACTTTTATAGCACGACCATTAAACAATGGCCTGGCCGCAAGGACCCAAGTTAATGCCAAGGCCCAGGTCCAAGCTAGGGATGTGGCGGCCAGGAAACCTCCCATGTTTGTGAGAAGGGTGACCGTTTTTTTAAGTGTCTAGCCTGCCTTAGAGTCTGCAGCAAAGCATGCCTTGTGAATTTGTGCCGGATGGACTGCCAGAACCGTCCATTTCAAATCCACAGCACTCACAGGATCGAGACCTACCGAGGTTTATGGTTCTGTAGGGCCTGCGTGGCCCAAGGTGTTTCACGTTTCGTCCGTTTGGCTCGGTCATGCGTCCTTGGACTCTTCCAGGAAGGCAAACTCACGTTCAGTCAGATTTTCAAATTCGAAAAGCCCAAATGTGTCAAGCAATGGCCAGACGCGATCTGGACTTGAAGGTGCCGCCATCTTGCCCATTCCCGACGGCCCTGCCGAAGACTGCCCACGCGGTTCGTTGGTCGGGCTGACTAGAGACGGGGTGAGGAGGAGGAGGAGGAGGAGGAGGAGGAGGAGGAGGAGGAGGATCGGCGCGTGGAAAGTGGGCGCGATCGAGGAGAAGAAGAGGATGATGATGATGATGATGGTGATGATGATACTTCTGCTGATGATGATGATGATGATGATGATAATGATGATGCTGATGATGATGATGAGGATGATGAGGATGATGAGGATGATGAGGATGATGAGGATGATGAGGATGATGATGATGATGACGATGATGATGATGATGACGACGACGATGATGATGATGATGATGATGATGCTGCTGCTGATGATGATGATGATGCTGATGATGATGATGATGATGATGCTGATGATGATGATGATGATGCTGATGATGATGATGATGATGATGATGATGATGATGATGATGATGATGATGATGATGATGATGATGATGATGATGATGATGATGACGATGACGACGACGACGACGACGACGACGATGATGATAAGGCGGAGGAGGAGGAGGGGGCTATAAGGGAGGAGGGGGAGGGACGGATTGAGAAGGGGTGTGTAGGTGGGTGCGGGGAGGGGGGAAAGGGGGGACATCGGGAGATGGTGGAGAGGATGGGGCTGGTCGAGGGCGTCGCGGATTGAGGCCCTGAACCACGAGAACTTGCTCAACCTCACCGACCTCCTCGACACCGGAGGGCCGGTTTTCGACGACGTATACATCGTCATGCCCTACATGCACCTGGACCTGCACAAGGCGGCTCCGGCCTGCCTCGGCGTTGCTTGCACGCCGCGGGCCCCAGGGAAGGGCAGCGCCCGTACCAGCGTACAGAGGCCGCAGGCAACGCGCACAGGACGCCAGGCCTCTCCGCCAGCTCTGCAGGCCAGCGCCTGCTGTTCCCGAGCGCCTGCGGGAGGCCGCGGGAGCGGCGGCGGCGGCGAGGAGCGGCGAGAGAGCGGTTTCCGGCGCCGAGGGCCCTCGCGAGGCCGCGCGTGCGACCTTCCGAGCGAGCGGCACGCCGCGCGGCGCCCCTCCGAGCGGCCCGTGCGAGCGCCTTTGCGCGGGGAGCGGCCCTCTGTGCGCGAGCGGCCTCGCGCTCGCACCCGCGCGCAGGTGATCTACTCGAAGATGAAGCTGTCCGAGTCCCACGCGCAGGCGTTCTCCTGCCAGATCCTCCGGGGCCTGAAGTACCTCCATGCTGCAGGTGGGGCGGGCCAAGTCAAGGACCGATGCCGCCGAAGGACTTCCTGTGGGCGTCGGGGAAGGGAGCGAACGGCACGAGTGCAATCTTTCGGAGCTCCGCGTGGATTTCCTGGATCTGCGCTGGCCCCCCTGGCGGCGGCTCCAGCGCAGACACGCTGCGCGGTCCTCGCGCCAGGGAGAGGATCCAGCGTCGATGCAAGAAGTCTGCGGGGACCTTCGACGGGTTATGCTGGTGCATGTTATGGTTCCTCGGAATGTCGCTGGAAGACTCCCTGGGGCTTCCGCCCGGCTCTTCCCTTGCTGGGGGGCTCGCTCCAGTCACCATGCTGAGGGGAGCTCGGCGGCGCGTTCCGAGCTGCAGCAGCACGGAGCCCCTGCGTGGGCTCAGGCTTGGGCGCTCGGGTCGGGGTCCCAGGGCTTCTTATACTCTGTGACCCTCCCTCCTCCACCTCTGTCATCCCCTGCCTTCCCTGGCAGACGGGAGGCCAGGGATGTCCCGTAGTGTCTTGGCCTCTGGTCGAAGTCGAGCGCTCTGGCAGAAAGATCAGGCTGAGCCCAAGGAGGGAAATTGTCGGCGCCGTTGTGCCCGCCTGAACGCAGATATACGGTCTCCAGCCAGGGGGGCGACAGGTGTGGTTCGAGCTCGCACGGACAAGAGTAGGCCAGGACAGCGCGCGAGCAGCACCCTTCCCCTGAAGCTGGCGAGGTGTCGTCCACCGAGACCTGAAGCCCTCGAACATCCTCGTGAACAAGGACTGCACGCTGCGGATCGCCGACCTGGGCCCCGCGGGATGGAGAAGACCTCGTGCGCCCGCCGTGGGCTCTGGGAGAGGGGAGGCTGGACGCCACAGGTGCACCTCCCCCTCCCCCTCCCCCTCCTCCCCCTCCCCCTCCTCCTCCTCCTCCTCCTCCTCCTCCTCCTCCTCCTCCTCCTCCTCCTCCTCATCCTCCTCATCCTCCCCCTCCTCCTCCTCCTCATCCTCCTCATCCTCCCCCTCCTTCTGCTGCTCATTCCACTTCCGTACCCGTCCTTCGTCCGTCATCCTCCTCTTCGACGCTCTCCAGTTTCCTGATCCTCCATCCTTCCCCTGCTCCCCCCTCCTTCTCCCGAAGCAGTGCTCCCAGCTCTCAGCTCAGGCCCGATGTGCTTTTCGTGTGAGGCCTCATTTCCAAGAGGGCCGAAAGGCCATGCCCGGATGGTAGAGGAAGGAGGAAGGGAGGCAGGGAGGGGGGAAGGGAGGAGGAGGAGGAGGTGGAGGAGGAGGAGGAGGAGGAGGAGGAGGAGGAGGAGGAGGAGGAGGAGGAGAAGGCGGCGGATGAGGCGGAGGTGGTTCCGCTGCGCCACCCGCCCAGGGATCGGTAGACACCAACCTCTCGCGGTGCCGCGGCGCCAGGGGGCGACCGGCACTACGCCGAGTGCAGACCTCTCCCTGCTGTCCCAGACATCCGACGTCTCGATTTTTTCGAGACGCGGGCCCCCGACCTCCCGACCACTTCCCTGGGACCAGTTTTTCATCCCGAGTCGTTTTTTGACGGTCCCGAGGCCCGGCGAGGGCCCCGACAGGCCAAAAATTATGAAGACCTCTGTCTCGATCTTTTCGAGACGCCCGATGTCTGGGGTGAGCCCTCGGAGCCGACTCTGGCAGGGACGTGGGCGGCGGCCTGCTGCCACTCCGCCCCGCTTGGCTCGGAGGAGGAGAGGGCGGAGCGAGGAGCGAGGAAGCTCGGCAGACGACCGGGGAGGAGCGAGGAGCGAGGAGCGATGAGCCCTGCCCCCCCGGAGTGCGCGACCGTGCCTCGGGCACCTCCCACATGTCCTCCTCTTCCTCCTCCTCCTCCTCCTCCTCCTCCTCCTCCTCTCCTTCATGCTCCTCCTCCTCCTCCTCCTCCTCCTCCTCCTCCTCCTCCTCCTCCTCTCATGCATGCATGCATGCATGCATGCATGCATGCATGCATGCATGCTCCTCCTCCTCCTCCTCCTCCTCCTCCTCCGCCTTCTCCTGCACGCCATGTGGTGGCTCCCGGGTCAAGACTCGGGCCTCTTGCGGCCGCTCGGGTACGATCCGGGCGTCTCCGGCACCTCTCGCAGACGCAGCTGCCGGGGCCCCGCATAGGCAGGAGGACCTCCAGGAGCAGACAAGCATGCACGACAAGCTCGGGGCCTGCGAGAAGGTGCGGAAAGCTCGGGGTTACTGGTTCCGGCTCCCGCAGACGACGTATACTTCCAGACCAGCGGGCGCGCAGTTAATTACGTTCGTGATGGTGAACAGAGATCATGAACGAAACAAAAACAAAACAGACAACAAAACAAGACAACAAAACAAGACAACAACAACAACAACAACAACAACAACAACAACAACAACAACAACAACAACAACAACAACAACAACAACAACAACAACAACAACAACAACAAAAACAGCCCCGAGCCTGCGAAAGTGCACGAGACGCCCGCCCCGGCGCCCGAGCGTCGCCCCATAGAGCGCGGCAGGCCTTCGCGGCGCGCGCGGGCCTGGGCAGCACCACGGCTGCCGCGCGAGCGGGCCGCCTCTCTCCGGGGGCGCCGCGGGCGGCCCCGGCCGCGCCGCCCGGGCCTCTCGGCTTCCCGCGGCCGCGGCCTCCTCGGAGGGCTCGGCGAGCCTCGGCGGCCGAGGCTCGGGCCGCTGCACCCCGCCCCCTGCTCGGAACTCGTGGGGGTGCAGGGGCAGGGCTCGCACGCGGCCCCCGAACGTTAGGCCCTCCGCGCGGAAGGCCCACGCAAGATACGGGCCCCCTGACGGGCCCTCCGCGCGGGCCCCCTAACGGGCCCTCGGCGCAGCAGAAGGCCCCTCCAAGATACGGGCCCGGAGCGCAAGCAGGGCCCCCTCATCGTGCAGGCAGTGCGTGGGAGCTGGCAGTGCGGCGACCTCCCCCCCGCACGCGGCGTCTAGAGGGCACCACGCCGTCCCTGGCCAGGGCCGCCCTGGGCCCCGGGTCGGCGTACAGACCTCCTGGCCCAGGCCAGCGGGCCAGCTGCACACCAGCACGGGGCCCAGCCTGGCTCACGGCCCTGGACGGCGGTGGTGCACGGCCCCGCCTTCTAGGCCTCCGGCGGGCACGGGCCCCCGCGCGACCGCTCGACCACTTCCCCGGGGCCCGCCTCTCCTCCCGAGCCGTTCTTGTCACGGCCCCGCAGCCCGGCGAGGCCCCCCAGAAGCCGAAAGCGGCCAAACACCTTCCGCCTCGATTTTTGTTCCGCGACGCGAGCATGTCTGGGGTGCACAGCCGCCCTCTGGCGCCCAGCCCCCCCAAGGCCTGGCTCGCGGGCGCATCTTCGAGGAGGAGCAGCTCACCGACTACGTCGTGACGCGCCAGCCTCGGTCCGCCCGGCGGCCTGGTCGCCGCCGGCCGGCGAGCCCGAGCCCGCACAGCCTCGGGGCAGGGAGAGAGCGCCTCCCCTCCGGCTCCCCCTTCTCCCGCGCCTCCCGCTGAGGCTCCTCCTCCTCGGGGGTGCCCAGCGGGAGGCGGCGCCCACCTGGTCGGCCGCGCGGCGCACCGTGGCGAGGGTGCTCCAGGGAAGGGCTCCCGCCCCCTCCGGTGAGTGTGCAGGCTCGGGGTCGCAGCGCAGGCTCGCCGCTCGCGGGGGGGTCGCGGGGCTGCCCGATCGATCCTCCCCGCGGCCGATGCGGAGCCGGGCTCTCGGCGTGGCCCGGGCGGCGCTCGGTCGATCGCTCTCTGCGCCCGGGGGGGCCCGAGGGGGGTTTGTCCGCTATATCCCCAGGGGCAGCGATTGGCCGATTGGGGGGGGGATGAGCACAGGGGGGGCCGCGTCGACCCCCCGTCGCCCATTGATCGTCGACAGTGTCGGGGGCCTGTCGCCGGTCTCTGGGCGATGCATCGCCGATTCCAGGTTGACGTTCCCCACCCCCCCAGGAGGAGGAGGAGGAGGAGGAGGAGGAGGAAGAGGAGCAGGAGGAGGAGGAGGAGGGAGGAGGAGGAGGAGGAGGAGGAGCCATTTCCCCCCTTCTCGTTGCCCCCCCCCCCCATGCCCAGATCCCCGACGTTGTGGTGTTCCGGTCCTGGGCGTGGCTCCTCGACCGCGGCCCTCGGGGGCTGCGGCCGGGCTCCGGCGCCAGCAGGAGCGAGTCCGGGATAGAAGGCTACCCACCCCAGGGGGAATGGTCGGGACCACCCTGGGGCCGCGGGCTGAGCAGAATGATGTTCCGATGGGGGGGAATCTACGCATGACCACCGCCTGGAGGCTCAGTTTTGCGGAGCCTCGGCAGGCGGTGGATATGGACATGTTCGGGCCCCCGGGGGCCGGAACATGTAGTCCTGTCCACCGCCCGCTGGGGCACCAGGACGTCGCTTCCCAGGCGGTGGATATGGATACATCCCCGCCTCTCAGATATACCGCCGGATGTCGGGCTAGACGTGGGAGTGGCCCTTCGCCAGAGTGACCTCCGGCGCGGTGCTGGCCCCCATGGGGGGCCGCCGATCCATGAACGCGGTGCGCCAGCCAGCGGCCTGCACGCGTGGGTTCGCGACCCCCCCCCCCCCCCCCCCGCCACCCCCCTCTCCCGTGGCCCATGCCCCCCCTGAAAAGCAGCGGACAAAGAACGGTACAGGGTGAACGTTCCCGCCGTCCGGGGCGCCTGCCCCAGGGCGGCTGGGAGGCTCATGCGACATATCGCTCTTCGTCAAGGGGGGGGACTCGATCTCGAGGGCCCCGCATGTCGGTCGCTTCTGCGCTCGTCGCTCCTGGCCTCTGAGAGCCATCCTGAGGTGAGGAGGTCACTACACAGTCCTGCGAGCTTGCCAGGCCGATCTTGCCGTGGAAGCGAATGTGGGTTTCAGAGCGACCTCGGCAGGCGGATCTTGCCATGGGAGCAACTTGTAGGTTTCAGAGCGACCTCGGCAGCGGATCTTATCGTGGAAGCGGGTGTGGATTTCAGAGCGACGGGTGATGTGTCATGCAAGGCGAGCAAGACCAGACATGAAACATGTATATGTATCGGAGCTGAATGGAGATCGGACGAGCTTCGATCGCAGCATCGCTTGCGATTCCGATCGGAGACCCTCATTAGCGGGATCGGCTAGCTTCGCCAGGGTACCCTGACTCTGGGTCCGCCGTACTTTTGGCGGTATCGAAAGTTGTATGGAAATTGCCGCCCCACTTTTCAAGCTCCTTTGATGTCAATTTCCGCCCAACTTTGCCGTCGCTGTTTCCGCCACACGTTGGCGGAAAGATGAGAGCGTCTTTAAATACCCGGGCGACAGAAGGGCGTTATCGGGGGGGACGACGGGGCCAGCAACGTCACGTTTCACGCTGGCGCCGTCTGGGAATGCTAAGGACTAGCCAGAGACAGCTCGAGTAGCAGATACCTGTAGGGATCCGCTACGGCAGAACGCGCATACCCATATTATGTGCCTGCTTCGGCAGAGCGTTTCCCTTTTCCTTCTTCGCCAATTCCTCCTTGTCGTCGTTGTCATTGGCGTCGTCGTCAGTCGTCTTCGTCGTCGTCGTCTTAGCGTTCCTCCTCTCGTCGTCGTTGTCATTGTCGTTGTCGTCGTCCTCGTCTTCTTCATTAGATTGCAAGGTGCTTGACGCAAGGGCAGACGAAGGAGGGGGGGAGTTGGGAGAAAGGAGGAGGAGGAGCACGATTCGATTACAGAAGTGGCATCAAACAGGTCGTTTCTGCCTGGCCTCGCCTCCTCCCTCCTCCCAACTCCCTCCCCTCTTCTTCTGCTCTTGCGTGAAGCACCTTGCAGTACCTAGAGTGGGGACGACGAGGACGGAACGCTACGACGAAGACGCCGACGCCGACGACGAGGACGACAGGAGGAGGAGGAGGAGGAGGAGGAGGACGAGGAGGAGAACGGGAAGGGAAGTGCTCTGCCGGAGCAGATCCCTATAGGTATGTGCGCTCTGGCGTAACGGCGTAGCAGATCACCATAGGTATCTGCTATCCGAGCTGACTTTGGCTATTCCTAGACCCTAGACGTGCCCAGACGGCACTGGCGCGAAACCTGGCATCATCACCAGGGGGGTGGGCGGGGAGGCGGGGCCGGTTACGGCCGTCATCGCGAAACACAGGACGCGCTTTCTATCTGCACTGCTCCTCTGAGGCGGGCATCTCCGCACAACTCCTCCGCATGGCTTCCGGGCGCACTTCCGACACGATGGCAGGGTCGGAACATCGGCCGAAGCACGGCGGAGCCAGGTCGGGGGCCGCTGAGGAGGAGGAGGGAGGAGGAGGAGGAGGAGGAGGAGGAGGAGGAGGAGGAGGAGGAGGAGGACGGGGAGGAGGAGGAGGAGGAGGAGGAGGAGGAGGCGGAGGAGGGGCCAAGGCGTTGGTACCGCGCCCCGGAGCTGATGCTCTTCCCCTCGGGCTACTTCGAGCAGGTGGACCTGTGGTCGGCGGAGCCCCCAGCGGCCCCCAGGCCCAGGCGGGCAGCGACGGGCCGGCGCACGCCCCGGCCCTGTGCGAGGCCCCCCCTTGCGTCTCGCCCCCCCCCCCCCCGTTAGGGCGCCACATGCGAACCCTACCCCTACCCCCCACGATTTCTGAGGGGGAGGGTGGTAGGGGGGTAGGGTTCGTGGGGGGTAGGGGTAGGGTTCGCATGTGGCCCCCTACCCGTGGATCGGCGGCGAGCGAGGGGGGGGAAGTGAGAGGGAGGAGGCCTTCTCAGAAGGCGGCGGGGCTTCTCAGGAGCCCTCGGGCCTTCTGAGAGGGTCTCCGTGTCTTCGGGGAAGGCTCAGCGAACTTCTCAAAAGGCAGGGGGGGACTTCCGAACCTTCTGAGGAGGCCTTATCCTTCTGTTTCCTTGGTGCTACTCTCGGCCTCTGGGGGCCATCGCTGGAGACCGTGAAAAACAATCTCAGGATGAAGAGCCGGTCCTGGGCAATGGGTCGAGTCTTTTGTCAGGCGATCGCAGTGGATCAGCGACGGGTCCCGTTCCCGAGGGAAATCGCGGATCTCCGCCGCCGAACGAGGCGGCACCGGCCGCATTTTGGGGAGAGCACCTCCCCCGATCCGGGTGTGCAGCAGTCCCCCTGGTCTCTGACCCGCTTGATCGAGCCCAAGCGGCTTGAGGGAGGAGGAGGAGGAGGAGGAGGAGGAGGAGATAGGAGGAAGAGGAGGAGGAGGAGGAGGAGGAGGAGGAGGAGGAGGAAGGAGGAGGAGGAGGAGGGGGCCTGGGGACCGATTTTTTTGTTGTCGTTATCTCAGCTCGCCCTGCCCCGAGAGTAGACGGATTCGGAGCATCGCGCCGACCGCCGATACGTCGGCGATGTGCGGCTCGATGTGGAGCCAGACGGTGCCGATATATCGCCGATGCATCGGCGATGCGGCGCGATCCTCCGACCCCATCTGCTCGGACCTCATCTGGGATGCCCCGAGATATGCGTACTTACAAAGCAGAGCCTGCAGCGATTCTGGGCGATCCCCGACGGTGCTTTGCAGCAGATGCCGATGGCTCTAGACGACCATGCGCGACGCATGCTTCGTGAGGGCTGGGCGGGGGCTGGCCGCAGAGGCCGTACAGGACAAGGAGATCAGAGGTCCTGGGCATTCAGAGATCGCGGAACAGTCCGCTTCAATCGATCCGCGAGCCCTGAGCGCCAGGGCACCCAACAGCCAACAAGAGGAACCGACCCGGGCCAGGCAGCACACCGTTCGCGGCTGCTGCCATATCGGACAGTGTCTGTGCCTGGCTAGGGCCCGATCGGCTCTTGGCATCGCTCGGACGTGTGCGTTTTTCCTTCGGCGAGGACCGTCGAGGAGCATCCTTGATCGTCTGGCGAAAAAACCACGCACGAAACCCCCAAAAAGCACAGGGAATGGACGCCCGAGCGATGGCCAGCGACTGCTCTTGGCCCCCCCCTGGCGCGTGGTGGGACTGAGGGAGCGCCGCGCTCGGGAGCCGCTCCGGGCTGTGGAAGCCGCCAGAAGTGAAGCTGCGGGGCGCCAGGCACAACAAAAGCTGGCGGAGCACGCAGACGCTCTGCGGAGCCGGCTGGGGTTCTGAGGTGGCCCAGCACTGGTTCTGGCCAGCAGGGCGCGTGCAGGGCGGGCTTGCTCGAGGCGGTGGGTTCGGGAAGGTTTTCCGCCTTTGTCGGCCTTCTGGGGGCCGTTTTCGGGGTCCGGGGCTGTCAAAAACGGATCCGGGGCGAAAAATTGTGCCAGATGGACCTCGGGAGGGCTCTGGGGACCGATTTTGAGCGGATTCGGCTTCATCCCCCCACTCCCCACTCCTGGCTAATTTTCTCTGGTCCCAACTACGGTGGGGGCGTTCGTTAAGGAGCGTGCCCAGGAGGTTTCAGACCCTGGAGGATTCCTTATCTGATGAGGGCGGCGGTGATACCCATGGCCAAGCCACGATGGGAGTTCCACCGGTCTCCAGACCCTGGATTCCTTATCTCAGGGTTCCTTATCCGATGCCCCCACCGTAGTTCAGAACCCCTGGCCGCCTCCAAGACGCTCTCAGGATCAGGGCCGAGTCTGTCGCCCAACCTCCAAGATGATCCGAGGTGGGCTGCATCCACGTCGAGCTGCTGTCGAGGAGGCCGCTGTTTCCCGAGGAGAACCACGTCCGACTCTCAGCGCTGCTGCCCTCCCAGCTATCGCAGCGGCCCTGCCACAATTGGGCTTGACCCGGTCTTGCTGACCGCATGACGGACCATTGATTGCATAAGCCACTAGCCCCTGCACAGTCATATTGTGCCTCAGTCTGCCAGAGATCACCCTGGCACCACACGCTGTTTGGGGTGAACGCCATGGTCTCCTCCGGCGAACATTTTGCAATGCCGGGCCGCATGGAAGTACGGGGGGGCGGGGCCATCGAGCGCAGAGTGCACGGTCAGGAACGTTGACTTCGCGTGTCGCGCCGCTGGTTTTGGCCCATCTCGCTTCGGCGCGACGCGCGAAACAAACCCCGCAGAGCGCAGGGTCACGCTATCAACGACACTCTAAGCAGCTGGCCCCTGACCGTGCGTGTTTCGGGCTCTTCTGTTTGGCGGTGGGGCCCTGTGGGCGAGGCGTGGGGTGGCGTGCGCGGCACGGGGGTTCGCGGCATCTCGGCCAGGTGGGCTAAGGGGTGAAAGGGTAGTGAGGTCGCGAGGAGGAGGGAGGGAGGGAGGGAGGGAGGGAGGGAGGAGGGAGGGAGGGAGGGAGGGAGGAGAGGGAGGGATGGTAGAGGTAGGTAGGGTATGGTAGGAGGGAGGGAGGAGGGAGGGAGGGAGGAGGGAGGAGGAGGAGAGAGGAGGAGGAGGAGGAGGAGGGGGTGTGCGGTCGATGCCTCCTGCTCCTCCTCACAATCATTCTCCACACCCCGCTGAGGGTAGGCGAGGGGGAGAGGAGAGGAGAGGAGAGGAGTGGGAAGAGGGGAGCGGGGGGGAGAGTGGAGAGATGGAGGGGGAGGGGAGTTGCCGAAGGGACCTTCTTCTCCTCGTCCTCCTCCTTTTTTCCTCCTCCTCCTCCTCCTCCTCCTCTCCTCCTCCTCCCGCCCCTCCTCCCTCCTCCCTCTTCCTGCTCAAGTCGTCGACGCTGGCCCTTCTCCTCCTCCTCCTCCTCCTCCTTCTCCTCCTCTTCCTCATCATCATCACCCTTCTGATCCTTGTCCTACTCTCGCTTCTCCCTCCTCCTTCATCCTTCTGCCCCTTGTCCTACTCACGCTTTTCCCTCCTCGTCCTCCACCTCCTCCTCCTCCTCATCCTCCTTTTCTTCCTCCTCCTCCTTCTTGAACAAGTGGTGGGTAGACCAAAAAATCATGACGTCCGCCTGGGCCCCCGTCGGACGAGCGGAAATGCGAGCGCAGTGGCGCGCGCTGTCGCGCGCGACCCGCCGCTGGTAATAACGTGAATGCGCGGGCATCGCGGCGACGACGACGGCGACGGCGACGACGACGACGGCGGCGCCTGCGCCGACGGTGACGACGACGGCGGCAACGGCGACGGCGGCGACGACAAACATCGCGGCGACGGCGGCGACGGCGGCGACGGGGCCCGGGACCACGGGCGAGTTTCTGCCCCGCCCTCGCTCCTGGAGTCCCGCGCCAGATTTTATGGAAGGGGCGAAGTTTCTGCGCGCAGTTTTACCCCAGCCGTCCCTCCGCTTTACTCAAGCTCGCTCTTCGCTTTAGTAAAAAAGTCGTTTGTCGGGATGAATGGAGCGGCGCGCCTTTACTGAAGCCGCTTCCTCGTTTTAGTAAAGCCGCTTCCTCGCTTTAGCACACCCGCTTCCACGCTTTAGTAAAGCCGCTTCCTCGCTTTAGTAAAATCCGCGGTCTGCTTTAGTGAAGCCCTGGGGATGCGGTGGTGATGCGGGGCCAGGGCCCGGTGGGCGGGCGGGGGGGCCTTGCTGCCAGTTCACCCCGCGATACAGTTGCTCGAGTAGTCAGGGTCGCGTTGCATCGGGTCGCGGCGACCCTTGTACATGTTCTCAGCGAGTTGCTGATGCTCCTTGACAGGAGATTCAGGGCGCGAGCCAGGACGTGGTTCGGCAATTCGGACGCGCCGCCGCGGCTGTCGCGCAACAGAACAACAGCACTATACAAAAAGGCTTGTTTCCTTTAGCGAATAGCTCCTTCAAAGTAATAGTGTGAAGTTTCCGCTTCCAGGATTCTCGTTGTCCTATTCTCGCTTCCCCCCCTCGCCATCCTCGTCGTCTCCCTCCTCCTCCTCCTCCTCCTCCTCCTCCTCCTCCTCCTCCTCCTCCTCCTCCTCTTCCTCATCCTCATCCTCCTTCTCCTCGTCCTCCGTCAGAAACTCGTGGCAAATCAGTGTTCCCCTCTCTGGCCGTTGAGCACCAGCACGCCGCTCCTTCATACTCGGTCGGGCCTTTTCTTTCCTGCGGTCCACTGGTCAAGCTTGGCCAGACCCTCCCTCCTGCAAAGTTCGTGCGCCAGCCTCTGTTCGGATGGATCTCCGCGTCTCACGTTACGGCGAC
Source organism: Prorocentrum cordatum (assembly GCA_963575745.1). Classification (NCBI taxonomy): domain Eukaryota; class Dinophyceae; order Prorocentrales; family Prorocentraceae; genus Prorocentrum; species Prorocentrum cordatum. The sequence continues at coordinate 29,279 of CAUYUJ010009260.1, forward strand.
GTTTACTCCTTTTCATTTTTCTGCTCCTCCTTCTCATCCCTTGTCTCCCCCTTCGCCCTCTCCTCTCGGCTACGCGTGAGAGTGACCCTTCGCCGGAGTGACCTTTGGTGCGGGCCCATAGGGGCCCCGCCAATACTGAGCGGCGCGCTTAGATTGCTCGAATTTGGCCCCTGTCGCGGCCCCCTGAGGCCGCGCTCCAAAGGTTACCCTTGCCTAGAGGAGGGCAAGGGGGAGGTGCCATGGGGCTTAACCCTGGTTTCCAGCCGCCCGATGCTGATGATGATGATGATGATGATGATGATGATGTTGCTGCTGCTGATGATGATGATGATGATGATAATAACGATGATGATGATGATGATGATGATGATGCTGATGCTGATGCTGATGCTGATGCTGATGCTGATGATGCTGATGCTGATGCTGGTGCTGATGCTGATGCTGATGCTGATGCTGATGATGGTGGTGATGATGTTGGTGATGGTGATGGTCATAGTGCTGGTGGACAGGATGATAATGCTGGCGATGGTGATGCTGATGGACGATGGCGGTAACAATGTTGATGACGATTCTGGATGATGATGGTAAATGATGATGAATGATGGTGAGGGTGGCAATGACGACGAATGATGATGATGACGTTTCTGATGCTGCTGAGTAATGATGATGACGACGACGATAATGATGAATGCTGATGGTGATGTTGATGATGTTGGTGACGATGATGACGATGGTGACTGATGTTGATGATGGTTATTAGAATGATGCTGATGATGTGTGGTGATGATGAGTGAGGATGATGGTAATGGTGATGCTACTGCTGATGATGACGACGATGATGGTGATGCTGATGGTGATGAATGGTGATGACGATGATGATGATGATGATGATGATGATGATGATGATGATGAGCGATGATGATGATGCTGATGTTGATGCTGATACTGGTGATGATGCTGGTGATGCTGTTCATGATGATGGTGGTAATGATGATGGTGATGATGCTTGTGATGGTGATGATGATGACGATGATGGTGGTGATGTTGGTGATGGTGATGGCCATGGTGATGGTGGTCAAGATGATGCTGATGCTGACGATTGTGGTGGTGATGGTGATAAAGGTGGTGGTTATGACGATGGTGATGATTGTGATGATGCTAATGCTGATGCCGATGCTAATGCTGATGGTGATGCTGATGCTGATGTTGATAACGAGTATGACGATGATGATGGGGGTGATGGTAATGATGACGATACTGTTGATGATGCTGATGATAACGATGGTAATGGCGATCAGGGTGATGGTGATGATGTCGTTGATGATGCTGATCATGATGAGGATGATGCTGGTGCTGGTGATGATGATTATGATGGCTGTCGTGATGGTGATGATGATGATGGTGATGATGATGCTGCTGATGATGCTGCTGATGATGGTGGTGATGGTGATGATGGTGATGGGGGTGAGGATGAGGACCATGATTATGCTGATGATGCTGATGCTGCTGCTGTTGCTGCTGATGATGTTGGTGATGATTGTGATGGTGATGGTGACGGCGATGCTAATAATGGTGATGTTCATGCTGCTGCTGTTGTTTATTTTATCGCTTCGCTCATTCCGCCGGCCCTTATTGTCGCACCTCTGTCGAGTTGGGGGCTGATTCCTCAGTGTGGATTTGGTTTCGGGGGTTCGTCACAGATTCTGGCGGGGTTGTCCTGGGGCAATCGTGGGTGATCACGGGTCTGGTCGGTGATTTATTTGCTTGTGTCGGTGAGGGGGTGATGATTCTGGATGGTCGCTGCGTGGCCATGACGCAGATCGGAGGTATTCGTCGCAAGTTTTAGCCTTTCCGTTTTGGAGGGTGGCGGTTTGTGAATGCGACCGCAGGAAGAGGAGGAGGAGGAGGAGGAAGAGGAGGAGGAGGAGGAGGAGGAGGAAGAGGAGGATGTGGAGGACGAGGAGGGAGAGTGAGGAGGAGAACAGGAGGAGGAGGGAGGATGAGGAGGCAGAGGGGGAGGAGGGGGAAGGAGGAGGAGGAGGAGGAGGAGGAAGAGAAGGATGAGGAGCAGGAGGAGATGAAGCCTCTTGGGCCGTCTTGGCGGTCTATTGGGCCGTCTTGAGGCCATTTTGGGCGGCCTGGGGTGATGGTGGGGGCTCTTCGGCCCCTCTTGGCGCCGTTTCGGGGCGTTCTTGGGCCCGTGTGGCCGCCTCTTGGGCCATCTCGGAAGCCGTCTTGGGCCATCGTGGGACCGTGTTGGTGCGGTCCTGGAGGCGTGTTGGGCTTCCTTGGACGTGGGAAAGCCGAGAAGGCGAGAAGGCTGAAAACCTACGCGAACTTTTTGAAAATCAATGATTTCTGCCTCTGGTACGCCTCTTGGAAGCCTCGAGGGGCATGTTGGGGGCGCGCTGGACTTCGAAACGTCGTATATGGGCAAACTGTACGTTGTTTTAAAGGGAGTGGGACACTTGTTGCTTGCTGGGGCTCTCTAGGAGAGCCTTTTGAGGCTTTCCTGGGGCTTCTTGGCGGCGTCTGGGGCCGTTTGGAGGCCATCTTAGGACGATCTTGCGAGTCGGCGAGCTAGAAAGTTCAAGTCTAGACACTTCGCGTAACCTCACCAGCCCATCCAGAAACAAGGCCGAGAGGAATTGCTTCGATCAGGGAAGTGGGCAGCGCCCAGAGGAAGGGTCTCCCAGTGGAGGCCTCTTGGAGCGTCTTGGGGGCCTCTTGGCCATCCCGGGCGCCTCTGAGAGCGTCCTGGGTGGCGCGGGGAGCTTCTTGGGGCCGCTTGGGGGTCTCTTGGGAGCCTCTCGGAGGCCTCTTGAGCGCCTGTTGGGGCCTCCTGGGGGCCTCCCAGGCGCCTCTTGGGGCCCTCTTGAAGCGCTCTTGGGAGCCCTGGGAGCGCTCTTGGGGCCCTCTTGGGCCATCTTGGAGCCACCTTGAAGCCTCGGATGGCCATCGGAAGCTAAAAGGCGACAAAGCCACACACATTGATTTTCCCAAGGTTTTGGAAGGATGCTTGCCTCTTCGGGGCCTTCTAGGGGAGCTCTTTGGCCACTTGGAGCCGTCTTGGAACGGTCTTGGGGCCTCTTGGAGCATCGTGGGAGCCATCTTGAGGCAGGGATATCTTGGAGGTCATCTTGGGCTCTCCCAGGCGCTCTTGGAGTCATGTTAAGCAGTGCCCCGCCCTAGGAGGCCAAAATGTGGTCAACACCTGAGTAACATCAATGATTTGTTTTTGGCATTCTCGCCGAGGCCTCTTGGAGCGTCTTGGGTGCCTCTGGGGGGCCTCTGGGGGCCTCTTGGGGGTCTCTTGGGAGCCTCTTGGGAGCACCCTGGGGGCCTCTTGGAGCCTCCTGGCCACCTCTTGGGGCCCTCTTGGGGCACCCTTGGGAGCGCTCTTGGGGCCATCTCGGAGGAGATCGATCAAAGAAGGGGGGTCCCTCAACTAGCGCTGCCCCCCTAAGAGGCCAACATGGGGGCCAAACCCTTAGTCAAACCAATGATTTTGGTTTCCTCGCCGAGGCCGTTTTGGACGCTCCGACGACCCGCGAAACGCCCTCTCCAGGTCCAGGGGAGGGGGTAGGGGGAGGGGTCAAGACTCCCTCCCCGCCCGCAAGCTGTCTTGCTCACTCCCACCCGCCCTCCCAACACATACGTAGCACCCGAGCCTGGCCCGAGCCGCAGCATATTCAGCAGTCGCCTTTGGATGGGCAGCTATTGGGCCGCCGCCGCCGCCCGCCGCGCCGCCTGCCGCCGCCGCCGCCGCCGCCCCCGCTGCCGAATCGCCGCCGCCGCCGCAGCCGCTGCCGCCGCAGCCGCTGCCGCCACCGCTGCCGCCGCCACCGCCGCCGCCGCCGCCGCCGCCGCCGCCGCCGCCGCCGCCGCCGCCGCCACCCGCCGCCGCCACCGCCGCAGCCGCCGCAGCCGCTGCCCCCGCCGCAGCCGCCGTCGCCGCCAAATGTATTCTGTATTGGTTTTTTTGACAGGGATGGTACGAGGAGGCCGCATCGGGTCGCTGCGCATGCTCCGACTTTTGGATCCAGAGTGTGTGGTGTGTGTGTGTGCGTGTGTGTCGTGTGTGTGTGTGTGTGTGTGGTGTGTGTGTGGTGTGTGTGTGTGTGTGTGTGTGTGTGTGTGTTGTGTGTTTGTATTGTTTTTACAAGGGATGGTGGGGGGCGCATTGTTTCTGGTTGGCTCCCAGTCGCCTGGGGGAGGGGGTGTACACACATAGGGAACAGTGATAAACACTTCCCCGAAGGGGAAGAAGTGGGTGGAAGAGGAAACGTCCTAAACCACCTACGCCCTAAAGGGCTGGTGGGATTCGTGTTCCTCCGATGGGGCTCCTCTTAGGGCTGCCTTGGGCTGTCCAGAGGGCCTCGTGGGCCGTCTTGGGGCCCTCTTGGGCCGTGTCGGGCCCATGTTGAGAGTGTGGTGGGCCGTCAAGGGGCGATCTTGAAGGTCTCGTGGGCAGTGTTGGGCGCGCGCTGGACCTCGAAACGCCGCATATGTGTAACATGTACGTTTTCTGAAGCGGATGGGACACTTTTTGCTTGCTGAGGCTCTCCAGGAGAGCCTCTTGAGGCTCTCTTGGGGCTTCTTGGCGGCGTCTTCGGCCGTGTGGAGGCCATCTTGGGCGTCTTGGGACGATCGTGCGGGTCGGCAAGCTGGAAAGTTCAATTCGAGCTCCCCCGATGGGGCCCCTCGTAGGGCTGTCTAGGGCTGTCCAGGGGCCTCGTGGGCCGTCTTGGGGCCCTCTTGGGCCGTGTTGGGCCCCTTTTGGGAGTCAGTTGGGCCGTCTTGGGGCGATCTTGAAGGTCTCGTGGGCAGTGTTGGGCGCGCTGGACCTCGAAACGTCGCATAGGCGCAACCTGCAGGTTTTCTGAAGGGAATGGGACACTTTTTGCTTGCTGAGGCTCTGCAGGAGAGCCTCTTGAGGCTCTCTTGGGGCTTATTGGCGGCGTCTTCTGAAAGGAATGGGGCACTTTTTGCTTGCTGAGGCTCTCCAGGAGAGCCTCTTGAGGCTCTCTTGGGGCTCCTTGGCGGCGTCTTGGGCCGTCTGGCGGCGACCGAGGGCCCTCGGACCGTCTGGAGGCACGTCACGGGGCTCCCTTGGAGCGCTCCTGCGGGCGCTCGGGGAAGCCTGGAAGGCAGCGCCGAGGAGGAAGAACATCTCTGGGCCTCACCTGGCCGTGACCTGTCCGGGTACTTTTCGTTTGAGGGCCCCCCAGGGGCCGCCCCGCGCGGGCGAACCAGAAAATTGTAAACCAGTTGCCCGAGTTCTTAGCACGCCTCTGGCCCGTTGGGCCGGCGAATTCAGCGCCTTTGCCCCCTATATCATCCTTGGTGTTGGTGTGAATGTGTGAGCTCTCTCGCCTGTAACGCTCCATCCGCGCTTCGCAATCAGGGGAAGAAGCAAAGACAGGGCGCCTCTAGCCCCGCCTGGAACTCCTGATCCAGCAAAACCCAGAGGTGGCGTGCGAGGAGGATGAGGAGTAGAGAGGAGTTGGAGGAGGAGGAGGAGGAGGAGGAGGAGGAGGAGGGAAAGGAGGAGGAGGAGATGAGGAGGGGAGGAGGAGGAGGAAGGAGGAGGGAGGAGAGTAGGAGGAGGAGGATAGGAGAGGGACGGAGGACCGGGAGGGAGGGAGGGAGGGGGGTGGAGAAGGGGAGGAGGGGGGAGGAGGAGGACGACGTTGAGGAGAGGAGAGGGAGGAAGGGAAGGAGGAGGAGGAAGGAGGATGAATGAGGATGAAGGAGGATGAAGGAGGAGAAGATGGAAGGGGAGGAGGAAGGAGGGGGAGGAGGAGGAGGAGGAGGAGGAGGAGGAGGAGGAGGAGGAGGAGAAGGACGCTAGTGCCCAGTCCGTTGTCGCACCTCTCCCCTGGCCCTTGGCTTCTCTTCTGGCTAGCGGCCGTGGTGGTTGCGCATCGTGGAGCGCTCGTGAGATGGGAGTGCTCAGCGATACTTACGGCGAAGCGTCGTGGCTTCGAAGAACCTTGAGATCTTGGCGTCGCATTTCTTCATGACGGGCGATTTTGCTTCGTCTCGGGCCCTGGGATCCTCACGGATCGATCCGGGTCGGAAA
>CAUYUJ010009261.1:9295-35358 GCA_963575745.1 Prorocentrum cordatum
CCACTACTTTTGGCACCTAACAATGCGTCTTAACTTGTGGCCTCTTGAGTCTTTCTATGGCCTCCTGATGCCTCCTGGGACCTCATGTGGTCTCCTGGGGCCTCCTGGAACCTGTTGGAGCCCCCTGTGGCATCCTGAGAAGAATCTGCGCCCACGAGCCTGGCCACCAAAACAAGCAAACCGATCGAGACATCCTCAACATCTGGCCCCAGGTGCTGAGTCATTAGTGAGTCTGAATGATGAGTTAGTCTGAGTGATGAGTGATGAGTCTGAGTCATGACTGAGTCCGAGTGATGACTGAGTCTGAGTGATGAGCGAGTCTGAATGATGAGTGGGTCTGAGTGATGAGTGAGTCTGAGTGATGAATGAGTGGGTCTGAGTGAGAGGAGTGGTGTTATGTTCTCTCTGTGTTCTTCCGGCGCGGTCCGCCAATAACAAGAACCCCATACTTAGGATATGGGGAAAAACCATTTTAGGAGATGGGGAAAAACAAACTGCATACGCGCGCGTCAGGCATGTTTCACAAACCTTCGGTCCCATAGAGATGTCAAAGTCGAGCGGCCACGAAGCAAAACTTAATATATATATATATATATATATGATGGTTTCGCAACGCGGAATTCTCCCCACCCTCAAAAAAACGTGCCTCTGCGAATTCTTAAGAAAACAATATGTGTTCAGATCACACAGTGTTACCGAACGGGCTTCGCGCGCGCGCAGGTCGAAATCGTCCGAACCCCCTTGCGCGCGCGCCGTCGCGAGAATCTGTTTTGCACAAAATGGGACGAAGTGCGCGCGCGCATCGTCGCGCGAGAATGTCCAAACCCGTCAAGCACCTGCAGTGCTGTAAGGACTTCAAAACGCATTGCCCATACAACCTACAATAACACATGGTTTCGACACAACAATTTTCAAACAAAAAAGAGAGTGCGCTCGCGTTCTTGCGAATCCTCGAGGAAACCAAAACTGTTGCAACATTGCCATGCAATTCTGCCAGACGGGCCTCTCGCGCCGCATTCCGAAATCATTCGCACGCCCTTGCGCCCGCGATGGGAGGGCACGATCCGTGTCAAATGAAACAACGCGGGCTACTCTCGCGCGTCGGCCGCGCGCTGATGTCGAACTCTTTCCAAAACCTTCATCACCGACGCGAGGACGTCGTCATCGTCGTCGGCGTGATCAGCATCAGCGATCGCACTGGCCGCGCCGCCGACGTTGTCAACATCGCCACCAGCATCGTTACTATTATCATCGTGGCCACCGTTGTCGACGTTGCCATGATACCGCGCCCGCCCAAATCGCCGACTCGCACTGAAGTGCCCGCTGGGATGTGCCCAGCGGTCAGCGCCACCGCGGCTGCGTCGGTCGCGCCAATCTAGCTGACCGCTGCGCGCGCGTGTTTGGGTTGGCGCGGCCGCAGAGATGGACAAGCCAACGCCAAGCATTCATCGCAATCACCACCGCATGCGTTTTGCAAACCAAGTTGTGGGTGGGTGGGTGGGTGGGATGACTGCGCGAACAGAGGAGTTGACAATTCGCTGCGAACAGGATTTAATTCTCCTTTCTTGAAAGAAAATAGACTCTACCCCCCCCCCCCCGCGTTATCCGCCTCCCTTTCGGGTACGTAAATCATATACGATTCTGACCACATGTCCATCCTAACTATGAATTTACACTATCCCAGGAGAACCAGTATCGATCCCCCTGGGGTTCCCTTGTAAAAAAAAAAAAATAAAAAAAAAAAAAAAAAAAAAAAAAAAAAAAAAAAAAAAAAAAAAAAAAAAAAAAAAAAAAAAAAAAAAAAAAAAAAAAACGATACGCGGGGACATCTGTTGTTCTAACATAACACTTCGTCGCGAATTCCTTGCGAAAAACGGGACGAAGTGCACACGCGCTCGCCGTCGCGCGCGCATGCAGGAATCCTCCAAAAACCTCATTGTCGGAAGGATATCCCAATCGAATTTCCCCCCAAAAAAAAAACATACAAAAACCAAGGGTTTCGCAACACAGGGCCTCGCAACACGGATTTGCTACAAAAACTTACGCGCGAGCTCTTGCGAAGTCTTAATAAAACCATAGGTTTTTCAAGATTTTCACACAATGCTACCAAACGGGCTTCGCGCGCGCATGTCGAAATCTGTCGAACGCCCTTGCGCGTGTGCCGTCGCGAGAATCCTCCTCAAAAAACCGGACGAAGTGCAGACGCGCGCGTCGTCGCGCGCGTATGCCGAAATCCTCCAAAACCCATCGGTTTCGGACGGATTTCAACATCGTGTGTCCAAAATACCTACAAAAACCCAAGGTTTCGCAACACGGATGTTCAACAAAAGCGTGCGCGCGCGCTCTTGCGTCGTCGTCGTCGTCGTCGCCGTCCTGAGATAATATAATACGCTTCCCCCTGAGATGATATAATTTCATATATATATATATATATATATATATATATATATATTCCTGCACACTCGCCTTCCTAAATATGAAATCATACCATCCCAGGCAGGCCGGTCCCCCCCCCTGAGGGCCCCTTGTAACAAAAAAAAAAAAAAAAAAAAAAAAACTATGCGGTGACATTGTTTGCTCTAACATAACACTTTTTTCGCGAATCCCTTGCAACAAATGAGACGAAGTGCACACGCGCGCGTCGTCGCGCGCGCATGCCGAAATCCTTCAAAAACCTTCGGTGCCGGAAGGATTTCGCAATCGAGTTTCCAAACAAACATACAAAAACACATGGTTTCGCAACACTGACTTGCTAAAAAAAGTTTCCGCGCGAGCTCTTGCGAAATCTTAAGAAAACCATAGGTTTTCAAAGATTTTCGCAAAATGCTACCAAACGGGCAGCGCGCGCGCGCATGTCGAAATCTGTCGAACGCCCTTGCGCGTGTGCCGTCGCGAGAATATTCTGCAAAAGAATAGGACGAAGTGCAGACGCGCGCGTGGTCGCGCGCGTACGCCGAAATCCTTCAAAACCCATCGGTTTCGGAAGGATTTCGAAATCGCGCGTCTAAAAAACCTACAAAAACCCAAGGTTTCGCAACACGGATTTTCAACAAAAGCGTGCGCGCGCGCTCTTGCGTCGTCGTCGTCGTCGTCGTCGTCGCCGTCCTCCCTCCTCCCGCGTCGTTGTCGTCGTCGTCGTCGCCTACGTCGTCCTCTGTCTTTCCTCGTGTTCGTCGTCGTCGTCCTCTTTGGCGTCTTGGTCGTTTCCGTCGTCGTTGTCGCCGTGGTCGTCCTTCCTCCTCCTCCCACGTCGTCGTCGTCGTCCGTCGTCGGCGTCTCGTCGTCGTCCCTCCTATTTCGTCGCCGTCGTCGTCGTCGTCGTTGTCGTCGTCGTCTTCCCTCATCCCTCGTCGTTGTCGTCGTCGGCGTCGCCGTCCTTCCTCCTTCTTCGTCGTTCGCGTCGTCGCCGTCCTCCCTCCTCCCTCGTCGTTGTCGTCGTTGGCGTCGTTGTCGCCGTCGTCGTCCTTCCTCCTCCCTCTTCGTCGCCTTCGTTGGCGTCGTCGTCGTCTTCGTCGTCGTCGGCGTCGGCGCGTCTTCTGGGTCGTCGTTGCCGGCGTCGTCGTCGTCGCCGCCGTCGTCGTCGTCGTCCGTCGTCGTCGCGTCGTTGACCGTCGTCGTCGTCTGTCGTCGGCGCGGCGTCGTCGGCTCTTCATCGTCGTCGTCGTTGTCTTCGTCGTCGTCGTCGGCGTCGGCGTCGGCGTCGTCGGTGTCGTCGTCGTCGTCGTCGCCGTCTTTGTCGGAGTCGTCGAAGTCGTTGGAGACGTCGTCGGTGTCGTCATAGTCGTTGTCGGCGGCGTCGTCGTCGTCGTTGTCGCTGTCGTCGTCGGCGTCGCTGTCGTTGGCAAGTGCCATTTGGTACCCACCGTCACGGTCTTGAGAGATTTTGCGAACCAAGTTGCGGGTGGGTGGGTGGGATGTTTGCGCGAGCAGTGGAGTGGTCAAGCGCGGTGCAGGGTAGTCAATTACACCACATAGATTGCACCACAGATGTTGCAGCACATAGATTGCACCATATATATATATATATTACCCCACACATATTGCCCAACGTATACTGCACCACGTACATGGCACAATATGGACCGCAACAAACACGCACACACATAAATATACATATATATATATACACACATAGGTACATATATATAAATGTAGATTGCGCATCATAAACGTAACAGCACAGATCGCACCACATAGATTCTCCTTTCTAGAAGCAGAATAAACTCTACCCCCCCCTCGCGTTATCCCCCCCTTTCTGGTATGTAAATCCTATATGCTTATGGCCACATGTCCATCCTAAATTTGAACTTACACTATCCCCGAGGGGCCGGGATCGGCCCCCTCTGAGGTTCCCTTGTAAAAAACGATACGCGGGGACATCTTTTGTTCTAACATAAGACTTGTTTCGCGAATCCCTTGCAAAAAGACTGCACAATCCCTTTGGGACGAAGTGCACACGCGCGCGTCGTCGCGCGCGCATGCCGAAATCCTTCAAAAACCTTAGGTGCCGGAAAGATTTCGCAATCGAGCTTCAAAAAACACACACACACACACACACACACGCACACACACACAAAAAAAACACCGGGTTTCGCAAAACTGATTTGCCAAAAAAACTTACGCGCGAGCTCTTGCGAAATCTTAAGAACACCATAGGTTTTCAAAGATTTTCGCAAAATGCTACCAAACGGGCAGCGCGCGCGCGCATGTCGAAATCTGTCGAACGCCCTTGCGCGTGTGCCGTCGCGAGAATCCTCTGCAAAAAAATCGGCGAAGTGCAGACGCGCGCGTGGTCGCGCGCGTATGCCGAAATCCTTCAAAACCCATCGGTTTCGGAAGGATTTCAAAATCGTGTGTCCAAAAAACCTACAACAACACAAGGTTTCGCAACACGATTTTCAACAAAAGCGTGCGCGCGCGCGCTGTTGCGTTGTCGTCGTCGTCGTCGTCGTCGTCGTCGCCGTCCTCCCTCCTCCCGCGTCGTCGTCGTCGTCGTCGCCTACGTCGTCCTCTGTCTTTCCTCGTGTTCGTCGTCATCGTCCTCTTTGGCGGCGTGGCGGTTCCGCGTCGTTGTCACCGGGTCGACTCCTCCTCCCTCCCTCGTCGCTCGTCGTCCTCATCGGCGTCCTCGTCGTCGTCCCTCCTAGTTCGTCGCCGTCGTCATCGACGTCGTCGTGTCGTCGTCGTCTTCCCTCCTCCCCACGTCGATGTTCGTCGTCGGCGTCCGCCGTCCTTCCTCCTTCTTCGTCGGTTCGCGTCGTCGCCGACCTCCCCTCCTCCGCGTCGTTGGTCGTCGTGGTCAGCCGTCGTCGTTATCCTCCTCCCTCGTCGTCGTCGTCCGTCGTCGGCGTCTCGTCGTCGTCCCTCCTAATTCGTCGCCGTCGTCGTCGTCGTCGTCGTCGTCGTCGTCGTCGTCGTCGTCGTCTTCCCTCCTCCCTCGTCGTTGCCGTCGTCGGCGTCGCCGTCCTTCCTCCTTCTTCGTCGTTCGCGTCGTCGCCGTCCTCCCTCCTCCCTCGTCGTTGTCGTCGTTATCGTCGTTGTCGCCGTCGTCGTCCTTCCTCCTCCCTCGTCGTCTTCGTTGCGACGTCGTCGTCGTCATCGTCGTCGTCGTCGTCGGCGTCGGCGTCGTTGTCGTCTTTGTCGTCGTCGACGTCGGCGTCGTCGTCGTCGCCGCCGTCGTCGTCGTCGTCGTCGTCGGCGTCGTAGTCGTCATCGTCGTCGTCGTCGTCGGCGTCGGCGTCGTCGTCGTCGTCGGTGTCGTCGTCGTCGTCGTTGTCGGCGTCGTCGAAGTCGTTGGAGACGTCGTCGGTGTCGTCGTAGTCGTTGTCGGCGGCGTCGTCGTCGTCGTTGTCGCTATCGTTGTCGACGTCGCTGTCGTTGCCAAGTGCCATTTGGTACCCACCGTCACGGTCGTAAGAGATTTTGCAAACCAAGTTGCGGGTGGGTGGGTGGGATGTTTGCAGGAGCAGTGGAGTTGACAACTTCAAGTTCGGCAAGTGAGTTGCACCACATAGATTGTACCGCAGATATTGCACCACATAGATTGCACCACATAGATTGATCCACATCGATTGCACAAGATAGGTTGCTAGGAACACACTGCTTGGGGTCCACGCTGGCTAACACTCTGGTTCAGTCTTCGAGCAAGATCGATCTGTGAGGGTCCTGGGGCCTGGACCCGGGCGAACACGATTCTCAGGGCAGGTCCCACCGCCGCCCGCGACGGCGCTCTCTGCCCCCTTCGGGGCCCAGCCCTGCAGAGCCGGCAGGAGGAGAGCAGGAGGAGCAGGAGGAGGAGGAGGAGGACGAAACCACCTGTGACGCACTGGCCTCACCGTCCACCATCGCGCCGCCCGACGGCAGCAGGCCCTCGACTGGAGAGCCCGAGCGGGTTGCGAGCTCGAGGCAGCGGCCGCGCGGCGCAGACGCCGGACGAGAGGCCGCCCTCAGGGCCAACGCCGGAGCCGAAACGGCTGCGGAGCGGCGCCGCCGCGCCTCCTGCCGTTGAGCGAGCAACGGCATGTGTACATGTACGCCCTCCGCGGTATTGCGTGCACGAACCTCCGCGTTCAAACGCAATTCGGCGGAAACAAACCGCGTACATGTACATATGTTGTTGCCCCCTGAGCCGTGGCGCCGCCTGGAAACCCAGGGCGGGGAGTTCCGCCCTGCCAGCAGCATGGGCCAGAGCATGGCGGATCCGAAGTCACGGCAGACGTCCAGGGGCCCACGCTGCAAGAGAGGTCGCGGCGTCTGCATGCTGGTCTGCTCGGCCGCGACGGCTCGAAGAGGGGATCGACTACAGAATTGGTTTACCCCGCAATTGATTTCTCCATCGAAGCTACGAAAACGACGTGGAATGCGCAGTAGATCTACGGAGCATCCTGCGAATTTCTCGCAGAGTCAACGGAAAATCCATTTAGGGGTAAATCGATTCTGTAGATGGGGTCGGAGGATCGCGCCGTATCGAAGATACATCGGCGATGCATCGCCGATGCATCGGCGATGCACTGGCGATGCATCGTCGACGTGGGCGATACATCGGCGACGTCGACGTGAAGCAAATCGGGCTCCGCATCAAGCCGCATCGCCGATGCGTCGGCGATGCGGCGCGATCCTCCGATCCCGTCTACTCCGACCCCATCTAGGAGGCCTAGATGCCCACAGAGACCCCCTCACGCTGTGAAAGTATCGCGACGGGAGGGTTTTCCGCTGTTTTCGGCCTCCAGGAGCCCTTGCTGGGCCCCAGGACCGTCATGCAAAGCCGGAGGAAACACCGGTCCCGGGGAAGGGGTCTAGACCTCTGGGAGTCGACGTTGCGACAAAACCACGACGTCGGGGGCCTGGGCATGTGGAACAGACATCGCCAACTCCCTGCCGCCGCGCTGGAGGGAGCACGATCTACCCTCGCCTGGCTGGAAAAATCTCCCCCCCCTTCCGAGAACCAGGGGTGACTCTTGGATTTACACTGGTCCTCCTCCTCCGCCTCCGCCTCCTCCTCCTCCTCCTCCTCCGCCTCCTCCTCCTCCTCCTCCTCCGCCTCCTCCTCCTCCTCCTCCTCCTCCTCCTCCTCCTCCTCCGCCGCCGCCGCCGCCGCCGCCGCCGCCGCCGCCGCCGCCGCCGCCGCCGCCGCCCGCCGCCGCCTCCTCTCTCCTCCCCTCCTCCCCTCGCGTCCTCCTCCTCCTCCTCCTCCTCCGCCTCCTCCTCCTCCTCCTCCTCCTCCTCCCTCCTCTCAGTCTCTCCCCTCCGCCTCTCCATCCGCCGCTCCTCCTCCTCCTCCATACCTCCCCCCTCTCCATCCGCCTCCTCCTCCTCCTCCTCCTCCTCCTCCTCCCCTCCTCCCTCCTCCTCCACCTCCTCCTCCTCCTCCTCCGTCCTCCTCCTCCTCCTCCTCCTCCTCATCCTCCTCCGCCCCCCCTCCTCCTCCTCCTCCTCCTCCTCCTCCTCCTCCTCCTCCTCCTCCTCCCCTCCCCCTCACAGTAGGGGGGGAAGGGGGGTCAAAATTCCTCCCCCGCCTGCTCGGAGAACTGGCCGAGAGAGAGGATGGGGGCCACCGACCCCCGTCCTCTCTCTCTCTCTCGACCCCTGCCCGGGTGTGGCCAGCGCTCCGTCCCGCGAGCGGCTTCTTGCCCGAGCCGGCCCCGGGTGGCAGGCTGAAGTCGGGCCTGTCCCCCTAGGCGGGGATTTTCGACGAAAAATAAAAAAAACAAAAAATAATCCAAAAATAATCCAAAAACAGTCTGGGGACTATTTTTTGAACATTTGTTTGCCATTTTGGCGCATTTTTTATATTTTTCATTTTTCGTCGAAAATCCCCCTGTAGGGGGACACGCCCGACTTCATGGCAGGCCCGCGTCGCGCGGGCAGCAATAGGGGGTGAGCTAACTGAGGGGTGGAGGAACCTGGACATCCGGCTGCTCCGATTTTTTGGGGTGCGTGGACCCCAGAAGTCCCGACCGCTTCCCTGGGACCGGTTCTCCGTCCCGCATCGCTTTGTGCCGCTCCCGAGCCCCAGCGAGGGCCCCCGAAGGCCGAAAACTGCCCAAATCCCGCCGCTCCCATTTTTTTGAAGCGTCGGGTCTCAGGGAAGAGGGCCCCGAAGGGGCCCAACCAGCATGGGACCCCAAAGGCGCCCCCAAAGGGCCCTTTCGGGGCCCTTTTCTCCATCCCCCCTTCAAGGCAACCCCCTTCCCTGAGATCCGACGTTGCAACCAAATTGCAACATCGCAAAAATCACGCCCAGAGACCTGGACCTCAGCTTTCCGCGTCATTTTTCGAGCCCGATCGATATGTGAGGGTCCCGGGGCCCGAAATCGAGCGAAAACGCCAGTTGCAAAAAAATTGCAACGCCAGGATCTCAGGGTTAACCTAGGCACGCCAGACCAGGACATCCAACATGCCTCGAAACCAGATTTCCCCGACGGCGGCACGAGCAAAAAACTGCACGAGTGTCGCTTCTCCAGCTCTTGCCACTGTCCTGCTTAGCCTTTGTCCTGGTCTCGGGGGGGCCGATCAGAAGAAGACAAAACGGCATGAGCATAAACTTTTGGCGCTCCGCGCGGATTCGTCGGATCTGCGCTGGACCCCCTCCCTGGCGCGCGGTGCGCGCCAGGGGCGGCGCAGGAAGCGCCGCCAGGGGAGAGGGGGGGCAGGCGCCGATCCAAGAAATCTGGACGGATCGCCGAAACTATATGCTTATGCCGTTTCTTCTTCTTCGATGGTCCTCGTCCTGGTCTCGTGGGGGGCTGATGCCACCCGCGAGACCTGTGCGCCGGAAGCTTGGCCACGCGCAGAAGGGGGCAGGGGGAAGGGGGAAGGCTTCTTAGAAGCACCCTTGCTTCTTAGAAGGCGCGGGCCTTCTTTGTAGATGTAAGGCCGGCGCCTTCTAAGAAGCAGCCTCCTTCTAAGAAGCCTTCCCCCCTCCCCCTAACCCCTTTGTGCGCGCCGCCAAGAAGCGGCGAGGCAAATCCGGCACTACGTTTTTCTCCGGCCGCCCGGACCCCTGACGCTGCTTCGTTTTCGGTCTGGTTTCGTATGCCCTCTTAGGTTTTGGTTTTCGTTTTGGGTTTGGTTTTGGTTTTCGGTTTCGTTTTTCGGTTTGGTTTGGTTTCGTTTGGTTGTTTTCGGTCCGGTTTCCCTCGTTTTAGGGCGACGACATCTATATGTATCCGCTGCTCCCTGGCCAGGCCCATCCTGAGCCCAGCAGCGGCGTATACGCCACGCCCTCCTGGCTTGGCCAAGGGGACGTCTACACAACTCCTGGGCCCAATGAAGGCCCGGCCAGGGGGCAATGGATATGTGTATAGGTCTCGTCGCCCGACGTTCTGCCTTGGCTGCGACACCAAACCGGAACGAAATTGTGCCACGAAATCGCCAAAACACCGCTCTGCCCCCAGACCCCCGACGTCATGATTTCTTCATTGCGTCGACCCCTGGAAGTCTCGACCCATTCCCCTGGACCGGTTTGTCATCCTGAGTCGATTTTGACGGTCCCGAGGGCCGGCAAGGGCCCCAAGAGGCCGAAAACAGCAAAAAACCTGCTGTCATGATTCTTTGGTTGCCCGAGGGGGTCTGGGTCCCGAGCCCTGCACGACCACTGGCGACGACGGCGGCGACCACGCCGCGGCAGCCGCAGCGCGCAGGGGCGGACCCGGGGGTTGCCTCGTCGTCCCCGCCGTCGCCGCTGCCGAAGCCGCCGCCGCCGCCGCCAACCGCGCCGGTCGGCGTCGGCGTCGCCGTCGCCGCGGTCGTCGTCGGCGTCGCCGCCGCGCCGCGCCCGTCGTCGTCGTCGCCGCGGGCCGGGGGCGCCTCCATGTCCCTCGGCGGGGGGGCGGGGGCGGCCCGGGCCGGCACGATGAGGCGCAGGTCCCCGCCGCTGCCGAGCGACCCCTGGGGGCCCCCTCGCCGAGCATCAGAAGGGGGGGGCCAGCAGGAGGGCAGGAAGAGAAGCAGCAAGGCGGGAGGGTCAGAAAGAGGGCGACTAGAGGAAGAAACAATGGTGGAGGAGGAGGAGGAAGGGAGAAGGAGGAGGAGGAGGAGGAGGAGAAGGAGAAGGAGGAGGACGAGGAGGAGGACGAGGAGGAGGAGGCGGGGAATGAAGGGGGGAGGAGGAGGGGGAGGAAGAGGACGAGGAGGAGGAGGAGGAGGAGGAGGAAGAGGAGGGGGGAACTCATGACCTCTCAAGTCATTGAGAGAGCCGTGAGCTAGGTGCGGCGCCCGCTTCCCCACCGCGGCAGGCTACGACAGAGCCAACGCAACGAGACTCCCTTTCCTGGATTAACACCATACCATGGCCATTTCCCCGAGACAGGTCATCATGGAATTTTCTTCTCACGTTTATGCACATGCAGCTGATTCATTTGTCGCACAATTCCGCTAAGCTTGCGATCGCCTCGGCTACGCTGCTCGCAAACATCGTGTGTCACCGTCTCTGTCTGGCGACATCCTCCTGATCCTTCAAGATGCGGGTCGTGGCTGCGATCAGTTCAAGATAGTTGGAACTTCTACGTGCAGAGGCGGACTCAACGAATATGCCGAAGTATTCGTGCCGAGCGCCACAAAAGTTGCTACTGCCGCAATACAAGCAAAGTCCACCGCCGCTCGCCCATCTTTAAGTCGCAGTGGACTCTTGTTGCCCGCCGCCATCTCCTCCGCCTCGCTTTCTATGAATACCGGAACCCCGACCGCCGTCATCACATTCGGCGGAAGGTCCGACAGTTGCAGACAGCACAATCGCAGACGAATATATTAATGAACGCATCGGCAAACTTAATGGACAGCATAGTATGATTACTTCTGGCAGCACACGTACTTGTGTACAGCAGGGTCAAGATATATCAACGAGCGCGGCTCCTTCCAGTAATGCACATACTTGAACGCCCCCATTGATCAGAGCTACTTCACCAGCACCACCAATCATCACAGACGAAGACGATCAAACGGCCACATGGAAAGACATCAAGGAAATATGTTTCACTTTTATTCACGTGTTGGTTGGATGCCTGTAGACCCATCGGGAACAGTGATTGATGGAGCTCCTTGTTATGATTGCAAGAGTAGAAGTACCTGTTCAGCAACCCGGACAATACACAAGCACCGCGCCTGTTGAGACACACGCGTATGTTCCAGGATCAGCTGGTTCAGACGATGAGCCCGACGAATGCAAACAATGCGACGCCGACAATTCAAAAACTGAAATTTTCATCAAGAAGCAATGGTGGTACTCTAACCAACCTTGACACTTTCAATGGGAAATTCCAAGCGAAGTGCTTGCCCCAACGCATACGGAAGCAAGGAGAGAAGACTAAAGTTGCTCCCCGCGGGTGGGTAACTGGGTGGGTGGTTGGGTAGGTGGGTGGGTGTACGTGTGTGGGTGTGTGTGTGTGTGTAAACGTGTGCGATTGTGTTTGTGATTGTGTGTGTGCGTGCGTGCGTGTCTGCGTGCGTACGTGCGTGAGTGTGCGTGTGCGTCTGCGTGTGCGTGTGCGTGCGTGCGTGTGCGTGTGCGTGTGCGTGTGCGTGTGCTTGTGCGTGTGCGTGTGCCCGTGTGTGTGTGTGTGTGCGCGTGTGCGTGTGCGTGTGCGCGTGCGCGTGCGCGTGCGCGTGCGCGTGCGCGTGCGCGTGCGCGTGCGCGTGCGCGTGCGCGTGCGCGTGCGCGTGCGCGTTGCGCGTGCGCGTGCGCGTGCGCGTGCGCGTGCGCGCGTTGCGCGTGCGCGTGCGCTGCGCGTGCGCTCTACGCGTGCGCGTGCGCGTGCGCGTGCGCGTGCGCGTGCGCGTGCGCGTGCGCGTGCGCGTGCGCGTGCGCGTGCGCGTGCGCGTGCGAGTGCGTGTGCGCGTGCGCGTGCGTGTGCGTGTGCGTGCATGTGCGTGCGTGCGCGTGCGTGTGCGTGTGCGTGTGCGTGTGCGTGTGCGCGTGTGCGTGTGGCGCGCGGTGCGTGTGTGCGTGCGTGCGTGTGTGCGTGTGCGCGTGTGCGTTTGTGCACGTGTGCGTGTGCGCGTGTGTGCGGGTGTGCGTGTGTGTGCGTGTGTGCGTGTGTGCTGTGTGTGCGTGTGTGCGTGTGTGCGTGTGTGCGTGTGTGCGTGTGTGTGCGTGTGTGCGTGCGTGCGTGTGTCAAGCTGCACATCGAGCTGCATCGCGCTGCGGCATCGCCGATGTATCGGCGATGCGGCACGATCATCAAACCCCGTCTGTTCCGACCCAATCTGGGAGGCCTAGAACCTCACGACCCACCATACCACCACCACGGGCCACGGGGTCCAGCAGCACGCCTTCGGCCACCTGGGCTACGGGAGGAGGAAGAGGAGGAGGAGGAGGAGGAGGAGGAGAAGAGGGAGGAGGAGGAGGAGGAGGAGGAGGAGGAGGAAGAGGAGGAGGAGGAGGAGGAGGAGGAGGGGGGGGAGGGAGGAGGCGGAGGAGGAGGAGTGCACGAGGCCAAGGAAGGCAAGGAATTCGGCCGACCCGACCCTAATTCGATACCTGGCGAGCTCCCCAGGTCCTACCCAAGCAGCGAGCTCAGGCGATGATCCCGCCTCTTGAGCTGCTTTAACCGCGCACGCATCCTGCCCTGAAGCCGCAGAGCCCCCCTCGGAGGCGACAGGTTGGGTGCAAACCGAAGGTCGTGATAAGACTGAAAGATGAGATCAAGGAAAATCGCACAAGCAGAAAGCTCGAGCTGAGAAGAGGCGGCCCAGGGGAAGATGGAGGCACGCTGCGGCCCCGAGAGCGAGGAAAAGAACACAGGCAGATGCAGGACGGTACTAACACTAGACATAACAACAGGGCACTCAAGATAGCGAAGGAACCGGTCGGCCCCAGGCGCCAAACAGAAAACGCAGCCACAGGTGGGCCCGCGGAACCTGGAAGAGCAGCACCAGCCATTCGAGAACGTTTTCAAAACAGAGACGATAACACACGAGGGAACAAGCTTTTCTAATCTACGGAGCGCCATCAGGGCTAGGTCAAGATCACAACACCTCGCAGAGACTCCCAACTTCTTCATCCGATGCAAGAGCGGGACACGATATCCTTCTGGGGCAAGATGATAGAGCCATTTCGTCGTAGCAGCTTGGATCCTCGGAGTTCCAGGGACGGGTACTTTGGGCACGGCACATAATTGATCATAGTTAGAGATAAGTGCGTGCATGGATGACTGCAACCAAAGGGGGTCCCTGCCCCATAGAATTTTGCACTCGTCGCTGGCGGCCATCGCCGGGATCCGCGTCTTCGCGCGATAAAACTCCATCGAATTGCAGGCGAAACGGTAAAGAGTGGCCCTCGAAACCAGATCCAGCCTTCTCATTTGGCACGGGAGCCCCAGCGCCGTTAAATTCTCGAGCATGGCAGGGCTGAGAGCGTCCCGCGGGCCACACACCAATGCTTGTCCAGCTGCACGGACCGCATCATGCACCGACTTGGGGGGGGAAAAGAATTGAGATACGTACGATAAACAGCTGGAACCATTATGATTGAAAAGTGCGATGCTTTTCACCAGACCCAACCCAAGAGATTTAGTATCAATAGCTTGCCCAAGACATTTCCTGGCAGGAGCATCCCAAGAACGGACAGACCCACCACGCCCGAGAAAGATACCCAGGTACTTAGCCACATGCTGCAACTTGAAGGAAGGGGGCAAACCGGCAACGTCGAGGAGGTGACGATATTCATGTTCAGGGAGGACGGCGAGAGGGATAATGATAGATTTCGTGACGTTGAGCTCGAGCCCAGCCGCCTGGGCAGCACAATCAAACACAGGGAGCGCCAGTGCTAGAGCTCGATAAACGTCCTGAGAGACGAGCCCCACATCGTCAGCACAGGCACCCAGCGCCGAAGGCACACGCGTAAGGCGCTGCTCAAGCATCCTTAAGATTGGATCGATGCACAGCACGAAGAGCGAGGAGGAGAGCGGGCACCCCTGCTTGATCCCACGTTTGACCCACCATCCAGATTCTTGAACCCCACAGAAGGATACTGGAACCCATACCTGCTGATAAAGAGCGGCAACCGCCCTGCGGATTTTCTTGGGGAACTTCATGGTTTTGAGGACGAACATAATCATGGAGTGGAGAAGAGTAGGAAAGGCAGCCTTAATATCAAACGTAACGCAACCCGTCGCTTGAATTCCGTCCTGAACAAACCATTCTACAGCCCGAGATTCCAGAGCTACAATGTTATTGGTGAAATTGCGCCCAGGGATGAAACCGCGCTGGAAGTCGATACAGCACTCCTGGAGGACACGAACCACAGGTCTATTAATAGCACGGCTGATCAGCTTGTTTTCCGAGTTTCCAAGAGTAATAGGCCTAGTCTGCTCAGGTGGACGGAAGACTGCGTCCACCGCGTCGCTGGGGGCATCACCCTTGGGTAAGAAAACGGCGGTGCCGTGATTAAATGCATCAGGAAGTCGCCCATGAGCGAGAAGTGCCTGGTACATTTCAAAGAGAGGTTCCATCGTGCAGGTACCGCCTCGAAACCAAGCACTGTATGGAATTCCGTCGGGCCCAGGACACGAGTCACGAGCATATTGAGCATGCTGACAGAAATCATCGAAATCAAGCTCCCAGAACATAAGAGGGGGAACCTGCGCGATGAAGGGTATGAGTTCTTGCCGTCTGGCATCTTCACCTTCGACGAAAGCATGCGCTTGCCCCCAATGCGCCGCCAGCAACTTAGCGTCTGCGCTAAGCTCAGAAACCTGGAGCCCCGTCGGGTCGGAAATAGCAGAGAGCGAGATCCTCCCCTCCCTCCGGCCCCAGGCGCAGAGATAGGACGTGAGACGGTTTCGAACAGCATGTTTTTGAACCACAGGACGGTCGGATTCCTCATTCTCCTGAATCTGCCCCTGGATCTGCTCAGCCTTGAGCTCGCTGAGAAATCTGTGAAATCCGTGAAAATCTAACCAGAGTCCAGATTCCCAGCAGATGAACTGCTGCAAGTCGCTGAAGGCCCCAAGAGCCTTCCGAAGAAAAAGCAACTGCCCGCGCCGAAGACTACGAAGAGCCGCAAGAGCCCAATGCACCTTCTCTTCCACAGATAGCGGACCACCAGAGCGAGAGAATTCAATAACACGTTTCGCAGCCGCCTTGATAATTGCTTTTGTCGCACCCAGAGCCAAGATAGGGTCAGGATCCCGAGGGCCAGCAGACCCAGTAATTTCATCCAAAAACTCACGGTACTTAGGATGCCGAGGAACCCAGGGCGGGACGCGAAACCCACTGGGCGGCGAAACGTTGAGCCGAAGAAGCACAGGTGCATGATCGGAGAGCGGCCACTCTCCCTGTGAGGCCCATAGTACGAGGCTGAGCGGCTTAAAGTCGAGCAGCATGCTGCTGGGGATGTTGCAATAGATCCGATCCCGCCGCGCCAAAGACGAAATAGCGGGCCTGGGACCACTCGCATCCATCACACGATGGGTGAAGTGGTGCTGGTCTACCTCGCACAGGTCGGAGAAGAGATCGGAGAAGAATGCCCCACGGCTGTTGTTACTATAGCGGATATGACCATCAGCTGAAAGCGAACCTTCACCGTCAGCAGGAAAATTGTAATCACCACACAGGAACCCCGTGCTCCCATCAGCCCCCAACAGGGACCTGCGGATGGACCGAAGTTCTACTTTTTGCTGTAAAACCGACGCCCCAGGATCAATGTGCACGTCACATATCTGAAGAGTACCATGCATGACATGAAGAGAGACCAGATGCACACGCCCATGCACGAGAGTATGATGTTGGAGAGCGAGAAACTGCCCACGGAGCCGAGGATGCAAGAGAATGAGACTGCCACCAGCAGAACGATCGCTAAAGAAGGTACCTTTTCCGCTGACACCCTGGAACTCCTTCAGAGTTAAGTCTAAGTCGTGATAGGTCCCGCGAGCCTCTTGGATACAGACGACATCGTGGGCTTGACAAAGCCGATACAATTGTTGGGTTGTCTGCTTAAGTTTGGTATGACTGGTAGAAAGGCCCCCAAACAGAGACCTGGCGTTCCAGGTGACAATGGAGAAGTCAGAACTAAGATAAAACGGTGTGCGGCAGCAACGCGGAGGCAAGCCCTCCGAGGCAGCAAAAGACGAGCATGATGAGCCCGAAGACGAGGAAGACGCAGAGGATGAAACAGAGGAAGAGCTTGAAGTAGAAGCAGACCGACGCCGTTGCCCGCTTTGCGTACGATGTACGGCTGGAGCAAAACAGCACCCACCCGGCCGATCCCCTTGGACGGACGTGATAGGCGAGGGCATTTCCTATTCGACGGCCCCTCTCATGATGGCGGTGACCTGATCCTTCTCCATCTTCAAGGACAGGAACGCGGCAAAAACTGGGCTGAGACTGGCAGAGGTGTCGGGATTCTCGATGAGCGAACACAAGACCGTGACTTCTTCGTTCTTAGTGAAGAACAGTACACCCTTGTGCCCATTGACAGCAAGCGATATGTCTTGACCGATCCCCTTGGCGGTGAAATGCTGCGAGACCCCTTGCCACACGCGCCCTAGAATAATATTTCGACGCCGAACATCCGCGGTAGCGTCACGTCGAGCACGAAGAGAGATGTGGCCCTGGGGGGAGACGAACTGCAAACCGTGCGTTTTGACATGCCCGAGAAACGCCTTCGAATCGGTGTCGCTCTCAAACTTCACACAGAAATCTTTGTTGAGGTTATGCGCGATGATCTGGGAAGGAGGCTTGATGTGCGACGGTAGGTGAGGGATGACTGAGTCCTGCATGTATTTTGTCATCACACGAGCCAACATCGGAGCCTTGAAACCACCAATCCAAATCTTGGTCGGATCTGCTCCCCGATCCACACTTCCCGAACCAGCAAAACTCGCAGAGGGCGACGGCCCAGCATACCTACTCCGCCAACGCTGGTGAGAGGCAATAGACGAGGAGCCTGATATAGTGCTAGCTACATCAGAATGGGACTGAGAGTTCAGAATCTTCGCCTCCAATCGTGCAAAGAGTGCCGTTTCTTGTGCAGCATTCAGCCCTGGCTTCATTTGTTCTTCTAGAGTATCCATGCGCACGGTGAGCTGGGCGATGTTCTCCTCACTTTTGGACACCGACGACTGCAGACCGAGGATATCGTCTTTGTGACCATGTTCTTCTCCATGCGCCCAAGAATCGCAACGAGATGAGCACCCCCTTCAGGCCCGCGAGGACGAACCTGTCGCTGAAACTCGAAAGCGTCCTCCATCGCATCATCACTGGAGGGCGACGCACCAGAAGAGATGCCCGAGGCGGAAGACATGGCAAGAGGTGTCCGTCCGAGCACGACACTCGGAAACGCTTCTTCAAGAGAAAAAAAAAAAAATAAAAAGAAAAAAAAAAAAAAGATAACAAAATCAAAAACGAAATAAGTTACAACCAAAATAAGAAATAAAATAAAAAAAACAACAATAAGACTGCCCCCCAAATGGGGACCTGTTCCCATCTCGAGCCAAAATGCAACGGAAAAGCCGGAAGGAGAGAGGAAAGGAGGAGCAAATGTCGACGAGGAGGACGAGGACAGAGGAGGAGGAGTAAGGGGACGAGGAGGATGAGAAGGGATTGAGGAAAGTAGGAGAGTAAACGAGGAGAGAGGTAGGAGGAGGAAGGAAGGAGAGGAGAGGAGGAGGAGAGGAAGGTGGGAGAGAGGAAGGAGAGGTATGTGGAGAGAGAAGGAAGGAGGAGGTCCCCCAGGTCTCTGCGAGGCCCCCCGATGTCCTCTCTGCCGGGGCCACCACGCTCCACGGGCACGGGCCGCTCGGGAGCGCGCCTTCCCCCGCCTTCCGCCGCCCACCACGAGAGGAAGCAGCCTCCCGCACTCCCGCAGGGGGAACTGCGCGGGACTGTCAGAAAGGCTGCTCCAAGCTCTGTGGACGCAGTGGCCCTCCCGCCTCCTCCCCCTTCCCCCACCCAATCCTCCTCCTCCTTGCCTCGCGGCTCCTTCCTCCTCCCCTCCTCGCCCCCTCTATCATCCTCCTCCCTCCTGACCTCCACCCTCCTCCTCTTCTCCTCCTCCTCCTTTTCCCTCTCCTTGTCCTTTCCTCCTCCTCCTCCTCCTCCTCCTCCTCCTCCTCCTCCTCCTCCTCCTCCTCCTCCTCCTCCTCCTCCTCCCCCTTGGCGGCGAGGGGCACCTCGGCGAGAGGACAAGCCCCTCGAGTGGGGAGCGTCAGCAGTTCGGCTGACGTCAGACAAGGAAATCGCACAAACTGCAAAGCGACCCGTGCCGCGGGGCCCCCAGCGGACCCCAGCAGCCCGCGGCCCTCGGGGGGGGCCTGGCGTGCGGGGGCCCCCAAGGCCCCAGTGCCCCCTGCGCCACCTGCGGCGCCTGCGCAGCACGTGCACACGCCCGCCCCTGCCCCCTCTGAGGCTCCAGGAGCTCCGTCTCCCTCCCCCTCTTTGGGGTTGAGCGTGCACGCGCGCGCGTGCGCGCGGTGTGGCACGCGCGCGCGCGCGCCGACGGAGCGGCTCCAGCCACTGCCGTCCCGCAGGTCTCCCTATTGGTTTCCTCTCCACCTGCGCTCGGTCCGTCCGTTCGTGCCCCCTTCGCCCTCTTTTTTCGGGGCCCCTCTCCGTCTCTCCCCCCACGTCCATCGCCGGCCCCACCCACGGTGATCGGACCGTTTTCGGAGCGGCGGCGTCCGTGGGACTCACAGACCAGCAGGCTTCAGGCTCCAGAAAAAGGGATGGGGAAAAAGGTGGAGGGGATAGGAGGGAGAAGGAGAGGAGGAGAAAAGGAGAAGAGGAGAAAGAGGATGGATAAAGAGGGAGAAGGAAGGAGCAGAAGAAACGACGAGAGGAGAGAGGAGAGGGCAGCCAGGAGGAGAGGAGGAGGACCAGAGAGAGGAGGAGGAGGGGGAGGGGAAGGCGGAGGAGGAGGAGGAGGGAAAAGAGGAAGAGGAGGAGGAGGAGGAGGAGGAGGAGGAAGAGGAGAAGGAGGAGGAGGAGGAAGAGGACGGGGAAGGAAGTTGGAGGGGTAGGAGGAGCAAGGACTGCGCGGCCCAGCTGGGCGGCTGCCAGGACGCTGGGCGTGCTCTACGACGCCTACCCGGTCGTCGCGGCGAGAGAGGTCCGCAGTGCGGGCGCAACCACGGCCGTCGGCGATAGACGACAGACCCGCGCTGCGGCCCATGCAGGAGGATCACATGCAGGAGAAGGGATGGAGGAGGAGGAGGAGGAGGAGGAAGGAAATTGGATGAGGAGGAAGAGGAGGTGGAGGAGGACCCTGCGATCCGACGAAGCGGACAAATTGCAACATCGTGAAGAATCATGCCCGGAGCCCTAGACCCGATCTTTTTTTAATCCATCTTTATAAACGCTTTTCTCTTACGAGCACAGATCGAGCTCTGATGGCACTCCCCATAGGGCCACAGAACAGAGCGAACAAAAAAAAAAAAAAAACCTTGTGCGAAAACAAAAATATGCAACCAGGCCCGATCTCTTCAGGAGGTTAGAGTGGAGAGGAGGAGGAAGAAAGGGAAAGGAGAAAGGAGAACCGAAGGAGCGGGAGGACGACGAGGAGCGAGAGGGAGGATGAAAGAAAGGGAGAGGAGGAGGAAGGAGGAGGAGGAGGAAGGAAAAGGAGGAGGAGGAGAAGGCGAGGTAGAGGAGAAGAAAGGAAGGAGGAGGAGGAAGGCAGGAGAGGGGAGGAGGGAGAATACAATAGGGAAGGAGGGAGGAGGGAAGAGGAGAGAGGGATGGTAAGGAGGAGGAGAGGAGGCGGAGGATGATTAACAGACGAGGGGACAGAGGGGTGGGGGGGGAGGCAGGAGGGGATGAGGGGAGGGGAGGGGGCAAGTTAGGTGCGCTCGCGTCAACATCTGACATCCTACCCCTCCCTCCCATCCCTTACCATGGCGCTGATTTTCTCTATCCGCGGACGCGTGTCGTAGCGGACCTGGCTCCGCGCGTGTGTGCGTAGTGGGTGGTGGTGCGCGTGCGTGCGTGCGTGTGTCCCTGGTTGTGGTTGTTGTGGTGGTGGTGTGTATGTATGTATGTATGTATGTATGCATGCATGCATGTATGTATGTATGTATGTATGTATGTATGTATGTACGTATGTATGTATGTGTGTATGTGTATGTTTGGGGCTTCCTCTTTTTGGGCGTCCCGCCGCCACAGGTTCAAAGTGCACGAGGCTCAAACACACTCGAGGAGAAACGGCTACCGGGACCTGGCAGGGGCCCATACACGGCGAGCACCAGCACCCTCCAGCAGGTCAGCGAGCTAGCCAGCGAGCTTGGCTCGCCGGCCGCACTGACCCCTAGAGGGTAAGGCAACCCGCCGAGTACAATTGGCCCCGCAAACACCAGGAAACACAGTTTAACGTGTTAAACCCCCGGGGCCACCCCTCGAGAGCCTGACCTAAAAGGTGGCAAAATTGGGGATGGACGGAGGGCCGCTTGAGCCGTACACCTACGGAACGATCGAGCGAAGGAGTGTTCACCCTGAGCTCTCCCGAGGCCCGTCGGGCGAACACTATATCACCTGCTCGCTCGACGGCGGCGCTTTGCCTAAGAGGTCCAAACATACGCCCAACCCCGAGGGTGTTATGTTACATGTCTGGGGCTTCCTCTTTTTGGGCGTCGCGCCGCCACAGGTTCAAAGTGCACGAAGCTCAAGCACACTCGAGGAGAAACGGCCACCGGGACCTGGCAGGGGCCCATACACGGCGAGCACCAGCACCCTCCAGCAGGTCAGCGAGCTAGCCAGCGAGCTTGGCTCGCCGGCCGCACTGACCCCTAGAGGGTAAGGCAGCCCGCCGAATACAATTGGCCCCGCAAACACCAGGAACACACAGTTTAACGTGTTAAACCCCCGGGGCCACCCCTCGAGAGCCTTCCACGTCCCCCTATTGTGGCTCTGCCGACCTATTTTAAACTGATGCCATCGGGTAAGGTACCACTGGATCGAATTTACAATTCAAGTCTTACAACCTCAGCTGTCTTAAAATATCTTTCCAGCGGAGAGCGGCAGCTCGAATTCTATCCTTGGTGCTAGGCAGAAGGGTGAGAGCGACAGTATCAGCAACTGCCTGAGACAAGTACATTCTGGCTACTTTCGCGCCGCCCCACCGGCCCTGTTGAAGAGTATACTCCATATTTCTATGGCGGGTGAAGTGGGCGGTCGCACCTCCTCTGCGGAGGCTGTACATTGTGAGCCCTCGGCCCTGAAGGTCGAACATCTGAAACAACCAGGACAACTGCTTACGAACTTCAGGCGCCGTCGCTCCACACAGCTGATCTTCCGACCCCAGCTGCATGCATCTGCATTTTAGGATCTTTCGAGACACTCCGTCTTTGAGAGAAACCACTTCTGAAAAGCCAGTTCGCAGTCCCATCTTTAAGGCCTCGATGTGAATAACTGCCCGCTCACCTTTGACAAGGATGTGCCGCCGTCTGAGAGCCAGCAGCTCGCCTGTGCGCATGAAAGTGTCGAAACCGACGAGCATCACGGTCGCCGGACCTCCCCAGCCGAGGTCCCACGCTGCAGCTGCCAAGGCTAGGACCATGTCGGCCGTGAACGGTGTCGCCCGACAAGGCGTGCACTGCCTCTCCCACGCTCGCACCAGGCTCCAACTCTGCTGCAGGTTGCCCTTCAAGGAGGGCATCACCCACTGCAAAGCCGCTGTCGCATTGACCACCAGGTAAAGCGGCCCCAGCTCTGCCCAACACGCTTCTATGTACAAGCTGAGGTTTTTGTCCACGTCGTTGAGCGAGGACAGCTTCATACTGTGCGCCTTCCACCACACAAAAAGGCGACCGGCACGTCGAACATACCGATCACGCGTGGCTCTAGTGACCTGTAGGTCGCGCAACCGCGCGCCTCGCTTACTGAATTGAGAACGCACATGCAACCAGCTGCGACGCCTGCCGCCGCGAGCTGTCCCTTGGACCCTTTTCGGCGCCATTTCTTAATCAAGAACTCTCTGGACGGCCGATCACTTGGGTTGAGCTTGGTATTGATATACCCAACGCCCACGTACAAGTCTGAGCTGACGAGTATAGCAGCGCACTGTCGAGCGAGTCCTCGAAGCTTCCCCGATGACGTGCGGCCGCGGGTCAGCATCGAGGCCACAACTTGGGAATCGACAAGGTGCAGAACCTTCACGCTCCTGAACGAGGTAGTGCGAGTCCTCTGCCGCAAGGAAGCGTTCACCGCCTTCAACTCGAGCGCGTTGATATGCAGCTCCCTCGACGACTTCGGCCACGGGAAGGACAGCGTCGGCCGCCAGCGCCACAGCGCCGGGTCATTCGAGGATCGCGGCCACGCCGTGGGGCGGAAAGGCACGCCGAGGTCGGGCGGATGTCACTCCCCGACTTCTCGGCCATCGTCCAGAAAATCTCGACCAGCTTGCGGCCGATGGAGGTTTCCTTGATGGGGTCCTTCGAGAACTCCACCGACTCGTCGAGTAAGTCCTTTACCTCCAACTCGCTCGTGACCCCCTCGAGGTCGGTCGCCCTGACGGGCCAGCCCAACTGGCACTTCAGACCGAGGAACAGCCAGCTAACGACGCAGCAGGCGAACGCGTTCCCCAAGAGGCTGCAGCGATCGTTCTCAACGCTGCCACGGCTGGAGCCCGAGCTGGCGACGGACGACGAGTAGTGGCGAGGGAATCCCATGAGCACCTCCTTCTCCGTGGCACACAAAGGCCTCAAGTCCCCCTTGGAGTCCCGAATCATGTGAACTAGCTCGTACTGGTACGGAGGGTGCGCGTGCAGGTCCTGGGTCCACCTCTGGATGGCCTCTGGGCTTGCTGTCGATAAACCTGCAGGCTTGTACGGGACAGTCTTCTCCCGCCGCTGGAGAAACGTGCAGACTGGGCCCTTGTCCGAGGCCCTGGAGCACCCTGAGGCAACCCAAGAGCTTGCAGGAGCCTTCGGGACCTGGAGCGCCCTGATGAGGTCGTAGTTGGCCTTGGGCTCCACGTGCACCCCGGGGAGCTTGAGGACCGCCTCTCTCCAAGACAACCAGTACAATCGTGGCCTTTTATTCTCGGTAAAGAGGGAGTTGCACACGCTGATGGGCCTAGTCTGGAGGATGCGGGAGAACTCATGGAGGGATTCTGCGCTCATTGAGAATACATTTTCCACAAGCCAATGGACAGGCACCTTCATGACGAGAGCAAGTGCGCTCACCACCTTGGGTATGCGCTTGAACAGGCCGCTCCGAGCGCCATGTGCGCCCTGCCGGTCGGCGTTCACACCGCTCGTGTCCTGGCAAGGGCTGCCTCCCGCAACGACCGCGGCGACAATCCGATCCTGGAACATGGCCAGAGCCTCAAGCTGTCGGTCGTGAATTTCCTCGACTGGGCCCAGCTCGATCAGGCCAGGCCAGCGCGATCTCAGCACCCAGCGAGCCCCTTTATCGACCTCGCTGCTCATGTAGCCCACGATGTCGAAACCAGCGCGCACCAGCGACACAGCAGCACCGCCGATGCCGTCAAACAAGCTCACCAACAGGACGCGCGGCGGAGCCCCTGGGGCGATCCTGGTCGGCTCGATCGTGCACGAGCCTGTGCAGCTGGCAATGCGATGGCCCCAGGTCTCAGGGCTCCCGAGAGATGCCAGGAACTTCGCGGCCCCCTCTGCGAGCCCCACGGCCGTGCACATACCTGCACCGTCTTCGCTGGCGTCAGAGCACGAGACGATGCCCGCGGTAGCGGCCCTGAGGTTGGTGGAGGCGAGGGGCATCAGCAGGCAGCTGTGCATCAGCTCGTCCAGGCTGGCTCTGGTCAACACAGTACGGCCCGAGCCAATCTGCTCCCGCACCGAGCTGAACACCCCGAAGAGAAGACGTCGAAACTCTAGCACCCTCACCCAGCGTCCCATGAGAATCAGGAGCTGGTTCCCGAGGGGGTTCTCTCTCGTCAGGAGCCACATGGTAAGGCTGTACAGCTGCACGTTCTTTATCCGATTGTTGGCGGCCCTGCCTGAGATCCCGTCCACCTCTACACCCATCCGCGTGACCAAGAGCTGCCTTGGCTTTGTCCACGCTGATGGGGATTGCATTCCGCTGGTAGCTCTCCCTCATCTGGGCCTGCAGGCGGCCAGGAGTGCCCACCTTCGCGAGCGCCTCCTTGCATCCAGCCGTCTCGCAGTTATCGAAGTCGTCGATGTACACACTCCACCACTCGCGAGGGCCCCCATGAGACAGGGGAGCAGCTGCAGCGGCGGGGATAGGACGGTCGCGCCGCCACTCCAGGTCAGCTGGGAGGGCGGCGCCAGCAGGGCGACCCAGAAGCGCAACCCGCCGGTGGACGCTCTGGAAAATGGGGACGCAATACACCCAGCCCATGGGCAGCACCGTCATGGCCATCCACACCTCCTTGGCCTTCACGCCAAGAACATGGCCGGGGATTGGGGTGCAAATCGCCATGTAGCCCAGCCACGGCGCAGGGATGCGGTACATGAAGAAAGCTCCCTTCTGGTCGTCACCACTCCAGAGCAGCACCTCATCGGGGCCAAGGGAGATGCTTACCCGCGCCGGCGAGGGTACCAGAGTCACTGAGCCCCCCGCCAACGGTCGAAGGTACGTATTCGTCGGGACCATGTTGAAAATCAATCGTGTCACTCTGGCCTCTCCCTCAGCTGGGGACCCCGACTTCGTCGCAGCAAACAAACCGTTCGTGACGCGACGGCCGCGGGCCACAAAGATGCGCTCAGCTGGTATAGGGGCCAGCATTCCACGCTCCACCAGCTTGGCAGCGATGGCCCACCAGTCCTCCAGCTTCTTGACGTTGACCTTTGCCTTCGGGGGCGACTCGGGCCACTCGGCCTCCGGCAAGAGCGACATCTCGGGTTTGGTGAGCACCTCCTTGAGCTCTGGCCCCACATAGTCCAGCACGTCCAAGCGGCCGATATCTTCGGCTTTGGGAAGGCCAGGCTCAAGCTCGCCGAACTTCAGAGGGAGCGCCCGACAGTCCTCCTCCAGGTCGTAGCTCGATTTCGTCTTCTTCATTTCCTGAGGCCAGAACGGGATGTCCACCGCCGCCAACGCGTCGCCCACGCGCCACTCGACCGTCTCACCGATCACACGTAGGCTGGCGGCCTGCACCTCAGAAAGGCGCCCGGCTGCTTCCCAGCGGTCCTTGCTCAGGTGGCCAAGGTAAAGGTAGTTCAGGCCCAGCACGCTCAGGAAGGTCCACACCTCGACCGCCATGGCTTGGGCCTCCTTCTTTAGAGCAGCTGGCCACTTCGTAACATCCACGGGGGGTCCCTCACCGTCCAACATTCCTCTTCTCTTCAGATCACGTTCCCAGGCGATAAAGGTTGCCGGCTCCCTCACTGGCAGGGGCAGCACATCGCGCCGGACACCAGCCTCCGGCGATTGTGGCGCGACGCCCACAGGGAACCTTCTAGCGAAATCTCCAATGCAACTTGGCATTCTCCTAACACTGGCGAGGATCCCGAAGCCGATCTCCGGCATTGTCATTCGGCTCGGGCCGCTGCGGCACATGCGCGAGGCGATGTCCGCCTTCCACTGGCCCAGCGTCAGCGCGGCCACCTCGCCGCCGATAGCCGCGCCGCTCATCACGTTCAATACTCCAGCGCGGCCCGCCTCTGCGGCTCGCTCGGCTTCGCCGCTTT
>CAUYUJ010009262.1:0-35356 GCA_963575745.1 Prorocentrum cordatum
CTCCTCCTCCTCCTCGTCCTCTGCACTCGCTCACGTTCCCTGGCCATCCTCGTAGGCTGCTCCGCGCCATCGACTGCCTGCGGCACGCGGCGGCGGGCGCCGAGCGCCGCGACGCGGGGCAGATGCTGGAGGACGACGCCGCGCTGGAGAGGCCCTCCGTGCAGAACGACGAGGAGGAGGAGGAGGAGGAGGAGGAGGAGGAGGAGGAGCAGCAGCAGCAGCAGCAGCAGCAGCAGCAGCAGCAGCGGGAGGAGGAGGAGGAGGAGGAGGAGGAGGAGGAGGAGTTTGAAGAGGAGGAGGAGAAGGAGGAGGAGGAGGAGGAGGAGGAAGAGGAGGAGGAGGAGGAGGACGCCGTCGCGCTGGGGAGGCTCTCCGCGCAGAACGAGGAGCTGTCGAAGGAGAAGAGGGCCTCGCCCTCAGCAGGCCCTGCCTGATCCGTCAAGACGAGCAACAAGAACTGCGTATGCACAACTTCTCGGAGGTCCGCCCAGCTTTCCTGGATGGGCGATGGGCCCTGGCGCACCTCCAGGGAACTGTGTTTGCGCAGTTTGTGTTTTTCGGCCGTCGCCGGGTGCTTGGTGCACCCAGATCTCCGACGGTTTGTTTGAGTTTTTCGCCCAGCGGCTTTGTTCGCGATCTCGGCCTCCGGGGCCTGTCGTCGGGCTCCAGGACCATCCCAAGCGGACACGGGACGAAGATTTGCCCCCGGGGAAGCAGCCGGGATGTCCTGGGGCCGCGGCCTGAAAGCATTCGGCGGCGAGCGAGGGGGGGAAGTGCGAAGGAGAGGGCCTGCGGCGGGGCTTCTCAGGAGGCCTCCGGCCTTCTGAGAGGCGCTCTTCGTCTTCGGGGAAGGCTCAGGAAACTTCTCCGAAGGCCTGGAGACTCCCGAGCCTTCTGAGAAGGCCCGCCCCTTCTCATTGCCCCCCCGGGCTCGCCGCCGAAACGGCCTGTCGGCGGCTGTCCCGCCGAAACGTCATGTCGGCGGATGTCTGGGCGGTCTGGGGCGGATCTCGATGTCCCCCCCAGGGGCGCGAAGAGCAGCGCGCTCCGCGCCCCGCTGCCCGGGCTGGGAGGAGCGCCCTCCTCCAGGGGAGGCGCCGCGGGGGGCGCGAGGAGCACGACCGCGCGCCTCGCGTCGCGGGGCGCAGTGCGCGGAGTCTCCTCCTCCTCCTCCTCCTCCTCCTCCTCCTCCTCCTCCTCCTCCTCCTCCTCCTCTGCCTCCGCCTCCTCCTCCTCCTCCTCCTCCTCCTCCTCCTCCGACTGCTCTTCCACCTCCTCCTCCTTCTCCTCCTTCTCCTCCTCCTCCTCCGCCTCCGCCTCCTCCTCCTCCGCCTCCGCCTCCTCCTCCTCCTCCGCCTCCTCCTCCTCCTCCTCCTCCTCCTCCTCCTCCTGTGGTGGCACATGCCTCTGATGCGCCGGATCGTGATCGGGGCAGGCCCCCGCGGTGCGCGAGATTGGGCCGGGGGGGAGCCTCTGAGGACGCGACGGACGAGAACCGGAGGCTCCAGGAGGAGAACGAGCGCCTCGTCGGCGTCGTGCGGCAGCAGGACGATCAGCTCCAGAAGGTGCGGGAGCGAAACCGGGAGCTGGAGGAGCTGGTGCAGACGCAGACGGAGCAGGCCAGGCCCTCGCTGGGGCACGGGCGTTTGGGGGGCACGCCAGGGGGGGGAGGGCGATCAATGGGGGGTGCAGCGAGCTGCAGAAAGGGCCTTTAGGGTAGGGCAGGGCCCCTGAGGGGGCCCCTCGGGGCCCAGAAGGGGGCCTTTCTTCCCCCCCCCCCCTCCACTCATCGCCCCCCCCTCCCATTACCTCGCGCCCGAGACCCTGTCTTGCCTTCGGACGAGAGCTGGCACCCCGCTCCCGCCCCAGCCCCCTGGCATCGCTCGGACGTGTGCTCGGCGAGGGCCATCGCGGAGCACCCTCTGGATCGCGGAGCAGAAGCAAAACAACAAAGCACGCACGAAGCCGAAGCATGCACGGGGCCCCCTGGCATCGCTCGGACGTGTGCGTGTCTGCTCGGCGAGGGCCATCGAGGAGCACCCTCTGGATCGTGGAGCAGAAAAAACAACAAAGCACGCGCGAAGCCGCAGCATGCACGGGGAATGGCTGGCCGAGCGCCGACAAGGGACCTCGTCTATAGGCGCACTACAGCGCTGGGGAAAACCGTTTGTTTAACTGTCTCCCAAAACTATATGCTTTTAAACCAGTTTTTAGACATCAGTATCGCCCTGGAGCTCCCGCCCCCCAGGACCTCACCTGGCCGCCCCGTCCAGTCTGGGCGCGCTCTGTAAATTCCCGCGTGTCTGCGGCACGACCGTCCATCCAAATGGACTCAGACCATCCCAGGCCCACTTGGATGCCTCCCCCCCTGGCCATCCCCGTGAAACATCTCGGGGGGGCTCGCCGAGACTCGCGTGCGTGGAACTTGCAGATCGTGATCGAACAGTCCCTGACACATAATACCATACGCCATACGAGCCACACACACACACACACACGCGCGCACACTGAGGGACAGCGTCCTTGCCAAATGATTAAACGCGGGCCGCGCGCGCGCTGGACTGGCACAACCCCCGTCAAATAATGCCACGCGTGCCACACGGGCCATATTCCAGATGCGCGCGTGAAATGGCAAGCTTGCACGGGCTGTTGGCTTGCACTGGCGACATCATCTTCCGCTCGCGTGTGCGCGGTGACGCATCCGCGCCTGCGGGAGGATGCAGCAAGAACAAGGGCTGATGCAAGATAACACGCGAGGCGTTCCATTAAAGGGCCTCGGCCGCGAGGAAAATCGGGAGGTTGGCACCTCCTCCACGGCGGGGGGCTGGCGGACGCAATACGGCGACGAGTCCGCCGGCAGAAGAGACCGCGCCGAAGCCGGCGGAAGTAGAAGTTGCACCCCTGAGAGGTGATGTGCGAAGGGCCAAGGGCGGGGGGGAGGAGGAGGAGGAGGAGGAGGAGGAGGAGGAGGAGGAGGAGGAGGAGGCGCAAGAAGAAAAGAAACAATTGGCGGCGAGGAGGAGGAGGAAGAGGGAGGAGGAGGAGGAGTATCCTCATCCTGCCCCCTCCGTCAGCGATCCCCCTCCCCATTTCGTGGTCGCCGAAGGCGGCCGCTAGTGCGGAGGCCACAGGGTGGGGGGGGGCACGATCCCTTGCGGCAGTCGCGCGTGGCCCTGCCCCTGCTCGTCCCTCCACCCGCCCCCTCCTCGCCCTCCACCCCGCGGGCGGAGGAGAGACACGAGAGGAGCAGAGGAGGCGAGAGGACCCGAGGGGAGGACCCGAGGAGAGGATCTGGAGGAGGCGAGAGGACCAGAGGAGGCCCCCCCCGCACGCCGGCGAGGCGATGGCCACCGGGGGGGGGGGGGGGCGCAGAGAGGATCGCGGCTCGCGCGACGCAGCCCCGCCTGCAGGAGCCGGCCTTCTCCGGGGGAGCGGCGCGGGAGCGCGGCGATCCCCGATGGAATCCTCCCGTCATCGTAGGTCGGGCACGTCCCTCCCCAGACCCCCTGGAGTAATGAAAAAATCATGACGGGAGGTTTTTCCTAATTTTCGGCCTCCGGCGGCCCTCGCCGGGCCTCGGGAGCGTCAAAAAACGACTCAGGATGCAAAGCCGGTCATGGGGAAAGGGTCGGGACCTCTGGGGGTCGACGTAATGAACAAATCATTACGTCGGGGGTCTGGGTCTGCAGGAGGAACATCCCAAACCAAAAAGAGCATCCAAGATAGTCTGGGGGCGATGCTCTATGAGTCCTTGATCATCTCTGATGATGGTGCGGCAGTGTTGCAATTTTCCTCCAAGCTCTGCCTGTGGGGGGGGGGGCATGCCCGACCCAATCGTAATCCTGTGGAGTCCACAGGGACCCTCAGGATCCCCGCTGGAAGGGGCCCTGAGGGTTCGAGGCCCCGAGGGGCCCCGACGTTTCCCCGGGGGGGGGACGTTTCCCCTGGGGGGGGGGGGGGGGGCGGGCCCCGCGCGAAGCGCAAGCGAGGCGAGGCGCCCGAAGGCAGGTGAGCCGAGACGCGAGGGTTTGATGTGAAAGGATGAGGAGGAGGAGGAAAGGAGAGGAGGAGGAGGACAGGAGAGAGAGAAGAGGAGGGGGAGGAGGAGAGAGGAGGAGGTAGAGGAGGAGAGGGAGGAGAGAGAAGAGGAAGGAGTAGGAGAGGAGGAGGGCGGAGAAGGAGGAGGAGGTGAGGGGGGGGGAGGGGGAGGGGGAGGGGAGGGAGGAATGATCGAGGACGAGGACGTTGAGGAGGCGGAGAGAAGGAGGAGGAGGGGCCTGCCCGGCATCGTGCCGAGGTCGGTTTCCTCATGCAGCAGTTGCAGGCCATTGCGGCCTCCGAATCCCCAGAGGACGTCGCCCTCCTTCCTTCCTCCTCCTTCCTCCACCCGCCACCCCTTCTCCCTCCTCCCCTCCTCTCCTCCTCCTCTTCCTCCTCCTCCTCCTGCGCCTTTCCTCCTCCCCCTGCCCCTCCCTCAACATCCTCCTCATCCCTGCCCCTCCTCCCCTCCTCCTCCTCCTCCTCCTCCTTCTCCTCGTCCTCCTTCTCCTGGTCCTCTTCCTCATCCTAATCCTCATCCTCCTCCTCCCACCCTCCTTTTTCCTCATCTTTCCTGAGCCACGCCTCGTCCTCCTCCTCCTCCTCCTCCTCCTCCTGCTCCTCCTCCTCCTCCTCGTCCTCCTTCTCCTCCTCCTCCTCCTTGGCCGCCGCGGTGCGGAGGACCAACGCCTTGTACCGCTCCTACCAGGACTCGCAAGACGACTGGGGCGAGGCGGAGAGGATCAGCCTCCCCGACGCCACGGCGCTGCCCCAGGAGGCGGACGGCCACGTCCGCGCCATCAGCACCACGGACCTCCAGAGGGCCGCCGACGTAGTGGCCGAGGTGCAGTCGCGGAAGACCACTCTTCCTCCTCCTCTTCTTCCTCCTCCTCCTCTCCTCCTCCTCTTCTTCCTCCTCCTCCTCGTCCTCCTCCTCCTCCCACTGCGCACCTCGCCTCCGTGGCCGAGGTGCAGTCGCGGAAGGCCCCGCACTCGGCGCCGGTGCGCCCTTCGCAGGGCGCGGTGCTCGCCCGCATGAGCGCCGCCGCCGACGCCGCCAGGCTGGGAGCCATTTCGACCCCGACGCCGCCGACGCCGCCGACTTAAATTCGACCTCGAGGATCCCGACTTCGATTCGACCTCGAGGATGCCGACTTCGCTTCGACCTCGAGGATGCCGACGTCGATCTGGAGGATTCCGACTCGTCGACGGTGAGCGTGTGTTGTCTGTCCCTGCCCCAGGGTGGCGCTCCTCACCCGGGCCCGCCCCCACTCCCACCCCGGGCAACGCCAACGATCGCGTTGGGTGGGCGGGTGGGCCTGGACCCCTGGCCACATGCTGCGGTGCACACGGGCGATGGATGCGCCGGAGGCGCGGACGCACGCGGCCGGGTGCACGCCGCGGCCGCCGTTACCGTTACCCCTCCCCACACACGAACCTCCCACCAGACCCCCTCGAGTAATGAAAAAATCATGACGGGAGGTTTTGCCTCATGTTCGGCCTCCGGGGGCCCTCACCGGGCCTCGGGAGCGTCAACAAAACGATTCAGGATGCAAAGCCGGTCATGGGGAAAGGGTCGGGACCTCTGGGGGTCGACGCAATGATTGCGTCGGGGGTCTGGGCCCCTCCCCTTGACAACGACTGTTACCCAGGCGATGGATGCGCCAGAGGCGCGGACGCTCCCGGCTGGGTGCACGCCGCGGCCGCCGTTACCGTTACCCCCCACAAGAACCTCCCACCCCTCTCCTCTGGATAACGACTGCTGCCCGGGAAAGGGAAGACAGGCCCGCTGTCGCTTATAGGTCTCGAGGATTCCCGCCTCGATTCGATCCTGAGGATTCCGGCTTCGATTCGATCTCGAGGACTCCGGCTTCGATTCGATCTCGAGGACTCCGGTTTCGATTCGATCTCGAGGACTCCAGCTTCGATTCGATTAGGCTCCAGATTCTGGCTCCGGTCTGGACTGCCTGTGCATGCCTCTGCTCGGGCCGGTGGGCTCTGACTTCGATGCCCGCCGATCTGCCCGCTGGTTCGATGCATGCCGATGGCCTCTCCGATGTTACCCGATCCGATTCGGGGTTGTCCCGCCAGGGTTAAGTCGGGCCTGTCCCTCTACAGGGGGAATGCTCAAAAATCGTCCAAACTAGTCTGGGGACGTTGTTTCACCACCTGTGTGTATTTGGGGGCATTTGTTGTATCTTTTTGTTGTTTTTCGTCCAAGATCCGCCGGTGGGGGGACACGCCCGACCTACAGCCAGGGCAGCCGATCGATTTCGATGCCTGCCGATCTGCCCGCCGCTTCCTGCCGAGTCGATGCGCTTCGACGGCCCATCCGGGTTTCGTCCGAGTCGATGTGGGGTTGCCTTGCCAGGGTCCATCGCCAGAGCCCGTCCATGTCCGCCCCACCGCTTCGGAGCCGTGCCCTGGGACCTCGGGCAGCGGAGGATGTGCATATCTGCCTCCTCCTCCTCCTCCTCCTCCTCCTCCTCCTCCTCCTCCTTCTGCCTCCCGCATGGGCGGGCATGATCTCCACATCCACCGCTCCCCGATGCCCCAGGACACGGCCCCGCAGCCGTGGAGCAGTGGATGTGGACATGCAGTCGGGGCGCTGAAGAAGGAACCCTTTTCGTTGAAGAGGGGGCTCCGTGTTCCTTGCTTGTTTCACAGCTTGCCTCAGGTTTTCCTGAGATTTTCGGCGGGAAATCGAAGTTCAACTTATGGAAAAAAGGGGCCTCGTTCCTGATTTAGGCTTCCTCAAGTCAACGCCCCGACTGTACTCTGGCGACGCGCAGGGGGTCCGAGCGGGTGCCCACGGGCACGACCCCGTTCTCGCCGCCGCGGCGCTCCAAGCTGGCGCAGTCGCTGGACAGCGCGCAGGTCCGGGAGTGCCTGGCCGGCGGCTTCGACGTCGACCACATCATCAGGTCGCGGCCGCCTCGGCGGCTCTCAGTGGCACCGAGAGGTCCCCAGACCCCCTCGAGCAATGAAAAAATCATGACGGGAGGTTTTTCCTAATTTTCGGCCTCTGAGGGCCCTTACCGGGCCTCGGGAGCGCCAAAAAACGACTCAGGATGCAAAGCCGGTCATGGGAAAAGGGTCGGGACCTCTGGGGGTCGACGTAATGAAAAAATCATTACGTCGGGGGTCTGGGTCTGTCAGCCGCCGGAGGCCCTGCAGGGTGCTCCTCTGCCAGGGGTTCCCCGAGGCTCTGCATCGCCCCGCGGTGCTCTCCGGCAGCCGCGCCTCGCCGAGGGGCGCCCAGAGGGTGTCCGCATCGCCCCCGAGCGGCCGGCCACCAGAGGCCCGAGGTGATGACCCGAAGATGGAGCGGCGAGGGTCACTGGTCAGGAGGAAAACACACACACACACACAGACACAATTCATCGTCGACCCTCCAGAACATGTAGGGAAATATGGGCAGTGGGGGGGAGGGGAGGAGGGGGAGGAGGAGGAGGAGGAGGAGGAGGAGGAGGAGGAGGAGGAGGAGGAGGAGGAGGAGGAGGAGTAGGAGGAGGAGGAGGGGAGGGGGAGGAGGGGGGAGGAGGAGGAGGGGGAGGAGGAGGAGGAGGAGGTGGGAGGAGGAGGCTGAGGAGGAGGAGGCTTATTCCGCTTGCTTCCGCATGCTGGCGATGCTGATTACTGTGTTCTTGCAGTGCCGTGCGACGTTTTCTCAACAGGCGCTACGATCTTAGGACTCCAGCCCGCTCAACGTCGGAACGGAAGAGGATGAACTGGCCTCGGGCCCGTGCTGGGAGGAGGTGGAGGAGGAGAGGAGGAGGAGGAGAGAGGAGGAAGGAGGAGGAGGGGGAGGAGGAGGGAGAGGAGGAGGAGGAGGAGGAGGAGGCTTCGGGCCTCGGGCCCGTGCTGCGCCCTGGGCGGGCATCTGCCCCGACGAGGGGCACAAGCCGCCCCTCGGGCACGAGCCGCCCTCGGCGGGGCGGCCTCGGGCGACGGCGCTCTGTCTCTTCTCCTCCTCGCCCTGTCACTACCCCTTCTCTCTCCCCCTCCCCCTCCTTCTGCTCCCCCTCCTCCCTCCTTCCTCCTCCTCCTCCCTCCTCTCATCCTCATCCTCATCCTCATCCTCATCCTCATCCTCATCCTCATCCTCATCCTCCTCTCTCCTCCTCCTCCTGCTCCTCCCTCCTCCTCCTCCTCCTCCTCCTCCTCCTCCTCCTCCTCCTCCTCCTCCTCCTCCTCCTCCCTCTCTGATGGGCGGCCTCGGGCGACGGCGCTCTGCTTCCCGCCCCGTGCTGTGCCGCTGGGGGGGGGGGGGGGGGGGCCGAGCTCTGCGGCCGAACGCAGCAGAGCCCCCCTGGAAGGCGGGCAGACGTCCCTCACCCCTCCTCCCTCCTTCCTCCTCCTCCTCCTCCTCCTCCTCCTGCTCCCCCTCCTCCTCCTCCCCCTCTCCTCCTCCTGCTCCTCCTCCTCCTCCTCCTCATCCTCCTCATCCTCCTCCTCCTCCTCCTCCTCATCCTCATGGGACCGAGCTCTGCGGCCGAACGCAGAAGAGCCCCCCTGGAAAGGCGGGCAGAAGTCCTCATGGCGCCAACATCGCAGGGCGGATTTCGCTCGGGGAACAGCAGGGTGGGCCCGGAGTGTCCTGGAGAATTCCGCTCTCCAGGTTTCGGAGCGGATGTGGTGCGCATGTGTTTCTTGGCCGGGAGTGAGGATTTTAACACATCCACGCGGCAGTAACCTCGTTTTTCGCCTTGTCGTTTTGGGGGCTAGGCACTGGCAGGAATCCACGCCGAAGTCCGCTGCAGGGAGAACGGGCCGCCACGGCAGACGCGCGCGCCGCCATCGATTGATCCCTGCGCCGGCGACGCTGCTCCACGGCCTCTGGAGCAGCGCCCCTGGCAGCCGCGATCTCTTTGACCACGGCACGGCCCCGATAGGGGAGTCTACAAGTACAGTCAAGACGCTGCAGTAAGGAACAGGTTTGGTTCGGGAGGGGCTCGATGTTCCCGAGGCTCCCCCGGTGCTGTTCCCCTTGCCCTCCTGGGGCACAGAGGCGCTTGTTGCGGGGCCAAGAAGGGGCTTCGTTCCTTATTTAGCGTTCCTTCTTTCAGCGGCCCGACTGTAGCCCGGGTCAGTTTGGCCGCCTTCGGGCGCACGCCGTTGGCAAGGGCCACGCCCTTCCGGAGTTTGTACACCCGGCCGTCCCCGCGGCGGAGATAACGGAGCTTGTGCTCCCACGTGGGCAGGCTAGCACTCAGCAGGGCCGCCCCGAACACCTGGAATTGGGGCCATGTCCGGCCGTGGTGCGACCTTACGGAAGGCAGTTTTGCCGGAGAGAGCAGCGGGACGCGGCAATGGCGAGGATCGACGTACCACGGGGCAGGGCCATCGACCGTAACCAGGCCAGGCAGAACCGCACCGTAACCAGCCGGGGCCGCGCCACGCTGGCGTGGTGGAGCGCAGCATGGGTCCAAGAAGTCATCTTGACGATGACGATCTTCTGCGGCTCTTGGGCAGGGCACCGCCGTATGCGGATGTGCAGTACCACCGTCTCTGCGCCGCCTGCGAGCACGCTGAGCGCGGGTGCCCCGCAAAAGGCCCGCTGCGCCACGGGCAGGCGTTTCAGAGCGCAGGTGCGCGAGCAACGAGTGCGGCTCCAACCGGCTGTCG
Organism: Prorocentrum cordatum; assembly: GCA_963575745.1. Classification (NCBI taxonomy): domain Eukaryota; class Dinophyceae; order Prorocentrales; family Prorocentraceae; genus Prorocentrum; species Prorocentrum cordatum. Next base: position 9,667 of record CAUYUJ010009262.1, read on the forward strand.
AGAAGAACCTCCGGGCCCAGGGGCGTTGACAGAATTGCGGTGTTATTTCTAGGCTCCTTTGAAATCACATGCCACGCCGCGGGCCTTTGGCTCAAGTTCCAGTGGCTCTCTCGTTAAAAAAGGCTCCCACCCGATTTCAGCGGTAGCGGAACCCGTTGTTCACCCTATTGGTTCCAGAGCACAGATGGCGGCGGCGGCGGCAGCCGCAGCTGCCCCAGCGAACCCCGGCACCAACGATCCAGATTATGATATATTGTTACCTGAATTACGGGAAACTTGGTGCAACCTCGGCACGAACAGGTTCGTAGAATTATGCAATGCAAACTGCGAGAACGAGGACCTCAGTTACTAGAGCGGAACCTCAAGGCCGACCACGACGGCATAAAGTTGCTCTTCGAGCGCAGCGCCAATCAGGGCACCAGGACACAGGGCAACGACGACGAAGCATTCACAATGCTTCGGATGAGCTATAGGATGAACGTCATTACGGTCTCAATAATCAATCGCAACAGGTATTGCGAGGAACAGTTCAGCAACCACAAAGAAAATGTGAGTGGATAGCTTCAACACCAGATGAACACCTCGAAAAATGTTATTAAGATCGCCGGCGCAATCCAAACTGCAGGAGGTTCCTGGACAGGAGGAAGTGAGAGTAAGCCCGCGAGTGAGTACAAAGCTGTTCAACAGATAGAGACGTTTCCAGGCGACAGAGCCAAATTCAAGGAATGTAGCGAGAAGTTGTTGAACGCAGTCGCCAGATATTAGATGGCTAACGTGGTTATCGGGAAGCTCTGACAAAAAGTGAACAACACAATCGAAACCATGGACGGAGTGTTTCCCGATGACGAGCCAGATCATGAATGGAAGGTGGATCAAAATATTCGAGAGCAAATGGCAGCCTCGCAGACACATATGCAAGAGTACGAAGCAAAAAGGAATTACGAGTTGTATGGCGGTGATTAAACTAATGTGGACGAGGACCTCTGTTATCTATTAGATGGCAAAATTGAGGGAACGAGCCACGAGGGAAGCTTAAGCGTCTACAGACGGAGACGGCTTGATGAGGCTTCTCAACAGAATCATCAAGCGGCATTCTGCGGTAGCCGGAATTACACTTTCGCACAAAATGAATTTTGCCTTAACCCAGAGAAGCCGAAGAATTGGACGAGGTGGCTGTGCCGCTCGAACAGTGCAGCGTGTTAGTATAATGTTTGGAACAGTAGTGGTACGCCTATCCGTTACCATAGCCATGCCGGGTTGAAGCCTTGAGGGTCGTTATGGCCCATGCAGGTGGTTGGCTCGATGACTGGCAACGCGATTGCTTCAGAGCCCCAGATTCGTTGAGAATCGACGCTGGCCAGAAACTTTTCGTTAAATGCGAAGGTGGGAAAGACTGGGCTCCGACGCGAAGAACGCCGATGCAATGGACACTGGCCAAATTAACGATGACGGCGGTGAAAATTGGTACACCAACGGCGACGATGCAGATTATCACGACGAGATCGGTAAGTGGCGGTCCTGGAACGTGGAAGGCGCGGCAGGGAACGGCAACGCGAACGAAGCAAGTAGAGGAAAGGGCAAGGGCAAAGGACCCATGTGTCACAAGTGCGGAGGGCATGGGCACATTGCCCAGGACTGCGCCACCGAAGGGAACCCAAAGGGAAATAGAGACGGAACATGATAATCTAAAGGGACCAAGGGTTGCCGAGGGGCGCGGGCAGGCGGATACAAGGGGGGATGTCAAGGCACCAAGGGTTGCCCATTGCCCATGAGGTCGCATCGCAGGAGGCTACACAGGGAATTCGCAAGGAGGTTATCAGGGGGGTCAAGCCCCGGGCTGGAACGGAGGAGGCATGGGAGGAGTTGCGCGGATATGTGAGAGGGAGTTTTACAGATGCTGCGAAAAGGGTCACGTCGCAGCCCGCTGCCCCAGGAACGCCAACGAGGTCACCCTTGGCCAGGGGAGGGCCGGGAGAGCCCGCGCAGTTGCCAGGACAACCTCTGCCAGAGCCAGGACGTTTCAGCGCCGTGACGGGCGAAGTGGCAGACAAAAGTGGAGGCTCCGATTCGCCGACGATCCCGAACTAGCGGGGCCGGCTAAAGGGGGACAGGGGCGGGGGGCGCCGCGCGGGGCAACGGCGAGGAGTTCCTCCTCCTCCTCCCTCCTCCCCCGCCTCCTCCCTCCTCCTCCTCCTCCTTCTCCTCCGTCTCCTCCTCCTCCACTTCCTCCTCCTCCTCCTCCTCCTCCTCCTCCTCCTCCTGCGCCCTCCTCCTCCTCCTCGGGTCGCCTACGGCCCCGGGGGGAACCGTGTACCTTAGGGTTCGTGGTGATCCCGCCTACTCTGGTGAGTATTCGGCGAGGCTTGATATAATAGTAGCTGCGTCGCTCCCGCCAACATGTTTCCCCAAAGGTCGATCCAAGCTGTCTCCGCCGAGGCCCGTCGGTCGGTCGGAGCTGCTGCTGAACTCGCTGCAGTGCTGGTGTTTCTCACGGCCTCACCTCCTCCTGGTTCTGTCGCACTCGAGGCGGCACTCCTGTGATCTCCGTGCGCACAACGTTAAGGAGGTCTGCCATTTCTACGAACGTGTCCTGAGCATGTTGCAACAACTCCGGCCGATAAGAATAAAGGACGAGTGCATTGAACGCGCGTGAGCACCTGATCTGCATCTAACTCCACTGGCGTAGGAGGGTATAGACGGCAGACCGAGCCCGATACATGGTGCCACTGTTCTGAACCTTCTGCAAGACATAGCGTGCGTGTTGCTTCGGATCGTCCACTACATTCTCCGTCGAACGGAGAGTTTCTTGCGCACTAGTGAATGCACTCTCTCTCTCTCTCTCCTTTCGCCGAAAGGCTGTGCTTCGTCATGGCTCTGTGGCTAAATCCTCAGTCCGCGGGCCTCGATCCTTCTGCAAGACCTGAACTCTTCTATGTGGGCACGATGGGTACTGCCAAGATCTGGGCAGCAGCATGACACGCCCGAGCCGCCACGGCAGGTGCGGGGGCAGCTCGTTGTATAGCTCGTCGGAGTTGTGGGGACTAGGGGCTCTCGGAGATCCCAGTTTGTCCTACACCTTAGGCGATGCTGAAGAAAACCTAAGTTTTCGTCCAGAGTCTCGATTATTCTTAACTTTTCAATGTAAACCCCAAGATTTTGATCGAAGTTCTGGGTTTTATTCAATTTCTGAGACCATGAATTTCTTAACCCATGATTTCTTAAGCATTTCGCAGGGTGTACAGGCCCCCTAGGGCGTAGGGTTCTCTGGACTGCATACGTCTGCTCCCCAGCAGATGCAGGTCGTTGGTGTTCCGTCGCCGTAACGCAATGGTAGCTGGTTGTACCCTCCGCTCTTCCTCCACAAGTTCTTCCACCAGCACTTCCTGTCGGTGGCATTCTCCACAAAGGGCGATACCATCTCCTCAGGCGTCCTGTAGTTGTATTCCCTTCGTACTTGCGCCAGTTGATATTGGTAGGAGGCCCGTTGGCCCCTCACGTTTGGGGTCAATTCCTTGCTTTTGTATGCGAAACCTGATCTTATTTCACGGCCGATAGTACCGTGCTCAGTTTTTTCGCTAAGTGCAGCCCGCTGGACCGAATGGGGTGCTTCTATACCTCCCTCTCCGATGGTGGCACCGTTCCTCCCACTGGGGACTGTCACCCATCGTCGACAGGACGAGGAGGAGGATGAGGAGGAGGAGGAGGAGGAGGAGGAGGAGGAGGCGTGAGGAGGAGAGAAGAAGCGTGAGGAGGCGTGAGGAGGAGGAGGAGGAGGGAGAAGGGAGAAGAAGGAGGAGGAGGAGGAGGAGGAGGAGAAGGAGAAGGAGGAGGAGGAGGTGGAAGAGGAGGAGGAGGAGGAGGGAGAAGGGGGAAGGAGGGGGACGAGGAGGAGGAGGAGGAGGAGGAGGAGGAGGCAGGAGGAGGCAGAAGGAAAAGGAAAGAGGAGGAGGAGGAGGCCCCGGGAGGGAGGGCGAGGTTCCACAGGCCCCGCCCCACCACCAGGTGCCTGGCGACGGCCCTCCAGAACAAGATCATCCTGGCGATGGGCCGGTCGCGCCCGCACGGCGCCTCCGCGGAGTGCATCCGCGCCTGCGGCATCTTCCTCGAGCCGGCGTGCCGGCAGCGCCTCGAGAGCGACGCGGCGGCTGCGCTGGGCCGGCAGCAGTGCAAGGCTCGGGGCGGGGAGGAGGGCAACGCCTAAGCTTCAGTCGGGCCTGTCCCTCTACAGGAGGAAGATGCAAGAATGGTAAAGCATAGTCTGGGAGCGATGTTTCGACTATTTTTTGTCTTGCATGTTTCATTTTTGGTCTATCTTTCTTTCCGTCCAAAAGATCGGCACGTAGGGGGACACGCCCGACTTCAGTCTAAACGTTCGGATGTCTTCGTCGGTTCTCGGCGGTTAACCAGCCTCGGGATGCTCCCCCGCGGCTGCGCCTCGCCGAGGGCGTTCCGGGGGGGGGCCCAGGCCGGCCCGAACGGCCTCCAGAGGCCCAAGCTCGGGAGACTCTCCATGGGATCCCCAGGGGATCCTATGGGATCCCCCCCTGGGATCCTATCCCCCCATGGGATCCCCCCCCATGAACAGTCTCCCGACAAGCACCGACCCGAGAAGCACCCGGCGCGGCCCAAGTCGGAGGAGGGCCAGCGGAGACCACGGCCGCCCTCCCCGGCGCTGCCCGTCCCCCGCGGGCCTCCCCGGGAGGCTCCCCGTCGCCACGGCGGGCGCCGCGTTCGGCGCGCGGGCCGGGATGGACCCCGGGAGGCGTCCGAGGGGCCAGTTTTGAGCGACTGCTCGCGAGAAGGGACACGCTCGCGGCACGGCCTCTGCTCTGCCCGAGGAGGAGGAGGAGGAGGAGGAGGAGGAGGAGGAGGAGGAGGAGGAGGAGGAGGAGGAGGAGGGGCGGCCTCTGGGCTGTGTGTCGGGCGGGCTGGCAGCCTCTGTCTCGCCCCACGTCAGGTGTCTGAGCCCCCCCCCCCCCCGGCGCCCCGCTCCGAGTGCCGTTTCGGTTCGAGGGGGGTTCCAGCAGAGGCGCCTTCGGGCACGCACGCTTTCGGACATCCCAGCCCTCAGACATGCCGCCAGGACCTCGCGCCAGGCGCCCGTCCTCGCGGGCGCCAGTGGCCGCGGCCCTCTGAGCGCTGGCGGTCCGCGGTCCTCCGAGCTCGTGTCGCCCCGGCTGGCCACTCCTCCCCGCCCGCCGGCGTGCTTTTCTGCCGCCGGCCCGTGGCTTCCCGCCTGCGCGTTTGTCGCTCGTCGTCTGCGCCGTGATGTCAGAGGGGTCCCGAGGCAAACGCGCCCCGGAGGCCTTTGGGAGCACAGGACATGTAGTTTCATCATGACTTCTTCTGCGGCCTTCACCTGTTCAAGCATGGGTATATTGCGGGCCAACGTATCCTTTTGGTCGGTGAGGGCTTGCCCGCCAGAGCGTTGGCGCGCAAACCCAGGACGCTGCGCCCTGGATCGCGGCATCCATCCCATGAAGTCGTGACAAATCGCATTTTAAGGATAATCCAGTCGCCGAGTCTGCCCGCACGGTTCCCATCGGTAGGAGCGGCATGTCGTCCGCTCATCCGTTCCCATTGCATGCTTGAATACCGCCAGAGCATAGCCGTGTATCTGTCCGACACAGCTGCCTTGGGCCCGTTCAGCGACCTCGGCAAGTGCACCAAAGCGCCACGCGACCAACTCCCTGAAGTAATCCTTCCTGTTCGTTCGCTCAAGCGAACCGTCTTGTGAAAGGTACATAACGCCGTGGGTAGTCTCCTGGTGCTCGTTCGCCGTCGAAGTCCTGCCTGCGGCGGTCGCGACATGCACGAGCGTGGCGAGAGTTCAGGATGACGCCGCTAGCTCGTCACAAGCCTTGGCGTACGCCCGTTCTTCCTCGCATCAAGTTGTTTCTTATCTTGCAGCCCGAGAAGCCACGCACGTCGACGGCGGAGAACGTGTCGCCAGTCTGGTCGCATCGTGGTGTCCATCATTCGATGCTGAACTACGGCGCAACAGATTCTCCCGTCTTCCGTACTGAACTTCATCTGTGGAGGTAGCGCTCGTCGTGTTCTCTTACCAACGTACACTCCGATGTTTGATCCATTAGCTGCGTGTGAGGCGCGCATCACGGGTAAGAGGGTAACATGTAGCCAATGGACGTTGAAAGCTCAATCGTTCGTCCAGAAGTTTCTCTGTCACTTGGTATTGGATGCACCCAGCACTCATGGAGAGCGCGAGGCGTCCACGAAATGTCGTCTGTCAACGGGAAGTTGGGGGGTTGCTATCACCGCGTGACTCGCATCCCCGACTTTCAGGGTTTTCCAGCACATGGATATTGCGCGGCTGTTTGCCAGCGGCAGACCGTATCGTCTTCCACTCCCCGAGATCGTTGATGGCCGTTTTGTTTCGCTATTGTGGGGACGTGCATCAAAAATCGAGTTGCTTCTCGTCAGGGTACCCTGGGTTTCTTCGCTCCGCGCGCTGCGTGGTGACTCCCCGCGGCCGTTGAAGAAGCTGGTGCGTCCAATGTGTTCCGGGTCTCCTCCCAGGTGCATCTCGCGCGCGGGTTTTCAAGGCTGGTTCTCTTGCGAGGGTGCCTTGCCGCCGCGTCCACAACGTAAGCTAGCTCAGCCTAAACAGCCTGGGCCTCGTCAGTAACGGGGCGTAGGTTGGGAAAAAGACAGCTATTGCGCTCAATCGGAGATGAACACAGTCGGCTGGGACGAGGTGCGGGGGGGAGGGGGGGGGAGTCGGTGGAGGAGGATCAGAAGCATGAGGAGGAGGAGGGGGAAAAGAAGTAGGAGGACGATTGCAAGAAGGATGAGCAGAATGAGGGAGGAGAAGTTGGGGGGAGACGAAGACGAGGAGTAAATGGACGAGGAGGAGGAGGAGGAGGAGGAGAAAGAGGAGGAGGAGGAGGAGGAGGAGGAGGAGGAGGGAGGACAAGGAGAAGAAAAAAAAGAAAAATAAGAAGAATAATAATAATCATAAGAAGAAGAAGAAGAAGAAGAAGAAGAAGCGGCCCCCGAGTTGCAGGGCCACCGTGCCCGGTGATGCTGCCCGCCGGCCCCCGACAGGCGTCCGCTGCGTCGGCCCCCTCGCCGGGGACCGGCGGCGGCACGCCCCTGTCGTCGTTCTGCTCGCCGCTGATGTCCAAGGACCGGCCTCCTGCTGCTGCTCTCGGGGCTCAAGAGACGGCCTCCTCCTCCTCCTCCTCCTCCTCCTCCTCTTCCTCCTCCTCGTCGTCCTCCTCCTCGTCGTCCTTCTCCTCCTCCTCCTCCTCCTCCTCCTCCTCTTCCTCCTCCTCGTCGTCCTCCTCCTCCTCGTCGTCCTTCTCCTCCTCCTCCTCCCTCCTCCTCCTCCTCCTCCTCCTCCTCTTCCTCCTCCTCCTCGTCGTCCTCCTCCTCGTCGTCCTCCTCCTCCTCGTCGTCCTCCTCCTCCTCGTCGTCCTCCTCCTCCTCCTCCTCCTCCTCCTCCTCCTCCTGTGGGCTCGCTCATCGAGCCTTAAGAGGCGGGGGCCAATGCGGACGGGGGTCAGTCGGAGCGCCTCGTCTTGCAGGATCCTGCAGAACCAGGTGTGCACTGACCCAGGCGTATGCGCAGGATCAGGCTGGATCCTGCAGGATCTTGCAGGCTCCTGCAAATCCCGATTGACCCGGGTTTGGATTGAGCTGGGTCAGTTCCCGATGTTCGTTCTCTTTCTTCCATTTTCCCCTCCCTCCCGCCTGCTCCGAACCTCTACACGTAAGAGTGGCGCTTCGCCAGAGTGACCTTTGGTGCGAGCACAGAGGGGTCCCCAGATGACTGAACGCGATGCGATAGCAGCATCTTGCGCGCTCGGGTTTGGCCTCCCCGCGGCCCCCCGAAAGTCGCACACCAAAGGTCCCTCTTGCCTAGGGTCACTCTTGCGTGCAGCCGATGAACCGCCTCCTCCTCTTCTTCCTTATCCTCCTCCTCCCCCCCTTCCAGCTCTGCATCCCCCATCATTGTCCTCTTCTCTCTTCGTCTCCCGCCCGTGCCACTCCCCACCACCGCGCTGTCTTCCCCCGTCGGGTCCACTGACGTCGAGGTGTCCTCCCTGGCCGAGGGGCCCGTGAGTAGTGGAAGGATCTGAACTCTTGGGTACGCTCCTCCCTTCTCTCTTCGTCTCGTGCCCTCTCCCTCCTCCTCCTCCTCCTCCTTCGCCTCCTCCTCCTCCTCCTCCTCCTTATCAACCTCCTCCTTCTGCTTCTGCTTCTCCTCCTCTTCTTCCTTATTATCATTATTATCCTCCTCCTTCTCCTCCTCATCCTCCTCCTCTTCCTCAGCCTCCGCCTCCTCCTCCTCCTCCTCCTTCTCAATCTCCTCCTCCTCCTCCTCCTCCTCCTCCTCCTCCTTCCCCTTCTCCTTCTCCTTCTCCTTCTCCTTCTGCTTCTCCTCCTCGTCTTTTTCCTTATTTTCATAATTCTCCTCATCCTCCTCCTCGTCAGCCTCCGCCTCCTCCTCCCCCCCCTCAGAGAAGGAGAAGGTGCCCATACCGCTACCTTTCCGCCGTCCTCGCCTTCTCGGGCCTCTCGGGAGACCCCCGTCGCCACCGCTGGATTCGCCTCGAAATCCTGGGCAGAACGCACCCCAGGGGAGGTGCGGGGAGTAGCAGTATCGGTACCTTTGGGTTCCCCCCCCTCTCCCGCCCGTCATCCGCCCTGCCCCCTCCGCTGACGCCCGAGGACCAGCCGGGGGCGTGCCTCCTCGACACCATGGGCAAGCCCGTGGAGCCGCTGAACGGGATCGCGGTGATCTTCTCGTTTCTCTTGTGGCTTTTCCCCTTCGTCTTCGCAGTACAGCGCAAATCTATAGTAAGGACGGGTAGCCTTCCCAAGGGCGCCCTTGCGTTCTTAGATTCGTTCGGCCGTGCGCCGCTAGAAGAGCTTCCACTGGTGCGTCCAAGGACCGTCCAATGGCCGTGCGTCCGTACAGCGCGTTCTTACTACATGTTTCGACTGTGCGATGTTTGTTGTAAGTCTGCGCCTTCCTCTTCTGCGTCTTCCTCCGCCTCCGTCACGCCTCCTTCTCCGCCTCCGCCGCCACTCATGCTCCACATGCGCCTCCTCCTGCTGCTCCTCTCCTTTCTCCTGCTCCTCCTCTTCCTGGGCATCCTATGTCTGATCGTATACCTCATCAGCAGCAGCATGCTCTTCACGCTCCTGTTCTCCTGGTCCTCCTGCCTCCTCCTCGTCAGCATCCTCATCATTGTCCTCCTCATCCGCCTGCTCTTCCTCCTCTGCCTCCTCCTACATCTCGTCGTCCTCCTCCTCCTCCTCCTCCTCCTCCTCCTCCTCCTCCTCCTCCTCTTCATCTCACCCTCTCTCTCTCTATTTCTGTGTATCGGAGGTTGGGTGAGATCGCAGTGGAACGGAGAACCCCAACCGGGAATCGTTTCGTTTCGTTCGTGTCGTGCGTGCGGGCTAGGCGAAGCTGCGTGGGCGCGCGAGAGGAATGAACCCGCCGCTGCTAGGGCGAAGTCAAGACAAATGATTCTCCCCCGCCCGTCCGGCGGTGGCTCGTGGTGTCCCGCGGTGTCCCGTGGTGTCCCGTGGTGTCCGCCGCTGCTAGGGCGAAGTCAAGACAAATGATTCTCCTCTCCCGCCCGCTCGTCTGGCGGTGGCTCGCGGTGTCCCGCGGTGTCTTGTGGTGTCCCGCGATGTCCCGTGGTGCCCCGTGGTGCCCCGTTGAGTGAGATCGATAGTGAGATCGATACGGAGATTGATGTGGTGCCCCGAGGTGTCCCGTGGTGTCTCAAAAAGTGAGATCGATATTGAGATCGACAGGTGTCCCGTGGTGTTCCGTGGTGTCCCGTGTTTTCCCATTGAGTGACATCGATAGTGAGATCGATAGTGAGATCGATAGTGAGATGGATGTGGTGTCCCGAGGTGTCCCATGGTGTCCTATGGTGTCCCGTTGAGTGAGATCGATAGTGAGATCGATAGTGAGACCGATAGTGAGATCGAGAGGTGTCCCGCGTTGTCCCGTGGTGGCCCGTGGTGTCCCGTGGTGTCCCGTTGAGTGAGATCGATAGTGAGATCGACAAGTGTCCCGTGGTGTCCCGCAGTGTCCCGTTGAGTGAGATCGATAGTGCGATCGATTGAGTCAGATGTTGGTTCCCCCCCCCTCTCCCCCCCACACAACCTCCTTATCACCCGAAGGGTGGTCGTATAGGTATACATGTGTGTGCGCACGTATCCTCCTCCTCCTCCACCTCCTCCTCCTCCACCTCATCCTCCTCCCCCTCCTCCTCCTCCTCCTCCTCCTCCTCGTCCTCCTTCTCCTCCCCCTCCCCTCCTCCACCTCCTCCTCCCCCTCCCCTCCTCCTCGTCCTCCTTCTCCTCCTCCTTCCTCTGCCTCGTTCCTCCTCCTGGTGCGCACCGCGCCGAACAAGTGGGACGTGTACGGCTTCCTGCGCGACGTGATGGTGAACTTCCGGCTGGAGCCCGAGGTCAGCGTGGTCACCATGAATTACGTGGATCGTTTCTCCGACACGTGCGGTGTGGCTCTCTCGATGAAGGGAACAATCGTAGCAACGTCCTCAGAGTTCTGCGCAGATTCCCCTCGTCGTCCTCCTCGTCCTCCTCCTCCTCCTCCTCCTCCTCCTCCTCCTCCTCCTCCTCCTCCTGCCTCTCTGCCTCTCCCGCCACGGCGGCGTCTCCCTCCTCCTCCTCCTCCTCCTCCTCCTCCTCCTCCTCCTCCTCCTCTTTCCCCCCCCTCCTCCTCCTCCTCCACCTCCTCCTCCTCCTCCTCCTCCTCTCCTCCTCCTCCTCCTCCTCCTCCTCCTCCTCCTCCTCCTCCTCCTCCTCTCCTCCCCCCCTCCCTGAAAGGGGAACGACAAGGGGGGGGGAAGTGGCTCACAGACGCAGGAGCGCTGCACCAGCGCAACAAATCGGAGGCCTGCGCGGCTCTCTCTGCATGGGCGCGCTGGGCCCCCCCCCCCCCCCCCGGCGGTGCCTCCTGCGCCGTGCCCGGCGATGCCTCCGGCACGACCTGCGCATGGGGGCCCAGCGCCGATGCAAGAAGTCCGCGCGGAGCCCCGAAGTTTTGCATGTTTTCCCTTGTCCTTGTCCTTCTTCTTATTCTTCTTCTTCTTATTATTCTTCTTATTCTTCATATTATTATTCCTCTTCTTCCTCTTCCTGCCCCCTCTTCGTCTCCTTATTGTTATTATTCATGTTCCTTTTCCTTCTTCATCGTCTTCTTCTCCCGAAGCTTTGTATGTATGCCCTTTTCCTTTTTCTTCGTGTTCTTCTTCTTCTTCTTCGCAGGAGGGGGCCCAGCGCCGATCCAAGAGATCCGCGCAGAGCTCCGACGGTTTGTAGCTACGCCGTGCTTCCTCCCTGGAGGCTCTCACCCCCGACAACTGGCAGCGGCTGATCATCACGGCGATGATGCTCGCCTCGAAGGTGTGGAACGACGAGTCTTTCGAGAACGTCGAGTTCGCCCAGCTGTGCCCGCTCTACACGCTGGACGAGATCAACACCTTCGAGCGGACATTCCTCAAGTGCGTGGGCTACAACATGTCCGTGAAGGGGTCCGACTATGCCAAGACGTATTTCCAGCTGCGAACTCTGGGCGCGAAGGATTGTGCCAGCCTTCGGGCACAACGAACAAGGGTATGGCCAACAGCCAGAACTTACGTAGGAACACTATTCTCTCTCTTACACACACGCATACACACACTTCCACACACTTCCACAGGTGACTATATGAAATGCATGTGGGCTCGTGTTTTCATGTAGTTGTCGCCAGACAGGAGCTGTGATAATGGCATTGCCACCAACAGCAAGTGCAGCAAACATCATTTGCAACGGCCGTGCGTTCACACTCGTTCGATCATCCCCGCCGGGGGGGGTCCTCTTATACTGGCGTGCGAACGTTCCTGGCGAACATGTGGGATTGGTGGGGGGAAGAGAGAGAGAGAGAGAGAGAGACACAAAAACAAGAGAGAGAGAGAGAGACAAACAAAGAGAGAGAGAGAGAGAGACAGATAGACAGAGACAGAGGGAGAGGGACAGAGGGCGGGAGGGAGGGAGGCAGAGAGATGATGTATATGTATACGTATACATGTATGGCCAGACCCCCCAGCATCCCCCAACCACAAAAAACACAAAACCTTCACTGATAACTTGCTCATCGTCGTCCTCCGTCTCCTCCTCCTCTTTTTCCTCCTCCTCCTCCTCCTCCTCCTCCTCCTTCTCCTCCTCCTCCTCCTCCCCCGCTCCTCCTCCTACTCCCCTGCTCCTCCTCCTCCGATTAGCACAACAGCTATCCCCCTCTTCTCTGTGGCAACACAAGGCCAAGAATAGACAGCGTTCGGCGCCCTCGGTGCAAGGAAACGCTGCGCGTGCAAGCAGCAGCGCATGCGGCAAGCAAAACTGCACGCAGCGAGTAGCCTCCTTCTCCCCCCGGCCCGCAGCCACAAAGGCTCGAGGGCCCGAGGGCGCCACAGCTGTGGCCCGAGCACTGGTGCCGCAAAGCCATGCTGCAAAACAAGATCCTACCAACTCTTGCACACCATCGGGACCCATAACTCTTGATTCCTGGCCTTAATGTTAGGGGGCAGAAGGGGGCAGGCGCGACCGCATGTGCCCCCCCCCCCCCCGCCCCTGCCGGCGCACCTATCACACTCCTCGTGGCCCCCCAGGGAGCTCCTCTTCCCCTGTCGGCGGGCGCGACCGCACGGGATCTTTTTGCTCACTTCGCCGCACCCGTCACGCGCTCCGTGGCCCCATAAGGAGCTCCACCTGCGACCGCAGTGGGCGCGTGACCGCATGGGGTCCCCCTGCCCATCTCGGCGCGCCCCTTGCGCGCGTCATGGCACCATGAGGCGGCTCCACTTACGGCCTCAGTAGAAGGATGCTCCCAGAGATTTCCAGCGAGTTCAGATCACTATGAGGAGGAGCAGGATGAGGAAGAGAAGGAGGAGGAGGAAACAGAGGAGGAGGAGGGGGAGGACCAAGAAGAGAAAGGACAAGGACGAGGTTGAGGTGGATGCAGACGAGGCTGAGGGGGACGGTCAGGAGGAGCGCGAGGATGAGAAGGATGATGATGAGGAGGAGGTGCAGGAGGAGGAGGTGCAGGAGGAGAAGGATGAGAAGGAGGTGCAGGAGGAGGAGGAGGAGGAAGAACTCCTGGTGGAGATTCCTCGTTATCTTCGCCACCCCTGTCCTCCCTACCCTGACTCGCACTCTTCCGTCTCATCCACGTCCTAGTCCTTCCGCTTATCCCCTTCTCGTTCTTCGCGTCTGCCTTGCGGTACTCGCACCTGCATAGGGTTGGGTCTTTCGCCAGCCCGATTTCCAATCAGAACGTTCTCAGCGTTTCAAAAGTGAGACTCCCGCATCAGCATTGGACACAATACAGGATCGGCGATTTGCCCACGTCGTTTAGAATGGTAATCTTGCCCCAGCACTGGCCACATTCGTGGTCCGATTCCTCCCTCGTCGTTGCCCTTTCTTTTCCCCTCTATGCTGTTCCTTTTCCTCCTCCTTCTCCTCCTCCTCTTCCTCGTTCTCCTCCTCCTCGTTCCTCCTCCTCCTTGGGCACGTGCTCAGGCGGTTGAATAATATCATTTTTTGTCGCCGCTGTGGCCGCTACTCGTGTAAGAAGGTGGTTGATTTAACGAAATCCTGCACTGGCCCTCCACGGGCCCCTGGCACCATCTCACGGCTCCGCCGCATGTGTGATGGACGTGACCCCCGCACTGATCAACCAGTCGGCGACGTCACTGCCGTTGACAATGTCAACGTTATATATGCCTTTCCTGACCCTCATGCTATCTTTAATGTTCAGGCTCTGTTTGATCCTGCATGGCTTTTAGAGTCCCCGTAGATATCTCGGGGTTAACATCGGAGGTGGGGGGTGGATACATCATGGGATATCTGGTTGTCTCGTCTGTTTGATGCTGGCAGGTTTTCTTGGATCCCCGACACCAACCCGCCAGAAGTGTAGGTTCTATCGCCAGGTGTGCCGACACGTCTAGGTCGTGCCAAATGTCATGCGCCGACACGTCTGTAGTCGGCTAGGCTTGGGGATAAGTGGGTACAGAGGCGCTGAGAAGCAGGCACCCGTTCCGCCTGCGCCCACTCATCCCCTTTTGTGCTGTTGTCACGCCTCCCCCCGCCCAGGTTCGCAAAGAGAAAGATTCTTGCTCCGCCTGCCGCGCGGGGTGATATCAGTGCATGCCTCTCTAGTTATGCCACGAATCTCTCTGCCAGTCGAAATGTCCCTGTGCCGACACGTCAGGGCTCGTCGATTAGGCCTGAGGATGAGTGGGTACAGAGGCGCTGAGAAGCAGGCACCCGTTCCGCCTGCGCCCACTCATCCTCTTTTGTGCTGCCTTTTTCGCCTTTCCCCCGCCCCGGCTCGCAAAGAGAAGCAGAGAGAAAGACTCTTGCTCCGCCTGCCGCCCGGGGCGACATCCTTGCATGCCTCTCTAGCTGATGCCATCTCTCTGCCGGTCGAAATGTCCCTGTGCCGACACGTCAGGGCTCGTCGATTAGGCCTGAGGATGAGTGGGTACAGAGGCGCTGAGAAGCAGGCACCCGTTCCGCCTGCGCCCACTCATCCTCTCTTGTGCTCTTTTTCGCTCCCCCCAGCCCAGGCTTGCGAAGAGATAAAGGGCTCTCCGCTGCCGCGCTGCTTCGTGTCATGTCTGTATGCTGCTGCCTGGCCAGAGGTTGAGGCTGGAAGCCCAGGAGCCAGGACACGGGCTTCAAATTTAAGTGCCAGGTCTTGCCAGCATCGCTTGTCTCGGGCCTTCGATTTTTCGTTGTCCCTGTTTTTCGGTTCGGTCCCTCGCTCGGCTCTGTCTGGGTCCTGGTCCGTCCCTCGCTTCTTTCGGCTCTTCCTTCGGACCCCTCGCTCGTCGTTTCGGCGCCACGGGCAGGAGTGTTCGGCAGACGATCACCCGCGCGCAAATCAAATCAAACAAATCCTCCTCGTTCCTCCTCCTCCTCTTCCTCCGCGTCATCGTTCCTCCTCCCTCCTCGTTCCTCGTTCCTCTTCCTCCTCCTCCTTCTCCTCCTCCTCCTCATCATCCTCCTCCTCCTCGTGCCTCCTCGTTCCTCGTCATCACCAGCTGTCTCCTCCTCCTCCTCCTCACCCTTCTCCTCCTCCTCCTCCTCCTCCTCCCCCTCCCCTCCTCCTCCTCCTCCTCCTCCTCCTCCTCCTCCTTCTCCTTCCCCCTCCTTCCTCCTCCTCTCCTCCTCCTCGTCCTCCTCCTCCTCTTCTTTTTCCTTCTCCTCCTCCTCCTCTCCGACCCCCCCCCCCCTTGCCCGTTGCGCATCACAGGACGGGGTCATTTGGGGTATCGAGGGTATCAAGGTCCTCTAGGAACACACCAGTCGGCGGCTACTAAAAAAACACCCCAATGCAAAGGGATGCGTGGGAAGCGTGGGATGTCTGATTTGGTGCGAGCGCACAGAGCTTGACGTCCTCCCGTCTCCCCTCTCCTCCTCGCCCTGTCTCTTCCGCTTCTCCTCCTCCTCCTCCCTCCCCCTCCCCCTCCTCCTCCTCCTCCTCCTCCTCCTCCTCCTCCTCCTCCTCCTCCTCCTCCGCTTCCTTTTACGTTAGACCGACCTGAGCGTGACCGCTGTGGCGTTTGTGCGCTGTGTAAAAAAGGATGCAAACATGCAGGTGGACGACTCGGCGCAAAAAGTCTTGGCGGGCGCCGCAGAAAATGAACCAGGTAAAGAAACGGATAGGACGAGCAACAAGAGGTCGGCACTGACCTTAGCGATAAGTGCCCCTCTTCCTCCTCCTCCTCCTCCTCCTCCTCTCCTCCTCCTCTTCCTCCTCCTCCTCCTCCTCCTCCTCCTCCTCCTCCTCCTCCTCCTCCTTCCCCCCCCCATCTCCTCCTCGTCCTCCTCTTCCTGCTCCGCCCCCCCCCTCGATAGCCATGTTGGCTCAGAGGGGGCGCGCTGTCTCGCTCACAGGGAGCACCGGGAGCGATACGCCGCAAGCACTGGGAGCCATTCCCGAGCAGGGCCCCGCTCATGCCGAGCTGGGCGGCCACACCCGTGACACCGACCCGTGGGACGCGAGCAGCTGCCACAGCGCAGGCCTGATGCCCGACCTCTCCGCGAGCCAGGCCGGCGCCGGCAGCGCCGCGGCGCCCGTGGGCTCCCCGGCGCCGGCGGAGCCGCGGCTCCGCGGCCACTGCCGGCCCGCGCCGCCGACGTGGCACGAGCCCTGTGCCAGCGGCGGGGGCGCGGCCACGGCGGCCAAGGCGGCGGCTGGAGGGCGGCCGGGCCCCCTCGAGCTGCGGCGCCTCGAGAGGGTCGGCGATGCGCCCGGCGACGTCTCGCCGCGGCTGCATGCGGCCCTTCGCGGCGGTGCTGGCTGGGGGCACGCGCCTCGTGCTGACGATGTCGGGGTCCAGGCGCACGCTGGGCACGGCGACGTTGCGCCTGGAGGCGGAGAGTGTCGTGAGCCCGAGCATCATGACCTGGCACTTGGCGGGTGCACGTGTGCTCGTGCCGGCATAGGCGACTCAGGCCGAGCACCTCGACAAGGGTTTGCTCACAGAGTTCCGCCGGGCGCTGCAGCGGCCCCAGCGCCAGCGAGGGCCTGGCGCGAGCGTTGCCATTTGGCCATGCTGCCCCTGGGGCTTGTGCCAGGCACCAACGAGGACCCAGACATCCGCCGATATGATTTTCTCAATCCGCGGCCCCGAGGCTCCGACCCCTTCCCCGGTGGTGGCTTTCCCGTTCCGGATCCACCTTTGCCTGTCCCCCCGGGCCCGCGAGCGGGCCTTGGAGGCTGACATCCAGGAAAAAACACCAGATCGAAAAGATCAGATCCTCGGATCCTTGGGCGGTTTGCGCACCAGCGTCGTCCGCCGCCGCCGCCGCTGTCGTCGTCGCCGCCGCCGCCGTCGTCGTCGTCGTCGTCGTCGTCGTCGTCGTCGTCGTCGCCGTCGTCGCCGTAGTCGCCGTCGTCTCCTCGGATCTCTGGGCAGGACGCGGCGGCCCCTGCAGCCCGGCCACCGCGCGCCGCCGGCGGCGGCGGCGCGGCGCCCCGCCCTGGCGCCGGGGCGGCTGCGCCGGGGGCAGCGGCCGCAGGGCGCAGCAGCGGGAGCCGCAGCGGGCGGCGCGGGCGCCGAGCGCCGGCCGCCGCGGGCGGCGAGGCGCAGCAGGCCGGCGGGGCGGCGAGGTGCGGCAGGCCGGCGCGGGCGGGGGCGCAGAGGCGCCGGCGGGCGGCATCGAGGCGGCGGGCGCGGGGGCGCCTGCCCGCCGGCCCCGCGTGCGCCTGCGCGACCGCCGCCACCGCAACCGCCCTGGAGCCCCCGTGTGCAGCCACGCCGACGGAGGAGGAGGAGGGAGCGGGCCCGTGTCGGTGGCCAGCAGCTCGAGGGGGGCGCCGCGACCTCGGTGGGCCGACCAGGACTTCGGGCAGGACGGGTGCGTCGTGGAGGACCTCGAGGAGGAGGAGGCGAGGCTCGGCGAGGTCGGCGACGCAGGTGGTGCATGCGTGCGCATGCAGTGAGAGCCCGGCTTGCACGGCGTGCTCGACGAGCCCGCGCGCTGGAGGCAGAAGTAGCCGCGAGCAGTTGTTCGGCGGCGTCGTCGTGCCAAACGATTCCGTGGAAGAGCCGCTGGCTGCAGACGCAGGCAGCGGGCGGGGCGGGAGCCCCGTCGGAAGGTGGCGCCCAAAGTTATTTTTTTACCTATACGACCACCCTTCGGGTGATAAGGAGGTTCGGGGGGGGGAGGAACCAACGTCTCACTCGATCGGTCTCACTATCGATCTCACTATCGATCTCAGTATCGGTCTCGCTCGATCGATCTCCCTCGATCGATCTCACAATCGATCTCACTCGATCTATCTCACAATTGATCTGACTATCGATCTCACAATCGATCTCACAATCGATCTCACAATCGGTATCACATTCGGTCTCACTATCGATCTCACTATCGATATCACAACCGCTCTCACAATCAACGTCATCATCATCATCATCATCAACAACAACAACAGCATCAACATCATCATCACCAACATCATCATAATCGGGACACCGTCCTCATCATCAACACCAACATCATCATCGGGACACCATCATCATCATCATCATCATCATCATCATAATCATCATCATCATCAGCAGCATCATCATCATCATCGTCATCGATTTCATCATCATCATCATCATCATCATCATCATCATCATCATCATCATCATCATCATCATCATTATCATCGGGACACCATCATCATATCATATCATCATCATCGTCCTTATCATCATCATCATCATCGTCATCATCATCATCAGCAGCATCATCATCATCAGCATCACCATCATCATCATCATCATCATCATCACCATCATCACATCATCATCTCATCATCTCATCATCTCATCATCATCATCATCATCATCATCAGCATCAGCATCATCATCATCATCATCATCATCATCATCATCATCATCATCATCATCATCATCATCATCATCATCATCATCATCATCATCATCATCATCATCATCGCGGGACACCGCGGGACACCGGCGGGACACCGCGGGGCACCGCGGGACATCGCGGGACACCGCGGGACACCGGCGGGACACCGCGGGCCCCTGGCCGCATGGAAGGGAGTCATTTGGTCCGGCCGCGCCTCGGCCACACGGGACACCAGCGGGACACCGGCGGGACACCGCGGGCCCCCGGCCGCCCGGAAGGGAGACATTTGGTCCGGCCGCGCCTCAGCCACAGGTGACTTTTTCTCGCCCGCACATGCAGCTTCGCCTCGCCCGCACGCACGGCACGCACGAACACGAAACCGAAATCGATTTCCCGGTAGGGGGGCTCTCCGTTCCACTTCGATCTCACCCCCTCACCTCCGATCACGACTTGGACGGTTTCTTTCTGCTTTCGCCGTTGGTGGCTTTTCTTTCTGTACATATGCTGTCCATGCCTCTTGTTTTCTTCTCTGCATCTCTTTCTGCATATAGCTGTGTAGTATTTCTCTTTCTCTTTCTGACTCTTTTTCTTCCCTGTCTATACACTGTTTTTCTCCCTTTTCTGAATCTGCTGAGCACACCTTGATGTACAATCTATCTCGAAGACCTTACGGCTGGAGCCGCCGACCCTGAAGGGGGACGACGACGACGACGACGACGACGACGACGACGACGACGACGACGACGACGACGGCGACGGCGACGACGACGACGACGACGACGGCGACGGCGACGACGACGACGGCGACGGCGACGACGACGACGACGGCGACGGCGACGACGACGACGACGACGGCGACGGCGAGACGACGACGACGACGGCGACGGCGACGGCGACGGCGACGGCGGCGACGGCGAGGGCGACGGCGGAGGCGGCGGCGACGGCGAGGGCGACGGTGACGGCGACGGCGAAGATGACAACGACAACGACGACGCTGACGTGGGGCAGAGTCCTCAGGGATGCTTCTGGGGGTCTCTTTGGAAGGCTCTCGGGGGCCTCTGGGGAGGAAGTCTGGGGCCTCTTGGGAGCCTCTTGCGGGCCTGTTTGCAAGCCTCTTGAGGGCCTATTCGAGATTCTCGAGGACCTCTTGTGGGCGAGGGCCTTGCGGCCTCTTACGAACCTCTTGGGGCCTCCTGGGAGCCCCTCCTGGCCGAGGGCTCGAAATGTCCGTTGGGTTTCCCCGCCTGGGCACGCTCTTGAAGCCGCCTTGGGGACCTCTTGGGCTGTTTTGGAGGCGTTATGGAGTGTCTTGTGTCCTCTAGGGATGTTATGGGGCCCTCCTGGCGACCTCTTTGGCTTCTTGGGGGGATCTTGGGGGCCTCTTGGGCCGTCTTGGAACGGCATGGAGCGGAAAAGGCGAGAACGCTCAAATTCATCAAGCACTGCCTCCTGTCTCTGTCTTTCTTCGTCCCTCCTGCACGTGCTCTGCCAGTCCTCCGTGCTCAGTTACCCTCCTTCGTCCTGTGCGTGCTCTGCCAGCTGGCGCGACAGCACTGGCATAGACATGCTGTTTGAAAGGTTGGGCGATTTACCCACATGTGTTTTTGTTCCTCTTCTCCTAGCTTCTGGGGCCGCGTTTGCGCGAGGCTGATCTGCAGTCGCCAGCTCATCTTTCTGTGATTTGTTTCCCTTAAACAAGGGTATGCAAGGCCTGTCCTTAGTTGTTGTTTTTGGGGAGGCCCGGCAACGTCTGCGCCTGGCGTTCTCCCGGTGCCAGTGCGCCATTGCTGCGCCTGACGCTCTCGGTGCCAGGGAAGCATGACGCTTGGAAGCTTCATCGGGAGACTGTGCTATAGACATCGGTGCCGATCGGATATATATATATATATATATATATATAGCATTATAGCCAGAGGGCAGTATCCCAAAACAGGGTTTTGACACCCACTGCGGCATCCAGGGTCGATTGCGTGCCCGTCCAGTGCGGGCTGGCATGGCATGTTAGAGCATGCCTCCTCCTCCTCCTCCTCCTCCTCCTCCTCCTCCTCCTCCTGCTCCTCCACCTCCTCTTCATCCCGAACGGCATCTCGGAGCCCAGAGTTGCGAGGATGTCTCCAGCGTAACGGGCTGGACCACCTCGCGCGCGGCATCTAGAACCCCAGAGTTGCGGCGATGTCTTGGGCGAAACGTGCTGCGAGGATGTCTCAGGCGAAACAGGCCGGACCACCTCGAGCGCGGCGTCTCAGAGCTCCGAGTTGCAGGGGCCTCCTGGGGCCTCCTGGGGACAGCACGGGCGCCAGCACAGAGGCTGGAAGAAGAAGTGAGCTGCTTCTTTTCGCGATGTAAGCCCGTCCAGCTCGGCCTCAGACTCTGCCCATTTTGATGGCGGGTCTGGCCAGGGCGACCGCAAGTTGATCGGTCAAACTGGCGCGCGCGAGTTTCTCTGCGAATATCCCGCGAATCCAGGCGTAGCTGGAGTGAGGGATTGTGTGCATAGTTTTCTGCAGAGTTCTGTGCTCTGCGGCTTGGGTCCGCTTGATCATTTCGAGTGGGCTCTGGGGTTGCCGTTGTGTGAAGGCCCCCTGGCAGTTCATGACTCGGTGTCCTCTCATCCTGTGGCCTCCTGGACCCCACCTGGGGCTTCCTGAAGCCTCTTGGGGTTCCCAGGGGGGGGTATCTAACATGTGGCCGTCGGGGCCTCCCAAAAAGGGGGGGCCACAAGAGCAGGGAAAATCAACGAATCGACACCGGATGTATTAACTTGACACGTTCTGATAAGGGGCCTCCTGGTGCCTCCTGGGAGCCTCCTGGGAATCTCCTGGGGACCCCTGGGGTCTGTCCTGGGCGTCCTGCGGCCTCCTGAAGCTCTCTGGGGCTTCCTGGGGCTCCCAGGGTCCCAGGGGGGATATGTTAACATGTAACATGTGGCTTCTGGGCCCCCAGGCTGGACCACCTCTTGGGCGGCATCTGGCAGCTCAGAGTTGCGAGAATGTCTTGTACGAAACGGGCCGGACCACCTTGCGCACGGCATCACAGAGCTCAGAGTTGCGAGGATGTCTCAGACGAGACGGGCCGGACCACCTCGCGCAGGGCATCTCAGAGCTCAGAGTTGCGAGGATGTCTCAGGCGAAACGGGCGCGAGGATGTCTCATGCGAAACGGGCTGGACCACGTCGCGCGCGGCACCTCGGGGCCCAGAGTTGCGAGGATGTCTCAGGCGAAACGGGCCGGACCACCTCGCAAGCGGCATCTCGGAGCCCAGAGATGCGAGGATGTCTCAGGCGACACGGGCCGGACCACCTCTTGCGCTGCATTTCGGGGCCCAGAGTTGCGAGGATATCTCAGGCGAAACGGGCCGGCCCACCTCGCAAGCGGCATCTCGGAGCCCAGAGTTGCGAGGATGTCTCAGGCGAGACGGGCCGGACCACCTCGCAAGCGGCATCTCGGAGCTCAGAGTTTTGAGGATGTCTCAGGCGAAACGGGCCGAACCACCTTGCAAGCGTCATCTCGGAGCCCGGAGTTGCGAGGATGTCTCAGGCGAAACGGGCCGGACCACCTCTCGCACGGCACCTCGGGGCTCAGAGTTTCGAGGATGTCTCAAGCGAAACGGCCCGGACCACCTCGCGCGGCGTTCCGGAGCGCAACTTTTCGAGGATGTCTCAGGCGAAACGGCCAATCCTGGCCATTTCAGAAACGAGAGTTGTGAGGATGTCTCAAGCGAAACGGCCCGGACCATCAGATTTTTGTGAGGATTTCTCCGCTCCCCTTTCCTTCGGCCGGAGTTAGATTCTATCACAACAGCACTCCGTTCAGCAAGCTGTTTGGGGAAAAAGAGAGAGAGAGAGAGAGAGAGAGAGAGAGAGAAAGAAAGAGAAAGAGAAAGAGAAAGAGAGAGAGAGGGGGGGGAAAATCATTGAAGTTTGCCTCGTGAAGCCTTTCTTGGGAGTGCTCTTAGAGGCTTCTCGGGGCGTCTTGGAGGCTTCCTGGGCAGTCTGGAGGGCGTGAAGGCGTTTTGGACCGATTGTTGGCGATTGGCTGCCCTCTTAGACCGTCTCGGAAGCCTCTTAGGGCACTCAGAGCTTGTCTTGGTGCGTTATGAGGCCCCGGGGCCCTCGGGGGGGGGGGGACCGTATATGACCCCCCCCCACACACCCCTTGGGGACCACCCCCCGGTCTCCCCCCCCCCCCCCTGCCCCCTCCTGCCACCCCCCCAGGACCGGACCCCCCGCCCGACGGGGGAGGGATCAAAGGCAAGGGGCTCCCCTTCGGCTCGATCTACGACGTTGCTGCATTCTCCCCTCTCGCCGACAAGTTCGAGGGCGGGTGCCGGGAGAGGGGACGACGGTGGCGGCGGCTGCCGGCGACGACGACTGGCTCAGAGAGGCCCCTCACACGCGCCGGCGGGGTCGGCGGGCCGGCGGATGGCATGCCTGCGGCTCCTCCCCTCCCCTGGCCCTGCGAGAGGCAGGCGCCGTCCTCCTCCTGGCACCGCTCGGACGTGTGTATTTTTTTTTCTCGGCGAGGGCCCTTTGCCCAGACCTCCTCGAGTAATGGAAAAATCACGACGGGAGGTTTTTCCTACTTTTCGGCCTCCGGGGGCCCTCGCCGGGCCTCGGGAGCGCCAAAAAACGACTCAGGATGCAAAGCCGCTCATGGGGAAAGGGTCGGGACCTCTGGGGGTCGACGTAATGACAAAAATCATTACGTCGGGGGTCTGGGTGAGGAACATCCTGGACCATCGAGCGAAAAAGCACGCACGAAACCGAATTGTCCCAGTGCGACCCTACCTAGGAGTTGGAGCCTCCAGGAAGCAACGTGGGTGTTATGTCTGTATACATAAATTTTGCATATATCGAAAGACATTTAGGACATGCGATAATACGTCGGGTTTCATGTCTCCCGGCCGGTGCTATGTGCGAAACATCCGTGAATCCTAAGGGTTAAAGCTACCCCACTAAGGGCTCAAGATAGCACACAGACGGGCAACATGCATGGAACATACGTGCGCACACACATATAAGTACATATATATATATATATATATATATATATATATATATATATGTTCTCATACGCACCTCTCCGAGGGAGTAGCGCTCAGATGCGATTAATGCGCACGTCGTCCGCGATTTGTCTGGCCGTTTCGCTCGGGACATCCTCGACATTCTGAAAATCGGTGGCACCCCTCACGCAGATCGTGACGTCAGGGTCCAAAAACACATGGGAATTTCAACATGTTAACATAAAACCTTCAAAAACACATGGTAATTTCAATAATTTTGACCCCGATTCTCAGAGAATGGCGGTTTCGCCTGAGACATCCTCCCAAACTCGAGCCCCAGACCCCTCTTCGGAGCCTCCTGGGGGCCTCCTGGAACCTCCTGGGGCCTCCTGGGGCTTTCTGGACCTTCTGGTACCCCAGACCCCGCCTCGGAGCCTCCTGGAGTTCTCCTGGGCCTGCTGAGGCCGCCTGGGGCCTCCTGGGGCCTCCTGGGGCTTCCGAACTTCATGCACACACAGAGACACAAATCACGCCCAACACATCACACGCTAGACAAACATAACATACACACACAACACCGACAACACACAAAAAACACGCACCACACAAAACACACACATCACACACAACACTCACAATCCTGGGGCCTCTTGGAGCCTCTTCTGGTATCCAAGTCGGGCCTCCTGAGGCTTCCTGGGGGGCCCTGGTACACACATCGCAAGGTGTGGCAACCCCACTTGCGCTCGAGTGCGACTTCGCTGTTGCATGTCACTCCTGCTTCAAACGCCCCCTTCAGCTTGTTGTATGAGCCTGGGCACAACACGGCCACTTGTATACATAATAAATATATATATATATAATATATAATATATATATATATATATGTATACATAGCAGCATAGCAGCAGCAATAGTGGTGAGCGAATGCAGAAGCTAGGCTATGTTATGGCTCATTCACTGTGTAGTGGGACGCATGACATGTGGGTAGTGGAGTACTGTATGCTAAGCTAGTGCAATGCTATGGTATGCAATGCGGCGCATGCTATGCGGGGTCAAGGCTCGGCTCGCTATGCTATGGTATGCTATGCTGCGCAATGCTATGCTGGGCTAGGCTCGGCTCGGCTATGCTATGCTATGCTATGCTGCGCTATGCTATGCTGCGTTATGCTATGCTATGCTATGCTATGCTATGCTATGCTATGCTATGCTATGCTATGCTATGATATGTGTTTGCTTTGCCTTCGCTTTTGCCTTCACTTGTGCCTTTGCTTTTGCTTGTGCTTGGCACCCAGGGAGCGCAACTGGGGGAACCGCGCGTTTGCTTTTACCTTTGCTGTTGCTTTTGCTTGGGTCCCAGGGGACTGGGGGAACCGCCCGGGGCGGTTTGCACTGCCCGGCCCTTTTAAGCCAACAGAGTAAGAACCCTTCGAGGCAGAGCCTAGGTAGGGAACAACGTTGAGTTCATGCATCAGTTTATTCATAAATTAATCATGTATTAAAATCCTATACTTAAAAAAATCCGATGTATTAAAAACTGCCCTGTATATCGCTATATTCTGTTAGACAGGAGAATATACGCGGTGCGTTGTACGTTGTGCAATTCGGGCGGCGACGGGGCGGCGACGGCGACAACATGGCGGCGGACCCGTCACTGGGGCCCAGACGACGGGCGGCAACGAGGCGGCGACGGGGCAGCGACGGTGACAAAAATACCCGCCAGACCGTCACTCAGGCCCAGCTCCTTAGAACATAAAAAAGAATCAGATACCCTAAGTGCAAGCAGTGCACGCCATAAATTGCAACACGCAGATTGCACCACATGTAGTGCACACTATAGAATGCACCACCTTGTATATTTCTCCACCTAGATTCTCCTTTCTAAAAACAGATTTGCTGTTGCTGCTGTTGCTTTGCCTTTGCGTTGCTGCTGTGCTATGCTCTGCTATGCTATGCTATGCTGCGATGTGATATGCTGTGCTGTGCTGTGCTGCGCTATGCTGCGCTATGCTATGCTATGCTATGCTATGCTATGCTATGCTAGGCTATGCCGGGATATGCTATGATATGCTATGTTGCGCTATGCTATGCTACGCTATGCTATGCTGTGCTCTGTTATGCTAAAGCTCAGCGAAGCTAAGATGAAGGTTAGCTAAGCTAAGATAAACCTGAGCTAAGATGAAGCTAAGCTAAGCTAAGATGAAATAAGCTAAGCTAAGATGAGATAAGCAACGCTAAGCTAAGGGGACGTAACTGGGGGAACCGC